>OX276492.1:10010000-10457500 GCA_946251955.1 Acronicta psi
ATAGACCGTATGTTTTTCAGAAGGCGGTTTTACTCCCTTTCTGAAAACAATCTACTACTTTCAACAAACAAACATGAGGAAAGAATCGTGTGAAATAAGTCGCCATGCTTGTTTTTTATCGAATTTTCGATAACCATAGGTCGCGATCGTTGCAAATCAAAAACTCAAACAATCAGCTGCATGTTTTCTTCTTCTGTATTTTAAAGAATTATAAAATAGTGATCATGTTCAATCTTCTTAGGTTTAAACGCGAGGCTCAATATTTAAAAATACATAACATCACATAAACCCCCGCAGCACATTGCTATAATAACATAATATTTATCAAAATTATAACATTAAATATTAACACAGACATTTATTTCTTAAAAAAAATACATCTATGTACATTCAGTCATTCACTGCCGGAAACTTTGCCATAGAAATAAACAAAGTTTACGATATACATGTACCTACACTGAAATTAATTCGTCACTAGACTCATGACTGATCCTATGGTGTATAGTGAGTCGGTATGAAGATTTATTTTATTTTATTGTGTCGTAAAAATGTTAATATGTGTACTGGAATGCTTTCTATTTTTGTTTCGGGTTGTACATACGTTTTGGGTAGAGAGCACATTATGAACAGACTTCTATGTTGAGTAGTAACCTAACTGATAACACTGGTAAAAGGAACAATGGAATTTGGTCTTAATATTGATCCTTACAGCTGCATTTTAATGGATTTATTTCAAGGACTCAAAATATTCTAGACTTCGATCCCGTAGAAGTTGATTTTTCAAGTTTTTTTTTTAATTTATACTCAGCCCCTAGTCGTCGTAGCGTGATGATATATAGCCTATAGCCTTCATCGTTAAACAGTCTATCTAACACTGAAAGAATTTTTGAAATCGGACCAGTAGTCCCTGAGATTAGCACGTCCAACCAAACAAATAAACTCTTCAGCTTATAATATTAGTGTAGACTAGAACATAAACAATAACTTGGCTATTTTAAAGAAGGAAAAATAACTTCAATGAAAAATCATTAAAAATAACATATACATAATCTTAGTTATCTCCTTAAGGACAAGTCAACGCTTGATCATGAATTTATAATCGATAGGACCCATTTTCTAGTTTTATTTACTAGAAAATGGAAAATGAGCAATAAGTTCACCATTCTATATTTTTGTGAGTAACAACTCAGAACGCTAAACTGGCACCTGAATGCATTCAAGTGGCAAACTTTGCAAATTTATGTACCATGTTATTTGTATGCTCGACGTTTGAAAATTTTAGAATTATACTTGTTTGAAGAAACACGAGTAACTCTGGGAATATTTATGGCAACTCTACGTTTTCAGATGATGTATAAAGATTTAATTAATTTGAATTATTTAATACTAGCTTTCCGCGCGGCTTCGCCCGCGTGGTCTGGGTATTCCTTATAACCTTCATCCCCAATTTCAACCCCTTACAGCTCTTTTTTTGTATTAAAAAGTAGCCTATGTGCTTTCTCAGGCTCTAGACTATCTGTGTTCCAAATTTCATTTAAATCGGTCCAGTAGTTTTGGCGTGAAATCGCGACAAACAGACAGAGTTACTTTTGCATTTATAATATTATAATTATATATTACGGATTTATGGCTTTACCTAAGTAAAATCGTCGGAAAAGTATTATCATCATCATTTAAAAAAAACTGAATTATAACGTCCCCTATACCTTAAACTGTTAGTAGTGCTATTTCATTGTTATTTTATATGGTACCTACTCTTATAATGTACTAGCTTCCCGCCAGCGGCTTCGCCCGCGTGGTCTTATAATTTTTTCCCCGTTTTTGCTACATTTTTCATTACTACTCAGCTCCTATTAGTCGTAGCGTGATGATATATAGCCTATGTTACTCGGGGATAATGCAGCTTTCTTGAAAGAATTTTTGAAATCGGTCCAGTAGTTTCGGAGCCTATTCATTACAAACAAACAAACAAACAAACAAATCTTTCCTCTTTATAATATTAGTATAGATATGTTTTTATTCAATGTCACTCTCACCATTTCTAATTTGCACATGAATTTACAACAGCTTTCGTCAATAATCTAGTTAAATCTGTTACTCTTATAACCGTGTTTATACATTAGCGCCAACTGCGGTGGGATTGATCGTACTATAACCATTAAACCTTGGCAACTGAACTCTATACGTTACTGCTAACTGCACCCATGAATCATTGGGAAACTATGCCAATTGAAATGTTAATAATATTTCCTTTATTTCGAGTTTCATGCTCGAAGGACCATTTTTTTTTATTTCTTACTAGCACCGCAATATCGTTCCCGTAGAAATTGAATTTTTCCCCCCGTTTTTGCAAAATTTTTAATTGATACTCGGCTCCTATTAGTCGTAGCGTGATGATATATAGCCTATAGCTTTCCTTGTTAAACGGGCTATCTAACATTGAAAGATTTTTTTTAATCGGGCCTATAGTTCCTGAGATTGGCGCGTTCGACCAAACAAACAAACAAAATTCAACTTTATAAAATTAGTATAGTTTGAAGTCCGATAGCAATTTAGGATATAATTTCGAAATTATCTGCCAATTAGTTAAACGGGAACTTACTGGGATATTGTGTAACAGTCCCTAAGTCTATTGTAGCGTAGTGATAAAAGCTTTACAGTTCACTGTAACAGTAATAAGATTCGTTTTCAGATTTAACTCAATCGAAATGCATCATGCATCATATCCTACATAATTTTTCAATAAATAAGAATAAATAATAATGGACATGTTACATAGCACCATCTAGTCCCAAACTAAGCAGAGCTTGTACTATGGGTACTAGACAATGGATATAATACTTATATACTTTTTTTTGTAAATACATACTTATTTTACATGGGAGACAAACACAAATACATAAATATTTGTGTCCTGTGGTAATCGAACCCACGACCTCGTGATCAGCAGTCCGGTACTCGAACCACAGACGTCAACAATAACTTTTTTTTCAATATTTTACGTAGGTAGTAATTTCACAGCTCGTGAATATTTCACAGATCATTACCTAATTCATGTTCTATTATATAACCAAATTATGTTTACAGTAGCGAAACTAAATTCATTAAATTGCAGTTCTAATTTCGACTTTAAGCCGTCTCAATAAAATTGATCAGTTTTTCATATTCGAATTTCGACCGCACTTCAAAAGCTCTCACTAACGAGCGAGAACTTTCTAACACTGGCAGTGACGAATTTTCACGAGTTGCCAAGTTTTCCATATTTGAAAAGTACTCAAGGGCTACTTGTCAAGTCATAACACACTCTATTAACATTAGAATACGGTTTTACGTTGAGCAAATATTTTTATTCGTACTTCTATTTTCTCCAGCTGAATTTAAGACAGCAACGTTTAAAATTGCTCTTTATAGTAAAGGTGTAAAGTTCAATATCGTATATTGGTCATGTAATAAGGAACCACGTGTTTACCTTTCCTTCAGTGGCGCGTCAGCTATGCTCGAGGTCAGACGCCTTGAGTGAAGATTTTCGCGCGTTTTTCCTTTTCACGTTGTATTTTCGTTAAAAAAAAATCGCGAGTTTGTTTTATGTTTGAATAGTGACTTAATTATGTTTGAGAACAGTGTTTGCACTCCTAAAATAAGTATCATATTAAAAATTATATAAAGAAGTGTAAAAATAAGGAAAACAAGTAATTATTTTTACAGGTTATCAGTGAATGGTACAGTTATGGTGAATTTTTATTATTACTTGCTCAACCGCAGTACAATTGATAAATATAAATGAGTCACTTATTTGATATTATTCCTAATCTCTTTACAAAAAAAATGACAGAACTAAAAACGTTAAAAATAACGTAAGCATTTGTTTAACCTAATTATTTCTATTAATAAATAGGTTAAAAAATTAAAGAAAAGAAGGCCAGTTATTTCACTAATAACTTCGCAAAATAATGTCACATAGTTATTTATTAATCAAATTGTTTTAGTTTATACCAATCTTTTGATAGCTTTATAAAATCATCTATGACACCTAGCATGAAATATATCAAATTGAATAGTTAGAACGACTTTGTCGATGAACTTTATCTGTAGTACATAGTAGGCAATGCATTGACAATGTCTTTGTGTTGCAGTTATTTAATTCTTTATAGACGGCGATTAAAAGAACCTCCACGAGTGACATGACAATTAAATTATATAAATAACTGCACAATAGCTTAGCTATCAATAAGTGATTGATATTTTTATTACCGCAATGAAATAATTATAAGTAGCCCATGTCTATATAAGACTTCATACGGTCTGTGAGCTTATTGCCTTCCTTTGACTTTTAACATAATCACTAGGCCATCTCTTTTTGCCCCCATTTTGGTCATGAGTCAGCCTTTATGACACTATCTTTAGCAAGACAGATAACAGATTCAATTAAGATTTGTTTTAGGAAAAATGAAGCTTCGTTACGCTCAGTAGGCTAGATTACAGAAAATAACTTCTGTATTTAAAATTTCAGCAAACGAGATATTTTGACTTTTTGGTCATTCTGTTTAAAAAGTGTTATTTAACACGTCAATAATTCCACATAATATAAAATAATCATTATTTTTTCTTAGTGTTAGTCCTTCGAGACGGCAATCATAATCTAAATCACCAGGAAATAGGAACCTAAAACTATTGGCATTGATCATTGAACCCATATTATAAATACAGAACAATGTAAAATTTAAATAACGTAAATTGTAGAACTTGAGTCGACCATTGCACATTAATAATGTATGACTGCAAGTATCGTCGATATGCTATTGATTTGCTATCCCCTTTGCAATGGGATTCCCTGAGGGGAGCCAATAATTATTTATTAAGACTTCCGTTGTTTATGCATTCTTTTACCTACAGTGCAACAACTGAAAAAGGAGTAGATCCGGAGAAGGAGACCACTTCATAACCACTAACAAATATGCCTCGTGTTGTTACCCGCAATGATCGCATTTTTTCTCAATCAAGAAATTACCCCAGTTCTCACTAGGCAAGGACCGAATTCTCAATATGCAAGGACTAGTTATAGGCTTTAATTTTTGTTCGTCTCAATTTACAAGGACTAGCTGTACTCTTATTTATTAAATGACTATGCTGCAGCCTTCTTATTTTGAGTGTGAAAGAGGGTTGAATATATAGCGTATTGCAATTCGCTGCCGTAGTGTGGACTGGCGGAATTGACAGGCCATTAAGAGCTTTGCAAAGTCCCCGTGCAAATGTAAATAAATTACCAGTATGTCTGGTACTCCCTGTCTATAAAACTACGTTGAACGACAGCGGTGTGTTGGACGCCCTGTCAATTGACCCCAATTAATTTAATTCTACTAATCGTTTATGAGAATGGGTGTACGATGGATTAGATCAATCTTTTATACGCGGGTATCATGCCTTACGCAATACTTACTGCTTATATTAACGGTGTACCTAAGGACCAGAAAATTTACATAAGAATCGCAACCAAAATGTCACTTTCATCGCACAAGCCTAAAGCTTTTACCGAGTTTTAAAAACTTCCAGAAATGTAGAAAACCTTTCTTCTTCGCGGTTCTTCGCAGTTATATACATATATATATTCATACTATCCTTTGCCTCAAATGGAAATAGAAACAAAACCTGTAGGTATAGGATCATGGACGTTTAAGTTTTCGTCCTTATGTCCAGTAGTGCACATTTTATTAAAACGGCTAGTTAAATAATCAATTTTTAAAAACTACCTATTGATTTTCTCAAGTATTTAAAATTTTTGTCACAGGAGACTATTTAAGTAATTTTGAGTATTAAAAATATTATGACATAACCAACATGGGAATTTAATTTTGAAACTAGATTGGAGAGCAGCCATAAAGGCTGAACTTTGGAGGTTTTCCGCATAAATAGGTCATGATACGATCTACTTTTGATAGAAAAGATGCATGCCATTTATTTTCGTATATACCAGTGCCAAGTATTACTTATTTTGAATTGAAAAATATCCTAGTGATAGTACTGCTCACATCCTAAAGATTGAGATATAAAATCCTCATATCTTAAGCCTTTAAATAAGATCATCTTACGATGATACATAATTTCCTTAAAGTCTTGCGCTTTTCGCAAAAAAATGACACTCGCAAATGAAGCACAAATACAAAGCAAAAGCGGCCTTATTTAAAACTAGGTTGAAACGTAATTTCAACATGGATGTCCCTGAATGGGAATTGTATGAAAACAAAATAGGTCGTCGAGAACAACATATTCCGCCATTATGATATGAGATGCATTTAAGGTGAGATAACATTAAATAAAAAATCTGTTCGCAGAATTATTTTTGCGTTGACATTCATTTTATAACTACAAACTGACATATTACCTCACAAATATGACACGTACACAAACATTTATATATCTTTCAATGCACACACTTTCACACTTTAAAAAAACTAGAAGAATTTTGTGCTACTTCTTTTTTATTGAGAATATAATGTACACAATAACGAACATTTTGCATATCAATGACTGACAGACTGGGGTATTGAGTGAAACGCAACAAAATAATTGTGTAGGAATCCAAATTTGCAGCAATAATTTGCTTCGAAAACGCAACCAAAAACGACAAAAACAACGTATTTTAGGTAATGTAGCCTTAGCTTATACGATGATGTCGTGAAATGAAGTGAAAGAGATAACACGTCGAGAATTTTAAGTAACGCGTGTAAGATAGAAAAATATGCGCGTAATGTGGCAGATGCTTATTTTTGCGGCATTTTTACCCCCATGGTATACGGAAAATGCCCTCTTTTTGCGTAACATGATAACGTTATTACAACAAACTGTAATTGAAATTGTAAAATTTTGAAAACTGTGTATCTTGCAGATACCTACATAAAAGGGCGAGGTTTCCCTAGTTGAGCTTATTGAGATCTTGACAACATGATATAACTTACACACCTGTATCCTCACGCAAGAATCTACTGATGTACTAGTTCGCTGATGATTTAGGCTCAAATGCTACTGTGTATTGCTGTTGTTTCTATTTCATAGGAAATCCCAACAAAATATTATACATATATAACTAGCTTTCAGCCAGCAGCTTCGCTCATAGGAGCCCATGCTCAACATGCGCGTTTTCAACCATCAGGCCAATTAAAGTCTAAAACCTAAATATAATAAAAATAACTTTACTCAAAAGGACCAAAAATTTGATTCCTTTAGTTAGGAATCTTGTCAAACTTCCAATCCGAGACAATTTGCATATTGTCAAATAATTTATGCGAGGACTTGAGTAACACTTGATAAGTTATCAGACAATTTTAAAGTTCGGGTCTCTGGATAATAGGGGATTTTCAATTGAAACTTATTATCAAAGGCTTTGAACGCATTGATTAAACACACGAAAAAAGATTGTATCCTGACTATAATCTATGTGGAAGATGAAATAAATTGCTTGTTTTATTTTGTTATTGCGACTTGCAAGATGGCTGCAGACGTTTCCAGTTAGTTAAAAAAACTGTTACACAAGCCTTGTCTTGTACACAAAAAAAAAACAGCCAAATCAGTCAAGCACTCAAGCCTCATGTTCTCAATCGTACAGATCTATCATACATGCGGCAATGGTTTTTTATTTATATGTATAGATTATGTTTTCTGGGAATTTAAACAAAGAATATGAAAAAATATTATTGTAATGTCAAATCAATCTCTGTGTCACTTGAAACTATTATTGTAACTATTACATATAATGTGATATCACAGTTTTGTTGTATCCCTAAAACGTAATTCAACAAATCCGTATCATAAGTCTCACTGTTTGATAGACTCAGGAAATTGAGACGTTCCAATAGATGCAGTAAAGAAATATTATTTCGGGATGTAGTGATGTAATTTTATCGCTGCAAGATATTCTTGTAATTTTATGGCAGTAGTATTACTATAGGAGACGTGCCGTCATATGAAAATATCACGTACAGTGGGGTTACTTTATTACAATAATATTGTTTGCTACAATTTGTAAGATTTTTTTTTAACTCTACTTCATTAGTCTAGTAGTCATAAATATGGAGGATGGTTAGTTTGAGCCTTAAGTAGACCAAAATGTTTTTATTTAAGAAATCTCAGTAATTGCAGTTGGATTATTTTGTGCCCAGTTGATGCCTCATCGCCTATTGTCGAGGCTCGTCGCCTATTACATGGGACCTAAAACTACGAAAAATTTCGGGTGTAAAGCAGTACACCTCTGCTTCTAACCCTTCGGGAAGTATAGGCGTTATTGTATGTCAATTTCAGTGGCAGCTCAGCGCTATGACTTTTTATTAATATTACACACTTAGTTCAACAGCGATATTGATGCCATTAGGTGTTTTCTACCAAAAAATCTTAGGCTAATGCAGAGACAATAACAACCTTATAGGTGCACTGGAAATATATTGCTTGACTTGTGCCCCTGTTATGGCAATAAGCTGGGAATCTATTACTAGGACACTAAAAATCAGTCTAGGGAAGTAACTAGGATGCACTAACTAAGCTAAAACTATTATACTTGTGATCGCGTATTTATAGTTCTATATACTCTACAGTTTAGAACATTAACCGTAAGATGAATACTACTCAAACTATCGTTAAAATTGATTTTAATTGGTTAGCATTCAAGATTACACTGGGAAACTCATACATGCGGTCAAGAACTTTGTTATACAATATTGACGACGTCATACGTTTAAAACGGAAATCCATACGAATAGCTTCCTCCAACATTTACGTTGGAGAAAATCCACGCGATGTATCAAGAGAACATTGTTGGATGTTATTGATTGATTGCAAACGGTCTTATAAGCTAAGGATGGCCAAACTTTGAAAGATACAGCAAGGAAAGCAACTAAAATTCAGAAATATGATCGCCGGATATAAGGACCAAACCAACCATTAATATTCCTAATAATATTTATGTTTTTTGTTTAGGGTCTTTAAGTGCAAAACACAATTTGTTAATATTTAACTATTGAAATAAAACTACTTTTTACGGATTTTATCGCGTTATATTGATATTATTTTAATCCCGACGTTTCGCGCGAATATAACGCGATAAAATCCGTAAAAAGTAGTTTTATTTCAATGTCTAGTATTCGCGTAAGTGTCAGAAATCAATATTTAACTATTTAGAGTCGTTGAATTCTTTATCTACTATCTTTCCTTCTACTTAAAGGGACATTGTAGCTCTTCAAAAAGATAGGTGGCAAATAGACACTTCCGTTTCTTATGTACGAGTATGCCAATTAAAGGTCTTCAGCCGTTACGTAGACAATTTTTCATAAACTTCTGAAATTCAAAATCGATAATAATTATTATAAATAAATAATAATAATTCTTCTTTCAGTGATACAATATGATTTTTTCTGGCAAGGATTAGGCCGATTCTTCACAAATGTATTGACACAATCTTTCAGCCAAGGTTAGCCAACCCTGAAGCCCTGATGTGGGCAGTCAGAGCAATGCTATAAGTATAAATTTAGGCAATGCACTTAACGTTGATGCGATGCAGCGCGGTAGAATTGGCACGCTCGGCTGCGGGCCACGTATTGTATGAGTTTAGATTTACAATGACGTTTCAATTGTTACGATTCAGTTTAGAATTTTGACGTAGACTTTTCTGGGATAAGTTAGGAAAAGTTGTATTGGAACGCCTCCTTTACTATAGTCCGCGCAGAGCTAGTTGGCCGCGCCTTAGGTAGGGACGGGGGTGAGGCGGCGGGTTACTGTGAACGAAAACAAGCGCCCCCGCCCCTTCCTCGCCACCCTAAGGCACGGCCAACTAGTTCCGCGCAGACTATAGCCACCATTACTATTTGTACTTATGTATATACAGTATAATTACTCGAATCTGTCGACAGCATCCATATATCTAAAATAATTCACTGTTAGATAACTCTCCGCGCCTAATCCGCTGAATAGATTTCGATAAATCTTCGCAAAGATAGCAAAGATTAGCATAGCACCCTGAGGAAGGATATTAGCTACCTTCTGTCCTAGAAAGTCAAGAAAGTTAAGATGCGAATGAAATAGGGCTACATAGTATTTAATAATTTTATATGAATTCATGGATAAAAATGAGCTCAAACTATTAAAACTAAAAACCGCAACATTACAACTATTTTGACGACCCGTAAAATGTTTAGTGTTGAGAATTTTTCAATTAACCTAATAATTTTAATGTTGTCAGTAAATTTTTACGAGGCGCTAAAACAACAGTGTTTTGTTTTATTTCACGTACCGCGGGTAGATGGATGTGTTCACTGTAATTTCGCTCACTGTTTATGATTCTGTCATTGCGTTCGTGTCTACTGCCTAATTACTCTTCATTACTTTGTATTGTAATGATTGTAATTGTTTATGTGTCCGAGTTGTACGGCTTATAGAGTGAGCTGGAATATTCGATCATCATGATCGACCCTTTAATACTGATAGTCTCTTTACTAGGGTCTCTGCTCTCAGAGTGAGAGACGATTGGTCCATCACGCAGAACGGCAGAAAAATACTCGGACATACAGGTTTCCTCTAATTATATTTTTCACTTTGCTTAGAGCACGTGATAGAGAGACATTAGACAGAGGTCCGTGCGTTAAATTCAAACTCTAATCGTATCACAAATTAATCAATAGTTTGGTTGTTGCAGCCGGTCATTTGTATCTAAACTTATTGACAAGGTTAAAAATATACATAATAAAAACATTGAGTCAAGTGTTCTGCTCATCACAACTTCTATACCTCATTCATCAAAATCAGATAAGTACATTTAGGCGCTATATATAGTTGAAGATACGTAAACAAGAAGATACATAGACTGCCTTATATTAACCCTTCCTTCGGCTTTTTGCCATCGTCGTCGGGTAAGAGTGAATGAAGATTTTTTTCCCAATTACGGCTTGTTGATCAGGCTTTCGTTAGCATTATTAGAATACTTTTCGAATGAAATGAAGTCACTTTGAATTTATATCGTCACTGGTAGAGGTTCTTTTCAACCGACTTCAAAAAAAGGAGGAGGTTCTCAATTCGACTGTATTTTTTTTTATATTTGTTACCTCAGAACTTTCGAGTGGGTGAACCGATTTTGATTATTCTTTTTTTTTCGAAATCCGGTGAGCGGTTGTAAAAATATCGACGAAAATTAAAAAAAAAGTATACATAGATGATTGTTTTTTGGAGGCGGTTTGCTTTTTGTTTAAAAATAATTTATATTAAACGTTATATCAAATAGTCAAAGTTGTATAAGTACCTAAATCCAAATACTAAGGGCAAACATACCCTCAATATTAATCAAAATATTCAGTAATTAACCTTCATAAAGGTAGATTTTGTCTTCGTCAAAACACAGATGTTGATAGGCTGCCTGTTTATCTAACTCTTTTATTGACTGTACATATTATGGTAGGTAGGTATTTGTATGTATAGTGTACTAACGTTAAGAATTTCTTCTGTATCATTGGGTTCTTTTACATAATACATCAAACAACAACAACAACAACTTATATGCATGAAAACCTAGACCCGGCAAAATAATCTGTTAGATTGTGGGCATCGGCAATATTACCAATTTATGATCAATTAATTTTTGGTCTTTTTCTGCGGAAAAAGTGCAAGATAACTAAATTTACCTTTATTGAATCTTGATTTAAATTATTGTGTTACGTTGTTAACAGGTATCCTAGAATCTAAGCTAAATTTTTTTAATACCTCATTTACTCAAAATAAAACTCAATAAATTAACTCTGAGACCCAAACAAAAAACCCAAAACAAAACAACAATTAACATTAAAAGTACAAAAAACGGACCTCAAACAGTGCGCCACATAAAAAGGCCTCGGCAAGTGCAGTCCTTCTGTAGTGATGTGTAGTGTAGTGTTCTTGCCGTGACGCGTAGCCGGCACGTTGTTGCTGACGACGTGCAGCGAGTGCGCGCGGCGTGCCGGGCGCGCGCGGGGCACGCTCGCGCGCGACCTCGAGCCATGCGCTGACCGGGTCATGGAGACCATCTCTGAAGATGCTGAAGCTGAGTTGGAACTTGGTAATTTTGTATAGCATTATCTGGTGTTTCTTCATCCTATATTTACTTTTACTACAACTTTTAACTATAGATACTCAATACACAATACTTTATTGGATTTCATGATGTTATATAAAGGTGGACTATAGATAGCTTAAATCATTAAGGACACTAGACGTCTATCCCAGATAGACCATTCTTAAAAAAGCATTTGTTCCATGCCAGAACTGGACTTGTGAACTTCAGTTTCAATTATGGAAGAATAAAGTAATTCCATTACCAGACGAGTGATATGACCTGTTCCACTACGCCAACACGCGACCACGGGCTCTAAGGTTGATGTCGGGCTTCCGTGCAAGTTGCATGAAAGCTGTCCTTTGCACTATGTGGGACTCAGAGCGTTATCTCTCATAGTAGTCTGCATATTGCATGCGTAGCCATGCATACAACGAGAACATAATAATAATTAAAATATATCCGTATTATGTAATTGTGTATTCTCAACAAACAATGCTCCCTTTTGTAACGTGATCTCTAACACTTGAAGACTTTTCCTTCATGAGGTCGTAACATCACATTGTGAAGGGTCGAAAGTTGGGAAACTTTTGTTTCACGTGTTCTACAAAAAGGGTTGAGTGGCAATGTGAGGGGTTGCGTACGAATTGTTATACTGACACGTGTAACGAATGAGCTGTTTTGGAACCCATACCATATAATTTTTCCAATACCAATCGGTAGTAAGTGATGTAACGTCCGATTTTGTCACTTGAGTCTTTTCACAATTTCATTCGAGTTCTACTCGAGTGCACGAGTCACTCGAGTGGGTTCGTGAGTGAACGAGTCACTCAGGTAGTTTTCAAACTGAACATTATTTTTTCTTTCTAAAAAATGTGCAAAGGATGGGGTTTATCTATGAATTTGTGGCGGGTTAATGGAAATGGGACTCGCTCCTATTTTATGGGTCCTAAACATTGTTTGGGAGCCGTCGTCTACCGATGGTAGATGGCAGACGATAGCTCCCAAACAACATACCAGTGAACTGTGGATGTACAATTAGTACACCTCTTTCAAAGCTTACGGTACAGGCGTTATTAGCATGTATGTTATCCTTAAATATGTGTTTATAGACAAAATCCTACCTTTTATTCTTCCCAACCTCTATTATACTTACATACGATGCTAGTACTGACCCCACCTATTACAATAACAAGTTGAGACCGACATTGGTACAATGTAACAGTATTTTTATCCTAAGATCACACCGAGTTGATAACTGTATCCTGTAATTCTTTTAATTCAAAGCATACGAACCGGGTGTTCAAACTGTTTACATATTTTATTCGGGCTGGCCAGGTGTTCGCGATTGTGGAACTATTTATAGCTCCAAGCAAGATAGCTCGCGAATTCTGGACGAAAGATGGTGTGCAACACGTAACATTGTACTTAAATACTATCACGTACATAAGGACCAATTTACTTACGGAGGCGGGTCTTTTGAAGCGCTTTCTCTAAATGTTCGAAAAATAGATACAATTAAATCAGCTTGATGACCCCATCTAAGAAGATAACTTACTGTTTCTAGCATAAGGACTTTTTTCAAAACAGCCTATTGGCCTTCTCGACATGACCTCTCCTAAGCTCCGTTTTAACATTCGAAAATATATCTGCCTCATTAGTCCTCTGGCGAACGACTGACTTGAGGTCCTGGATTCGATTCTAAGCTCGAGCAGTGTTACTAGGTTTTGTATGTAATTCTCAGTAGCAATTCGAAGTTTCTGAATAGAACCTTTTCTCGTAAGGACCAATTTCGCCTAAGTCATTGCTCTGACGACACAAATGGCAACTCCTCAAGACAACAAGCCTATTACTCGGGCAATTAATCTTATTCTTTCTCCCTATCCTCGCTGCTAAGATATGGCGGGGTCCTCTCTCCAATTTCATATTGTACCAGTACAATTTAACACTGACAGTAATTTGGGTCTTTGGTTATTTATCAAGCTAAACAAAGCCGTGTCGTCTAGCCGTTAGGGTAGTACATTTACGGTGACCTGAGTTCAAATATGAGGCACCCTGACTTGAAATGCTTAAGCGGAATTAAATGAAAGTTATCATAATTTTATCTCTAAAGTAAAACCACGCTCTATTAAGTTCTCTATCACCATTGGAGAGGATAATACAGATTTTTTTATTTTAGCAATCATATTTCTAAAACGGTCAATCGTATTCCAAGTGAATTGTGATAAGAGCAGGATTATGATGATATTTTTAAATGGTCAATTTCTAGTAAAATATATTTTTTTTTACTGGTCGCCGGTAAACTGTAACCGCAGCTTAGGACTAGCACATTTGCCCAGTTATTTCACAAACAACATTGATGTAGCTATATTGATTGATACATACATATTTACTAGCACCATAGACCATCTCCAGCCGCGGAGTAACCTAACCTGGAAAAACCTCAACTGGAGAAATCCCACTGAATATTATTTTCAAATAATAAATAAACAATGAATTACACATTATAATACTTTAAATAAACCGACATCAGAAGCTGAATTTCTGCTTTCAAACTATACATTCAGGAATTCACCAATTCAAATTCTTAGAATAATGTTCATTCAGAGATAGCAACATTACAATAATATGCAAATACTCCTAATTATCATTCAGTACAGTTCTGTTTCATTCATGGAGATACACAAACATATGTACGTGTGATACTCCGCCGTTTTTACAAGATATTCTAGCAAGATAAACTCCCTTAATATCGTTATTCTATGCGCATGATAATTGCCTGGGGTCGCGTTCTTACATTTTGTTTTAAAAGATTTTGCGGCAGTAAAGACTATCTTTCGGGTATATCAGTTTAAATACCTTGGACATTTTGTTGCTGACGATGCCGATATTGAACGACATTCTTTCGTCTTTAATTTAATATTAATACACCTCTACCTACCCTCTAAAGATGACAGAGATACAGACGTAAAAAAAAAAGCTTAGTTTGTGTGTTATTCTTTAAAAAAAAGCTTGTCTGTTGTGCCAAGACAAAGCAATAATTGACTTAGAAATAAATCAAGTTCCATTTTCCAATTATAAACTCCAGAGTGGATTATTATCGGTTTTTCTTAGAAAAGAAGAAACGAAGAAATAGCTCCCGGTTGTTCTCAGTTGTTTTGTTCAATTGTTTTGATACAGATTTGTGTTGTGCAAAAGTTGGTAGGTACTGTACGAGATTTGGTCTTCCAGATATCGCTGAACTCGGACTGTTCCAAAGGGCTTTTGGTGACAAATTGTAGCTCTTTCCTCAAGATGCAATCTATTTCCTTGCCAATTTTATCTAAATCCGTTCAGCGGCTTAATCGTAGATTAAATACAGGTTTAGGCATGAAAAGACAACTCATAGACAGACAGAGTGACTCTCAGTTAAGTACAATATAATTAGCATGGATTCTGTACTCTGCTCTTGTGGTTTATGTCGTTGTGTGTTGAGTTTATCAAACCATACTAAGCGAACGTGCGACCCGGTCTCTTTATGCTGGTATGTCAATAAAGCACTCCAGTCTAAGCAATAGTTATTGGTCCTTTTACCCTAAATGCGTCTCACTGGTCTTATTGCCCGCCAAAGTGCCTTCTCGCTATAATTTCGGCGGAACCACGTGGGGGTCGTTGGCATTCCAGTGCTTGTATGACGGAACCAGCGTGCGGAATGTTGAGAACTTTCGTTATTAGCTTCTGTTTTTCATGCGGCCCTGGTAGTTCGTAATACATGAGCTCGGTAAATAAGTATGATAAAACCTAACAGTGAAATATCAGACGTAAATTGATTTTTACTTTTCGAACCAAAATTTCGAATAAGTAAGATAACTTTGGTATAACTTATCTAGAATTAAAATCTCTTCATAATCTGTATAACGTACAATCGTGCCTAAAACAAATTCAGAAACATTTTAATTCAATTTATTGGCGTGAAAATTTAAATTTGAAATCTCTTTGAAGTATTCGGTTCGTATTACTAGGTATGTACTTGTCACAGTTCATTGTCGCACAAATTTCGTTTACATCAGAATTTGGCACATATTAGGTGGAATATTGTGTCAAAAGAATAGGAAAGATAATCTAATTTTCTCTTGTTTAAACAATTACCGTCATAATATGAAGATAGATTTCCATTTCTAAATTTCATATCATACATTGACTCCTATGTAGGGTTAAGCATATTTAAGCGGTATATTTGAGGTCCCATAATATAGGGGATACTCTTTTTGCCAGTAACAGTCATATTATATCCAAATTCCCAGTAGTGAGAATTTCATAGAAACATTCGACCTGGAAATCGATCCCAAAGCCTTACTCACGCACTTGTGACTTGTCATTCCATTTTCACATTGTTAATTTATTTTAATTGTCTCATTCTGCTCCCACAATCGGATATTGCCATTCATCCATATTTCCGATAACGATGCGAAAATGATATATTTCCAATTTAAATTAATACTGCAATAATATTATTGTAGGTATACTCGCGACGGATGCAATTCCCTATGAAAGGTGTGTTCAGCGATGCGTTGAGTTCACAGTTGTACACTCGACGACAACTGTGATTTCTGAAAATATAATTTCGTTCCAGTTTCAATATCGTAATCGTCACCTTTTGGTCCTTTGGATCTCAATTCAATCTAACGTGTTCACCATATAAAATGGCTTAATTTAATATTTAATATTATATATAATTTAAGATACATGTTGTAATTAAAATATAAATATGTGGGATGTAGGCAAGAAATAAAATGCGATTTTCCAGTAAACTTGTCTATTCACTTTTTTCTCTTCCGAGCAAAAAAAATCGAGCCGACCTCTCCAACAGTCTTGTCTCCCTCTCTCCTGTCAAAGTCAATTTGACGTTTCCTTTCATTCGCACATCTTCACTCTCTTTCCTTCATCTGACGTTCCGTTCCCACATTCGGCCTTCCTGATCCCATGTCTGTCCTCAGACATTCCCATCTCATTTATGATTTTTCTTCTTCCAATACAAACCATCATCTTTCATACACAAACATACCTGACAATATTTATAAGTACTCATGCACTAATTTAAATGTAATGTAACATAAAAGTGACACTTTAACTACATAAATTTCACATGACACATAAAATAAACTTGCATCCTTAGGTAAAGTATTAACACCGCCGTATTGAGTAGTTGACTTTTGTCTACGACATATAAGCAACGTTATGTAACATTCCAAAAGAAAATGAGTTACCTCAGCATTACATTACACAAGCTTTGTATATCAACGTAGAAATTAAATGTATTCAACTGAACATGGTTTGTTAATTTAACAATGGTTTTTAAGAATGGCTGTTCTAAATTACTAATACACCTGTTAATAAAATATAGACACATCTGAATAAAACATAGACATCCATGATAATGAATAAAGTACACAGTGAGTATAAACAATCATTCATCACCTTTCATCACTAAATACTTACTCATCGTCCATAGGCCACCTTTTCATGTGATCAGCAGAGCTGGACGTCTTGATAGGGCCCTCAGTGGAATTATCAATTTTTTTCAAATCATAGCGGTCATTCCTCTTGACTTTCACTACTTGGTAGGGTCCTAAGTATTTTGGCTTCAATTTAAGACCGGAACCGAACTGAGTCCTCTTTGTAACCACCACATCTCCAACTTCATATTTAGAACTATCTTTTCTCTTCTTGTTAAAGCTTTTCGCATTTTCATCTTGTACTTTAAGTATTTGTTCCTTGGCCTGTTTTCTAAGTTCTTCTCTATCTTCATTGTACTGTTGTATGTCTTCCTCTAGCAACAAATCCTGTATTTTCATATCTTCTGTAGTTAGCATTTTTGTACCAATTAACAGTTCAAATGGTGTTGTTTTAATGCTCCTTTGGAAGGTGCTATTAATCGCTCTTTGTACTTTACTTATGTGTTTGTACCAATGGGTGGGATTTTCTAAACACAATTTGGTTAGCAATGGGATGACAATTCTATGTATTCTTTCAACTTGGCCGTTGCCTCTTGGAACACCAGTGGTAATAGTCACATGCTGAATATTTTCAGCCTTACAGTACTCTAAAAATTCATGGCCAGTGAAAGCTGTACCTTTGTCGGTTATCACTCTTCTTGGGTTTCCAAAAGTCTGTTGGTGAATTTCCAGTTTATTCAGAGTCTCCCTGCATGATGTGGATTTAGTGGGGAATAACCACACAAACTTAGTAAACGCGTTCACAATAGTTAGTATGTAATTATACTGCTTACTTGTCTGTGACAAGGGGCCAACATGATCTAAATGTATGGTATCCAGCGGGATGCTTTCCTTCTCAATGGTGTGAAGGAACCCTTCCTGTCTTCCTTCTTTCTTCGTGGCCAATAGGCACGGGATGCATGTTATGATGAAGTCTTCTAATTTTTTATCTAAACCTGGTATGTAATATTCTTTATCAATTAATTCTTTCATTTTCTTCTTGGAAAAATGTCCCTTACTATGCACTCTTTTTAGTATCTCTTTTTCCATAGTCTTGGGAACCACAAGCAACTTTTTATCACCTTTGTAGAGTAGATGGTTATCGGTCCAGTAATCTTGATATAATTTATCCTTCAAAATGTCTTTAATAGCTCTCAGCCCTTCATCTTGGTCCTGTGCTTGTCTCAGCGTGTCATGTAATGATGTTACTCCTATATAGGGGTAGCGGCTTAATGCATCAGCATGTCTCATTCTTGATCCAGACCTATGTTCAATTTCAAAGTCATATTCATTGAGGAATATTACCCATCTAGCCACTTTCGCAGTCAGATCTTTCTTTTTTAAAGTCATTTCAAATGCCTTGCAGTCTGTTACTACTTTAAAGTGTATCCCATATAAATAGTGGCGAAACTTCTTAACACCCTCAATTATTGCCAATGCTTCAAGCTCATAACTAGAATATCTACTCTGGGCATCATTAGTCTTGCAGCTCATATAGTGAACAGGGTGTAATCCTGTATCTGGCCAATGTTGCATGAGAATAGCCGAGTATGCAATGCTAGAGGCATCTGTGTGTAACTCTGTCTTTAACTTTGGATCAAAAATCTTCAGGACTGGGCTAGAAGCCAGTTTTTCCTTTAAAATAAGAAATGCTTGTCTCTGTTCATCTCCAAATATAAATTCTTTTTCCTTCTTTAATAAATCTGTAAGCGGTTTTGCAATGAATGCATAGTTTTCTATATATTTTCTGAAGTATGAGGTAAGTCCAACAAAGCTTTGAAGTTGCTTGACATCTTGGGGTTGCGGGTATTTCCGGACTGCTTCAGTCTTTTCCGGGCTTGGCTTTATCTCTCCGTTTTTCACTATGTGGCCCAAATATTCTATTTCATGCTTGACCAAGTCAGCCTTCTTCCAGTTTATTTGCAGACCATATTCGGATGCCACATTAAGTACCAGCTGAAGTCTTTCTACTGCTTCTTTCTCATCTTTCGCTGTAATGACAATATCGTCGATGAAGATCATCATGACCCCCTGGGAAATCAAATCCCTAAATATGATGCTGACAAATCTCATAAAATACTTGGGACATATAGATAAACCAAAAGGTGCTCTAAGAAATTCAAATTGTCCGTGATGTGTTACAAATGCTGTATACTGAATAGACTCCTCAGACACTTTAAGGTGAAAAAACCCATTTTTTAGGTCTAACACACTGAACACCTTTGCACCACACAACTTATCAATCATGTCATCTATTACTGGTAAGGGAAATTCATCCTTTATAATCTTCTTATTGAGCAACCGGTAATCAACACAAATTCTGGTTGAACCATCCTTCTTCTTTACGAGCACCAAAGGACTACAATATTCTGAAAAACTTACCCTCACTATTCCAGTATCAAGCCACTCTTTCACCTGTTCTTCCACTAACTTCTGTTCAGCTAAAGACAACCGTCTTGGTCGCTGCGCAACTGGCATATCATCTTTGAGAATAATCTTCAACTGAATAGGGGCCTCCTTCACTTGAAGTGGATTATAACCTTGAATACACTGCATAACTTTCAACCTCACAGTTGGCTCCAAGATATGATCAACTTCAACTATTGAATCTGAAAAACAAGATAAGTTATAGATCCATCCATCCCATTCAGGTAAAAACATCACTTTGTCCCCATTCATTATCATGGTTACATGTCTCAAAAACTCCTGTCCTAATATCATATGAAACGGCATGACATCTTTATTTACTACGTGAAATGACACATTTGAAAACTTTATACAATCCACCGTAATGTTAACTACCACTTTGCCTAGTGATTTCACTTGCGAGTGTCCAAGTCCCGTAAGATTCAGCAAATCGTCGGTCACTTCTGCACCAATAGCGACACAACACTCGTGAGACATCAGATTTACGTCGCTTCCTGAATCCACTAAAGCCTGCATTGTTATTTGTTCGACTGTAACACTCTTCATAGGCTTCGCCGGCTTTGTTTTGTTTTGGACTTGCATAACCTCAAAGTCGGACGTTGGATCTGCCAGTGTCACTGTCATCGCGCTGTCACTGTCGTTTGCGTCATCTTGACATTCCGCCATGTTGCCGAAGTGTGTTTGCTGCTTTACCGACCTGCCGACTGGCACGCTCTTATCGCCGGTCGTAGACAACACTGGGCGGTATTTCTGCTTCACCGACGATGTTGACGCACCAACGTCGGTGTTATCGGTAATGTTTGTAGCTGTGCAACGCGTACCAATATGACCGTACTTATTACACTTAAAACACTTGATCCCATTCGGACAGGAACTCGCCACATGACTGATTTCACCACAGTTAAAACACCTTTGTGGCCTTTGTTGAGCCATCTTCTCCTTTCTCTTCCCGTTCGTACTTACAGTTGCATGATCAGAAGCCGTTTCTTTTCTGTGATGCGCGTGTGACTTATTTTTCATTTTTTCATACAGGATAAGCTTTTCTTTCAGCGCTGAGAATGTTGTTACTCCATATAGTAACATTTTGTTCGATTCATGGTCTTGAATGCCGTCTATTACATACTGCACAGTAACATAGTCAGGAAATTTCGCCCTGCGACCCAACTCTTTCATGACCAGCATGTATTGGTAACAAGATTCTTCTCTTCGTCTCTTACGTGCCGTCATGATTTCGTGCATCTCCTTAACGTTTATCGAGTCAGGAAATTCTTTATGAACAGCTGTCTTAAGATCTTCGTACGTCCTAAATGCCTTCTCGCCTTTGAGCCACAGCGCCGCCGTGCCGACTAGCGACCTACGTGCAAATATCAACTTCTGCTGGGCCGACCACTGGAAAATCTCGGCATTATCCTCCAGGTCCTGCGCCCATTTGGATGATGACACCGTCTTGTCATCGCCGCTGAACTTAGGAATGCCCTCGAGGAACAGCGCCGCCATGGCCAGCTCTGATCCGCCGACACCCGTCACTCTTTTCTTTTCGTCTTGTTTACTCTTATTTCAACCGTCTTCGTCTTATGGAGAGTAATCCTCGCGATATTTTGAAAAATATTAGCACCACGCGGCCATCAACATGTACGGTGCCGGCCGCCGTCTTGCCAATCGTCGTTCGCCTTGAAGATCCGTCGTAAACTTTACTTCATTTCTTGCCTATCCCGGACGAGCCCCCATTTGTGGGATGTAGGCAAGAAATAAAATGCGATTTTCCAGTAAACTTGTCTATTCACTTTTTTCTCTTCCGAGCAAAAAAAATCGAGCCGACCTCTCCAACAGTCTTGTCTCCCTCTCTCCTGTCAAAGTCAATTTGACGTTTCCTTTCATTCGCACATCTTCACTCTCTTTCCTTCATCTGACGTTCCGTTCCCACAAATATATATATATAAATACCCAATGATATACTTATTTGAATGCGTCGAAAATTGTAACAATATCTGCTATATTTTGACTGTTAAGTTTAAGCAAGTATGCAAGATTTTTTGTAGATTTCTTAAAAGAAGAAACAAGATAGTATTTAGTATATAATGGTATGATCTACATTCCTAGTTCAATTGTTCTTAGTAATTTAAAACTAAATAATGAACGGAAGCCCAGTGATGCGTTAAGTTCATAGCTGTACACTCGACGACAAACGTGTTAAGTAGTTCTGGTTTTAATTACGATTTGTGTTTACAATGGCGCTCTAGCGTTTTGTATGGGAGTTTGTTGTTGAATGGAGTGTTAATGAGAGATAAATAAGCACTGCATTCTATTCTGTTAGTGTCTACTGATTCATTAATGAAAATTGAATTTTAAATATACTGGTTGTCAGGTGTTTTGGGCTTCTGATTACCATTATATATGTTTGTTTGATACCTGGGACCGACAGCTTAACGTGCTCTCCGAGATCACACATCCACAGACTGACCGGGGCAAGAGCTGCTTTTGGAGATCGGTGTATTCAGAACTTTATACGAGAATTTATTGTCATCCGTCATCTTAAGCAACTAGTCCTATTGCATTATTTGTCGGTCAAGCATAAAGGCGTCCGCATGCTCTTAACTTCTACGCATTACCTACATAATCTTTTTTTAATTTTACTCAGAAGTACAGTTCCCGATCGTTTATTGGTAGAATCGTACTCTAAATAGTCTCAGTCGATCGATCAATTTGTGTCTGTCAGTTGGCACTTTGGCAGTCAATAGCAGAAACACTACTCGTGATGGATGGAAGGACCATTATTGATTGTATATCTTGTTAATGAGTGTAACAGTTTTCTAAAGCGTTTTTTTTAATGTTTGCTTTACCGCTTCATGTCGATGTTTTAACCTTAAAGATCTTAGTAAGTAATCTAGAAATAAGCGGGAAAATAGTACCTATATTCTAGATTATTCTAGAATAGCGGAGGTCCGATGGCAGTCGCTACGTATAACATACAGATAGTCAGCCTCATCTTTAAAAGCCGTTATATTGTATGGTTGGGATTCTACCAATTTCTACCACTCCACAAAAATTTACTTGGTGGCTATTACCTGCACATTAAGGGGTGCGCATTGCGTGGTATTTAAAGACCAAGAACGACGAAGTTAGGTAACCTCTCTTGGGATAAATTCAAAGCCTTCCTTCCTATATTGGCAAAACCTATGGAAATAATATTCATAAAAAAAAACTCATAAAAAAATTGACTTACTCGTATCTGCTTACAAGAAAATGCAATTACCTAAAAGTAATACTTTTAAAACTCCTGAAACAAAGCGTGAGTGGTAGAAACAGACGTAAATATTGTTCAGCGGTGGGCCACTCGCGCACGCCCATGCCCACTCGTAACGTTTGATAAAACCATTAAAACTTTATAATGAGGGTAGCCTGAGACGCGGTAACTGATACCATGACGACGCAGGGTTGCCACCTTAGTAAGATAAGCACTACTTAGGTCAACACCGAGGAAACCTGTAGAATTACTCTAATTTGTGTTTTTACTTAAAAAAGTGCAGATACTAATAAGACATACCTACGTGTGTGTGTCACCTAACTTCCTAAGCGGCTGGATTGATTTCTTTGAAATGTTGTATTTAAATTTTAATGGGTTCCTTGATGGTTTGGAAACACATTTGGACCCAGTAGGTGGCACTGCTGTCGGTATTAACATTACATATTATTTTATTTAAATCCATCAAGAAACGTCGCTAATACCTATTAAAATAAAATATATTGTAATCTTAAAGATAATTAAGAAAATTAAATTACACATTCTCTGCATTGGTATTAAATAACCCTTAAAGGAAATCTGTTTTACTATCGAAAAAAACATGTAAGTACTTATGTTCATTGTTCTACCTTGTTATTTAAACATTTACCATAAGTTGACAACCCTGAGCATTGGCGCGAATGTTCAAATGTAAAGGTACTTTCATCTTTTGTTGTCGCGTTTATTAAATTAAATAGAATTAGTGTTGCCAGCTGTAACACCTAACGGCACTTTTGTTTGTTAAAGAGTTGTACAAACTAGCATTGTTTCACTTTATTCTTTTCAGAGAATATTCTCCTTGAGGCTTTGTGTTTAATAAGGAGTTATTATTTTAGTCTGTGGGTATTGTTTATGGTCGCAAGCTCAATTAGAATAGAACTAGGAATTAATTTTCGAGTTCATCATCGTCAACCCATTTACTGTTTCAGTGTTGGGCACGGATTTCCACTCAGGATGAGAGGGGTTAGGTTAAAATCCACCACGCTGGCCTAGTGTGGGTTGGCAGACTTCACATGCCGTGGAGAAAATCTCTCAGGCATGCAGGTTTCCTCACGATGTTTTCCTTCACCGTTGTAAGCGAGATAATTAAATATTAATACGCACATGATTATGAATAGTCAGAGGTGCGTGCGAGACCTACGACTTGTCAGCTAGTCCAACGGTCATATTATCCCTAAGCTCTACCACACTGCCGTGTACGCGAGTCATATTTTTAATACGCAAAATCTTGTCAGCTTACCCTTCCAGACCCATGACCATTATATTGACATGGAAAGATGGATTACTGTATTAAAATTAAAAATAAATGTATGTTCTTTGTCTATATTCTGGAGAGTTGCCAGCGCTGTACGTCTTTGATTTAACTTTAATGATCGGTGTTTGGCAACAAATGCGCCAATGCCCGGCTTTGTGTCGACCCATCTGGGATAGAAAATAAATTGCTTCGTAAAATTATAGTACGAAGTTGTCCGGTCCGAATTCGATCGCAGCGCCACCTACCGAGTACGATAACATAATATACTATCACTCCTGTATTCCTTGAAGGGCTAGGCATAGGTGTACACCCGCAGTACGCCAGTATGTTTAGTTCCCATGTAATACCGAATAAACCATCTAGATAATATTCATCATTTCATATTCTAATACGTAAGTATACCCGGATTTTGAGATTTTTGATTAATGATTGTCATAGGTACAACATCTATGATAATCATTAGTCAAAAGCCATGACATTTGGGATTGATGGCTGACGCTGATGACGACACTGATGACGGTCTGGGATGACGATTTTACGCAACCAATAAACATAAAAACATAACGGCAACGTTTTAAAAAAAAAGTGTATCATCCATTCCTTTTATTAAAATTTATCGATGGGCATAAAAAGGGAAAGAAACTGCCCCTTTAGCCTAGTCGTCGTGATTGATGCGCTTGAAGTCCTGGGTTCGATTCCCGATCAAGCAGTGTTATTATGACTTTCCTTTCTTTAGAAAGTGTTATTATAGGAGAAATTTTCAATAGCAGCACTGAGTTAAGATTTGCGCCCGGTTAAAATGGTAATAGGCCACCTATCACATGGGTCCTAAACATACCGGCGTACTGTTAGCCTACATTGGTACATCTCTGCTTAACCCTCCTTGAAATATAGTCGAGATAGTGAGGTGCAATGTTTTTTAAAAACTACAATAAAACTGAACCGTCCATTGTTATTATTTTGTCGATGGACACAAAACGACATTGTCGATAATATCGCGACTCGCGCCAGCCCCAACTAGGTCAAACAGATCTCATAGTTGGACTCCCTCAGGATTGTAGACTTTGTGACGCCATTTTGAGTAATGGACAACTTCATTGTGGCTATTATTTGGGCTGATGGGAAGTCGTTTAATTTGTAAGGGCTAATAACAGTTATAAGTGTCATTTCAACAGTTACAACTACGTATTAACATAAACCTGGACGGCCCAATATAGAGAAAATAGAAAAACGAATTTTCCCTACTCACTGCGGACTACGCGGCATCCTGTTCCGACTCACTGGAACACACTCCACTGGCACTGGCAAGCTCTTCAGACGCAATGACCGCTGCCTCCTCATCGACCTCTGGTTTGGGGGGGGGGGGGGTGATGTAGCGACATCTATCAAGCTACATAAGAACTTGACCAAGGGGGCTAGAGAAGTTGCAATTTGACATTCGAATCGATAAACGAATAGAAACAAAATGTATGGAAATGATATTTATGACAGCCCGACTTATCGAAATGTTTGTTATCGATATGTTGCCTAGCCACCCCGTGGGGCTAGACAAGTTGCATTTTGACATTCGAATCGACAAACAAAATGTATGGAAATGACACAAACTTTCGACAAACCAGGCTGTCACTAATGTCATTTTCATACATTTTGTTTCTATTCGTTTGTCGATTCGAATGTCAAATTGCACTTGTCTAGCCACCCTGAACTGTCACTTATTCGATAATCGTAACCGTATCACTTATGCGATAATCGGATTCGAGTATCGAAGGCGAGACTCGCCCCATGCACTGGGGGGCTAGACAAGTTGCATTTTGACGTTCGAATCGACAAACAAAATGTATGGAAATGACACAAGCTTTGGACAAATCGGGCTGTCACTAATGTCATTTGCATACATTTTGTTTGTCGATTTACCTATACACTAACAAAAGTGCTAAAGCGATTTTTTCACGAATGAACGATTGCGACTTTGAGATAACACCAATGTCACTATAGTATTGTTTCGTAAATATTGTGTTTTATTAATGCTTTAGGAAAAAGTTGGTTTACCACTTTTAATAGTGTCTACCATGTTTTTGTTCGTGACTGTACCCAGGAAAATGCTAAAACAAACTTCGTCTTAAAAGCAAAATAGGACAAAGAGTTGGCCCGTAAAATTCAGTAAGCTTTCAAAACTATGAATCACAATTTCGCATACATAACTTGTCTTTAAAAGATTGGAAGCCGGAAATCTCTCCTTTGCATTTCGTTTGCGGCCGCCCATTCAGTTGAGCCGATAAATATTTACTAGGTGCGATTGAAATATTATCTCGACGACGCTTTGTTTAGGAATGTGCGGGATTGGATGAACTTGAATAGGAATTTGCCCTAGTAATCAAGTACCGTGACCTTGAAGAATTTTTGATAATTTGTTTTGTTTTAAACTGATCAACTCAACACATTTTTCTCAATACGAGTCACTACATCTTCTTTTAAACCGCAACCTTCTCAACCGTCTGTATGCTATCTAAGAAACTTCTCTGCCCTCCAGTTTTAACTGTGAGTTCTTAGTATTTAGTATGCAGCCAAATAACACACGTTATTGTGTGTTCCTGCAGTGAGTAAGGTTGCCAGAGCTCCTTCTAAGGATGCACTGCGCTGGCAGCAAGAGGAATATTCCCTTAAACTGTCGGCGCAGTGAATCCTTCATCAACCTCTAAGAGATTTTTAGGGTTGCTAACGCGCGAGTGATACCCTTTGCTTTGGGTTACCGCTTACCATCAGGTGGGCCGTATGCTTGTTTGCCACCTTAGTGGTATAAACAAAGTGGCAAAGGACGATGTGGGCCAAAGCGGACACTGTGATCTACACCAATTTTTCTTTCTTAAGCCCCGCTATACACTCAGATTTGCAACTAATTTACTAGCTCATCAATTTTCTTTCGTCTTGCTCACAGATAATACATTTCCTATTCTTCATGAAAAAAGCAACAAATAAATTAGTCTGACTACAATTAGTCTTCACGTGGGTAGTCCATTGTTTACATGTATGCATGGGCATTGACCCATTATCCTCAATACACTGTTACATTTTGCACATAATGTTTTGCTTTGAGTCGCGTTTCAATTTACACTACGATAAAAATAAATTGAGTCTCTAATAGATCTATGGTCAAAGATGCTGATTGAAGTCTATGTCTCCATGGACTCCTCATTGAGAACTTAAAGCTCCAATTAGCGTAAACGTGTTCTTAGAATAATGTGGTAGTTTTAATATTTCTTTAAAGATTTGAATTTCTTGCCATTATTGTTCAAACAACTGGCTTTTAAACCTCATCACAATAACATTTTCGATTATCCACGTTTGTTTAAATGCTTTTAGTTGTCTCGGTTTGTTCAGGTGACTGGTTAACATCTAACAGCTCAACATTTACTCGTTGAAAAGAGACGCAATTCTTTTGATCTAAGGTTGCTGATACACGTAATGTCTCCAAGAAGAATGGGACTCCTAATTGTGACTGAAGAGTGAATCAAATCAAAAGAAACCACCAGAAGAATAATAAAGGAAACAAAACGGGGATGAGTCAAGTAATGTCCGGTGTTCTCTGAATGATAGATTGTGAAATAGTACGGTATTGTTATAAGGATTGAGTAAAATTAGATCATCGCTTGTATAAAGATTATTACTATCCATGACTAAAATAGTACACATTAAAGTCACCGCGCTGAGTTTATGTTAGTAATCCCAAAAATTGCTATACGGACTAGAGGGGTTCTCTAGGAAGGTATGCTAAAGACAAAAAAATATTGATGAGCTGCAGTAATGATGAAACAGTTAAACAAGACTAACCTAATAATAACTAAATAGTAGCCCACCGGTATCGGGAACAGAGTCCAAGCTACCGGTGGTCAGGGCTCCAGGGAAAGAAACCTAGTAATATGTGCCGTATCTAGGAGTACTTACCGCTTTCTATATCAAGCCCTTGAACCAGCCACTCAACGAAAGCCTCCTTGTATGTTGGTCGAGACTCTTGGCTATTAAGCCATTGGCAGACACAACGCTAAAACTAGATAAAACTAGATAACTGTGCTAGTAAATTGTGACTGTTAGTAGAAACATAGTTAACGCCGCAATCACAGTGACGCAACGGTCGAGTGGCTGTTAGCTCAAATAATTGCTTTTTAATTAATCTCTTACAAACAACAGTGCAGACGTCGCGCGTCGTGTTCATTAAAAGCTTGTAAACAACTTCATTTTTAAGTATGGAGGGTATGTGGATCTCGAAGAGAATAACCTTTTTTTCTATGCTAGGTCTTTTAATCTATACATACATGGCTTCACGCCTGTTTCCCATAGGGTAGGCAGAGACTATAGATTTCCACTTGATACGATCCTGGCACACCACTTTCGATTTATCAATCTCCCCATGCATGCTTTTAATAGATATTATTAATAGGTAAAATATGTTAGTTACGGATAATCTCTAAAATAAACATGTGTTGGTATGTTATAATCAGCTTTGTATAAACAGGAACAAATAAAGGTGGTTTTTGAATAAAGGAGGCCATCGAAATCGGCCAAAATAATGTATCGAAGGTACAACAAGTATTAGAAAAAATACTCCTTACCTATTTTACGCTGGTTAAAATTCTAGTCGTACTTTTTTAATGTTGACTGGGGGATGGAAAAAACTTTTAATTTGAGAAAAATCATTATCTGTTTCGTAATGAATTCATAGTAAAAACTGTCAGTGTCAGTTTCGGAATGTCAAACGCACGCCATTACGGCAGTTTACTATCAGTTTCATAGTGATTTCATGGTAAAAACTATTAACTTGATAGCTGTCGTGTACCTCCGGTACAAATTTGGGCTGAGTTGTATGGGTTTTTGATGACCTCCTTTCACAAAAAATACACCCAAAATGGACTCCAATAATGTCGGATTCGCCACAGTAACAAAATGTCGAAGACATCTTAGTGATGCCATTTTAACTGGCCATTAAAGTTATCGCCACTCCGCGCTCCAGAGCTCTAAAGAGGTTTAATATACCACTAAAATAGATAAAGAGATGCAAATCACTTTTTTTTTACAAAAGAAATGGTTGCTTCTAACGTTTATATAACTAAGTACCTACCTTGAATTTTTGGACAGAAAATAAATTAACTTCTATCACACAGACACTATCACCAAAAAAAATATGCAATTTTTTTTGGTGACAAAGTTTTTGACAAATTTATTATACCTTTTATTTCAAATAGACCATATAAATAGGCACTTTTGAACAGTCAAACTAGTTGCTCGGTTCCAAAAAAGTAGGACTTATGGAGAAGAGCCGGCAAGAAACTCCATAGTCACTCTTTTAAAAAAAATATAGTGAGACAGTAACATTTTTTGTTGTGAATAATATGAGTCTATTGCAGTTTGATGTGTAAGGTTTAATAAAATAGAAAAGAAAAGAAAATAGCCATAGCAGTAAGAGCTGACCAGTCCCGACAGACAGCACCCGTTCACGAGCATGACGTGTGTATCGGCGCCGTTTGACTCAACCATGTTGTAGGGAATAAAAAGACCCGACACACAACGCCACTATCAGCAGAACATTTAAGTAGTGAGCATGACAAACTCAAACTGCAGGGCTAGGCTTTTTTAGGCTGCATTTTCACCGGAGATGTACAAGGAAGCCCAGCGGTACCAAACGCAAAATTCTGCCGAAGTTTACAAATGCAACCTTCGATCAACAATGTTGATCGAAGATTGCTACCATAAAGGTCATAAAGGTCATATACCTAATGTGAAATAAATATCTTTTTATGAAAGGAAAACCAATTTCAGGCACTTTGTCAATTCGAAATTGATCCACGTAGTTTCAATAGGGAATATGCGTCTGACTTAAAAAAAGGTCAAATATTTTTTTTTATGAACTTTATCGTTTTAGAATTATGTAGATATTTTCTTATATTATTTCTTTTTTGATGAGAAATTAAATATTAAAAAGTCCAAAAAAACTGTTGGAAATTCAAATCACTTGAAACGCAACACTATGGTCAAATGGAATATGACGTCAAAGTCTACTAAAACAGTGTCTGTTGTACGTGGTTGTTTGGTTGAGAGAACGTAGACTTTGACGTCACGGCAAGCGCGCCAAAATCGCGGGTGTTTAAAATGCCAATATCTGTCTCATAATTTAATAATTTTTTTTTGTTACTTAATTTTAGTTTTAAGGCGCTGGATTTTTTTTACGGCTACATAACGATATAAAGTATCGTTTAAAAAAATAAAATAAAAATGTGCATATTCCCTATTAGCGATGGCGTAACATAACATAATTATATTCTGTAAAATAAAAGTTCACCCGTTCCAATTTCAAATGATGACAGCTTCGTGCCTGACATTTAGCATGACCGATCCGTGGGGAAATTTCGACTAACTATTGCTATAGTAAAAACATCGACACATTACAGTTGTCCCTTTGAACTTTATCCCGTTGGAATAGCGGTGATTTTTGTAGTGCAAGAGCTAGACGTGTTGCACCCTGGTTCATGTTGTATCACGATCTTCAAACGCCACACTGTTCAAGTTTCCACTTGACCTAGAAGGGTGCAGCCGAACTTACATCGCTTTGGAGTAGTGGTATCAATGGAGTTTTTGATAGGCCTTCCTGAAAAAAAGCTTTTTTTTTTTGTACCTACCTTTATATTATACCACCGACAACCTCGTTGGTCTAGTGGTTCTAAGCGCGACCTGGATTCGATCCCCGAAATTACTAATATTTAATCGATACCGATCCGAAATTGGTATAAAATTTGTTCTCTGAAATTATCTGCCAACTAATTTAACGGGAACTTGCTGTTTCATCACCTCAAAAAAAGAGCTGTTTGTTTTAAATAACTTTTTTTTCTTACCACCATGTAATAAATATAATATAATCACTATATAAAATAAATGCGAAAGTAACTCTGTCTGTCTGTTACGCTATCAGTTTCACATCTAAACCACTTAACCAATTTTGAATAAAATTTGGTACAGAGATAGATTAGACCTTGGAGAGGGAGACGCCTATTTGTCACGAAAAAGGGCTTGAAGGAGTTGGAAATATACAATGAAAGTTTGTATGGGAGAGTCCATAAGAAATAAATGACAAAGTTGTGGGCAAAAACTAGTTTTTTAAGAAGCAATAAGGTCAGTTCTGTGAACGTGTTCAGTGTGATGCCGCGTTGTTAGCCGACAATGTGCGGGTCAAGTGTGCGCTCGCCCCAACTCCGTAGGTACCTATTTACATCAAGCAGACATTTTATAGAAGGTTAACACGATAATTTACTTAAGGCCTTAACAACAGTGAAATGCCCAAATTCTTGGGTATTCAATTAAGATTGTTTCAATAACTGTTCATTTAATCTGTACAAAAAAAATATATGTGATAGATAAGGATTCGATAAATTTTTTCACTTGAAAAAAATTGTAATTCCGCCAACCACTTTTTGGAAAAAAAATCACCAAAGACTACCTATTTTTGTCAGAATTTTCAAATTGTTTGCTAAACGGCTGAAGCTACTTACTTCGCTTTTTCATACAAAAATAGGTCTTCAAAATATCAATGTTTTCACTTGAAAGTATTATTTTTATTTTGCATTTTACTAGTCAAAATATTCATTTTCCTCGAAATTGAGTCTATCCATGCGAGCGTTCCCTGCTCCTTCACCCGCGCAGTCCGTCTCCGGACGTTGTCGAGGGTGGACCGCGCGTCGGTGTTTGAGCGACTATTTTAAAATACATTTTAAGTTTTGAAGGCTTTATACTTATTGATAAATATTTATATTAACAGAAATGCTTAGTTTAGTTAATATTTATATATTGCTGGCTGTAAATATTTTTTTCTAAACAAATTCATTTTTTAAGTGCATAAAGAGTAAGATTGCAGAGTGGTAGATCTGATATGTATTGCTCCGCACTTTAGGCATAAAAATATTACTACGCCACTCGCCTTGTTGGCGACTGGCTGGCAACAGTTCTGTTTTTGATAGTTTTTATTTTTGATATTTGATTGTATTGTTTTTTGTGCTGTCAGTCCGTTATTGTGAAATAAAATACTTCCAGTGCTACTAAATTTCTCTTAAATAACCACCATAGTTTGATTTTCTTCATCAGTCCACTTCTCTCACGAACACGCCTTATTCTTATTTAAAAGTTATTTTTTATATCTTTTTGTATTTTTTAAGCATTTTCCATGCTAAGATTACAAGTTATTTTTAATGAAGGAAAACATCGGCTGGCGTTCAGGATTCGAACCTGCGTCTTCTGGTTCGGTACACCAGACGCTTTAACCGCTAAGCTATCGCGAGCCCCGCTCGCCTGTCAAAGTAATTTTATAGTTACTTACCGCAGGTACTTATCGTAAATGTTTATCGAGTTTTGATTTATTTAGGTATGGTTATTCAAAAAACCACATAGGCATTAATTGTAAAGGTAAATAAGGGTATCAAATCCTAATGTTCCTTAGGGAAATGGGATTACAAAAATTGCATTATTTCTTTAATCCAATACGGCGAACATATTTTTGAAATTTTGAATTATGATATAGGTATCAGATTCAAGGTTCTTTAGGGAGCTGATTATGAAAATAAGCTTTATTCTAAAATTTAAGATGGCGGATATTGTTTTTTTATTTTTTATGATATTTTAAGATTCTTCAGGGCGCTGATGATTATGATTATAATATAATATTGATATCAAATTCGTGGTTTCTTGGGATGCTGATTACGAAAATGGCATAAGTTTTTGAATATAAAATGGCGGACATTATTTTTTAATTTAGTATGATATGGATATTAAAGATGAATGTATATACTAGAATAGATTAAAGGACTAGGTATTTAACGAGACCATGTAGTACCTATTCCATCTTTTAAAATACTCGATCCTCCTAGACTCACTGTGACTATGGGTACGCGGCATCCGAGGCCCGCTCGAATTGAGCAACGCGGCGCGGCGAAGCGCGGTACAGTCATTTAAATTTGAACCATATTTCTATGCACATAAAAGTAACGCGACGCGGCACTTGTGTCGTGCAAGAATATACTGTCTTTTTTAATTACACTAATAGTATTTTCGCCGTAAGATGATATGCCTGACAGTTCTCATTTTAAAATCCCTGACGCAAAAACGACGGGGGTGTTGTGTGTGTGTCTGTGTGTGTGTATGTGTGTCTGTCTGTGGCATCGTAGCTCCCGAATTTTGAATTAGTAGTAGGTTTTTTTATTTGAAAGGTGAATTAGTCGGGAGTTTTCTTAGCTATGTTTGATGAAAATTGGTCCAAGATGGCCGCCGCCACAAAATAGCGAATTAGATATTTTTTCACAACTCCCTCATTATGGGTATCAAATGAAAGGGCTTAACTAGTAGAATATAATGTACTATAGAACATTTCAAATCCAAGATGGCCGCCACCACAAAATGGCAAATTATATTTCGTGTCGGTGGTTTTCAAATTTTTTATCCTTGCCGCGCATACTACTTTAAACTAATCTATACTAATAATATTATAAGATTTGATTGTTTGTTTGTTTGTATTGAATAGGCTTCGAAACTACTAGACCGATTTGAAAAAAAAATCTTTCAGTGTTAGATAGCCCATTTATCGGGGAAGGCTATAGGCTATATAATTATCATCACGTTATGACTAATAGGAGCGGAGTAGTAATGAAAAATGATACAAAAACGGGGAAAAAATTATAAGACCACGCGGGCGAAGCCGCTGGCGGAAAGCTAGTAATAAATAAACTGGTGTAGTGTCCTACCTACAGTTTAATTATTTAAAGTACCGTTTTTATATTATGCCCGATAATCGTCCTTTTTAATTGTTATTAGTTTATATATCAATAAATAATGATATTATTTAATATGTAATTAAATTAATATAATAATAATGTTATAATATAATAAATAACAAAATGTTTTAATAATTTTGTGTGAACAGCTAAATTTATTTTGTATAAAATAAATATGACATTGGTAAATGAACACACAATAGCTTTTATATAATATAATAATTTGCAGATATCAATAATTGTCTGTTACGCACAAACAGATTTTTGTATTAGTAGTTAGCTCATCACTAATGAGGCGTGTGACAAAACGTCCGGCCGGCCGCAGTGGCGGTACATCGAAATACAACGGCGCGGTGCCAGCGCCGGTACCCACATTGTAGGATGCTGAGCTACATGGTGGCGTTCGGCGAGTTGAGTTAGTCCGTTTAGTCTGCTGTACCCCGCCGCTTACAGCGTGTTTATTGTTATAATTCTCGGATGCGACTTGTATACTTATAAACCGTACCTAACCAGTATTTTGCATGCATATTCGGCTGTGTAATTGTGCGCTAAGACTTAGTGTAAAACATACGTAATACTTATGTGTTAATAAACTTTGAAAGTGAGTGGCTGAAACTTTTATTTGGTTCTCTGAACTACACATCATCTACACACTCACTTCACTGGCAAAAAAATAAAAAACATATTATTAAATTAAACATAAAAGCCGACTGCGTTAAACTAATGCTAAAACGGTACTAACTAAAAATAACTAAAAGCAAGCTCTATATAGGTAATATCGGAAATGAAGTACTTCACGTTACGTCATGTCACCAATAAGAAAACATACTTATCTTACACACAATAATTGAAAGTATCGATTTAGTCACTTAATACCGTGCACATGACGTGACTCTCAGTGATGCTTAAACATAATAGGCAGTATTCCAAATAATACCACTTATTCTCTCTGCGACTCTAATCTTTGAACTATTCAAATCCGTGTGTAAGCAGTACGGAGCGTCTCGAGCGAGATGGCGACTTTTTCAAATTAGCTCCATTTCCTCAAGGTCATTCACGTGGGTTAAGGCCTTAAGGGGAACTTTTAGTTTTCATATAATATATAAATAAAAAAAATATCTTTGGACATTTTACACAGCACCATCTAGTCACAAACTAAGCAGAGCTTGTACTATGGGTACTAGACAATGGATATAATACTTATATACTTTTTTTTGTAAATACATACTTATTATATACATAGGAAACACCCAGACAAACACAAATACTTATATTCATCACATAAATATTTGTGGCCTGTGGGAATCGAACCCAATATAATATGCATTTTATTTTATCATCATTTCATCATAATCATTCAAAAGATGTCTACTGCTGAACAAAGGCTTCGCCCATAGACGTAATGCCTAAGGACTGATTTACCATTGAAACTTAGTAAATTTAGTAAACAAATAATTTATTTGAATTTTAATTTGAAAACTTCAGCTGTAAAAATTGCTAACACTTTTTTAAACAATTGAAGAACGTTTTGAACAACAACAATGAGATATGTCGTAGCTATTTTGCACCCGCATAAAATTTGGTATTCGTTTTAAGCTCAATTGTTTTATTGGCAACCCAACTATCGAACTTGTCTTCTCTTCTTACGTTTATATTTTTAAGTGGTATTTTATCTAAGAGATCAGAAGAAAGAAAAACTTCTTTATTCCCCTTCTGTTTCTTTATAGAGATCAGAAAAGCACGTCGAAGGTCCAATAACCCTTCTTCAACAGTCGGGTAAGAAGTCATGTGTGGTGTGATATTTACATTAAATACATTCATAGCTTCACACCTGTTTCCCATTGAGGTAGGCAGAGACTATAGATTTCCACTTGCTACGATCCTGGCACACCACTTTCACTTCGTCTCTGTTCATTAACCTCTGATATTTCTGGTGTAATATTTATATTAATATAATATGTGGAATGTCTTCCTCAGACTAGAAGCCGACCCCAACATAGAGAAAGCTAGGTTTGCCTCGATAAGATATCATCAAAATGTCCAATGACGTAAGCTAGCTATACTTCTGTTGTCTACGCACACAGTGTCAGCGCTGCCCCATATCTAGCGGCGGCCACAATTTAATAGCGTTTGCTCTGATAACAGCCCTTCACTCGAGCTACCCACCACCTACCTCTCAGGCTCCCTTCAACGTGGTAGCGTTTAATTAGTCTTGAGTTACTCAGCTCTTGTAATTTTCCTACGTGTTATCATTGAAAAATCGATGTTTTTAAAAGTATTGATGAAGAAATATTATGATAATGTGCTCTAATAGTAATCGTATTTCCATTATCTCGCATTTCCCATTCGCGTGGAAATTTCCCAAAATGCTTTCTTAGGTGCTGTCTAAGTATCTACATTAGCAAAACTTAACACGAATATACCGATTACACGACGATAACACGATTATACCTTCTAAACTTATGTCACCTTTAGAATGCGAACGAAGATTTAGATTGGCGAGCAGGACTTGCGGTGGCTTAGCGTCTGAGGCGCAGGTTCGAAACCTGCCCGCCAGCCGATTTTGTCCTTCATTAAAATAACTAATATAGTTTTTGAGATTCATGATTAATCAGTGGTCCAATGGTCTATTGCTAACCTAACCGCTATCTATATTTCTTTCATTTAAATTAATCTTGAGTCACTTTCGAACCTAGTCCAAACCAGTTTTAACCAGTTATGAGTTTGAACTGTAACATACAAAATCCCAGCATTTTGCCCTTAAAAATACAAGCTACCTTTATAAGAAACCTGCATGAAGCACCTCCATCCATTACTGAAGCTTAACCCGCGCCTCCCCTAGTACAAATTGAGTTTATGCGCCGATAACGGCCCGATATCCTCGATACTCGCTTGAGGGAGACGCGGTGAAAATGGAACAATGAAATATAAAAATATAGAAGCTCAACTTAAAATGAAAAAAAAAACACGAAAGTAATTCAACTGTCTCGTTATCCTAGTGGTCCTAAGCACGACTGCTACGCTCGAGGTGCTAGGTTCGATTTCCAAGTTTGCTCGACTTGTGTGATGGTATTTCTATGGCATTCTCAGTAGCAGTTCGGAGTTAGGATTTGTGCCCGGTTAATGGCAAAGCATTACATGGGACCTAAACTAATGATCGGATCGAAAAAGTTCAGTCGAAATTAAGTCCCACCTTTTTTGAAGTCGTGCAAAAAGGAACTTCCCCTTAAATAACACTTGAGTACATCCGGATAGAACGCCCAGTTTTAAGGAGACGTCTTACATTGTCAAACAGCCCTGACAATAAAATGTCGTTCAACGATTTAGCACGTCAAAGACTTTGAAACGAGGTGCGCGTTTACTTTGAAAAATAAAAGACTGCTTCGTTCTTGATAGCTCAATTTCCTGACACATTGAAAGATGTTCCTTTTTCAAATTTCATTTTTTATTTATTTTATTAGGTACCTAGTTACATTTTAGCATCTTAGTGGCTGGATGGCAATATCTTAGGGCAGGACAGTAAGGGGGGCCAGACAAGTTGCATTTTGACATTCGAATCGACAGACAAAATATATGGAAATGACATTAGTAACAGCCCGATTTGTCGAAAGCTTGTGTCATTTCCATACATTTTGTTTGTCGATTCGAATGTCAAAATGCAACTTGTCTTGCCTCCCAGGACGACTTCGATTTCCAAGTCCATCGGTGTTATTGGATTTTTCAATGAAATTCTTAGTAACTTGCCTTGTTCAGCTCAGTTCATCGCAATAGGTTCGCCACCTACATGGGACCTAAACATACTAAACTGAATCGTGGGTGTACCTACTACATAAGTAGGTAACCTCTGCCTAAACACAGACGGAATGGTATTTATGTTACACAGTGGAAGCCAAAACTTAGTATATAACGTTTTATTATTCCGGATCGTGGTCCTTCTATCCAGAAATTAATCTATGTTTTTGGATAAAAGGACCACGATCTGAATGTTACAATTATCTTTACCTAGTATTTAGTCAATACAGAAATCAAGCACGTTACCCATAGTGCAAAGGCAGTTATCTCTGCTGTTTGAATCATACACTGTGACAATGTTTTTCCCCGACCGTCATAAACAGCAGTCTCCCTTAGGCAATACAGTCGTCTAATAAAATTTCTATTGATCTCTGCGGTATAGTTTTGATCTCTATTGGATTATAGTCTATGGTTTGTTTGTCTCGCGAATTTCGTATTTTGTTCCGACAACACACCGTTCCGTCTGCTAACTCCTTAATTAATCTACACTAATATTATAAAGAGGAAAGATTTGATTGTTTGTTTGTATTGAATAGGCTCCGAAACTACTGAACCGATTTGAAAAATTCTTTCAGTGTTAGATAGCCCATTTATCGGGGAAGGCTATAGGTTATATACCATCACGCTACGACTACTAGGAGCGGAGTAGCAATGAAAAATGTTGCAAAAACGGCGAAAAAATGTTACCAAGACCACGCGGGCGAGGCCGCTGGTGGGAAGCTATTTAATTATTTAATTATTTAAAATGTCAATACTATGGTCTTCGAGTAGTATAGAACAAAGGCATCTGTCTGTTTGGACGTCTAGTTCTTCCAAATTACGTAATCGATGATCGAATTGTCGAACTACGAAATTGGGTAAAATTAAAAGAACTGCAGAGGTAGCAAGAGGATATTCAGCATCCAAAGAAAGGTGACATCACGGGTACACAGCTTTGGGTATAGTGGAAAGTTCCTATGATCGATGATGTCGACTTATGGGATGTGAATTTGGCAATCGTGTACTGATACTTGTTACAGCCAATGGCTTAATAGCCAAGAGGCTCGATTGATCTCTGAAGAGACTGTCGCTTGTTGGCTGGATTTGGAGTTGGCTACATTATTTAATGTCAACCCCATTTTTTTATTCTGTTCTGGTTATGTCCATCCTATGGTTGCTTGGAAGAAATCTCAGTTTGCAGTAAGGCCACTAAGGCCATTCTATGTTTTTAATAGATAAATTGTGTCCTGTTTGTTTACGTTTAATTCGTTGTACCATAAAGTGTATAGTAATATATCTTTAAATATCCTGCAAAAACTGCACCATCTACACAAGAAAATAGGCTGATTCCACGCCTTTTCTCAACCAATTCTTCTTTCCAGACAAAATCCGCAAGAAGTACGCGAGTCTCGGGGACTCGGTGGTGTCGGTGCGGCTGGAGCGGTCGCCGCGCGGCGGCCTGGGGCTTAGCCTGGCTGGGCACCGGGACCGCAGCCGGATGGCCGTGTTCATCTGCGGCCTGCACCCCGCGGGAGCTGCGGCCAAAGCCAGCCCGACCGTCAAAGTCGGCGATGAAATTCTGGAGGTGAGCTGTGAATTTTTTGTCTAACGGCTTTTTTTCACCCCCTCTGGGTAGCCGCTAACCGCCAGATAAATTCAAAAATAGAACAACATATGTATGAATTTATCTGCTTAGTAATTTAACAGGAAGCATTACAGGACCTAAATATTTGATAAAATTCCGTGCAACATATCTATATGTAGATTTTCATAGTACCTAGGTTGGTACCTATATCCTTATTTTATCGATATGATAAATAAAAGTATTGATGTTTCTGATTGAAGTCAAAGAAAATAAATAAGAATAGTTATAATTTAATATTTAGGTGGGCTTTATTTTCCGTGAAGAGCTACCGTCAAAAATCTTAGTAACTTTGTTGCTCTTTATCTCCTGTAGTATTTCTAGGTAATTGTATAATCTAGGTCCAGATAATTATTAACCTACAGATCGTGTCCTTTTATCCAAAAACATAGATTTCTGGATAGAAGGACCACGATCCGTAATAATAAAACATCAGATAGGTACTTAGTTTCGGCTTCCACTGTGTTACATTATTACCCTTCCACCTATGGATTGCAATGCTGGATCCAACAATCCAGCAATCCAGCTAAATCCAGCACATTTGTGTGCTTGCTGGATCCAGCGTCTGGCACTGAATCCAGCGGTCCGCAATCATGTAAAAATAAGTAGGTACTTAAACTTTTTTCCGCGAGAAAGCGCTGCAAAACCTTACACTGCCGCTTTATTGCGCGTTGCGCAAACTTGCCTCAACGCTGGTTGAGGCAAGTTTGCGCAACGCGAACGCGCAAGAGTGCCTTTTCTGCAGCCGGGTTCTTTAAGATACTTCTTATCTTTTTGTCTTTTATCGTCTTGTCTTTTTCGTCTTGTTTATTTTTTTTTTTTTGGCGTCTGGAAATTCTTTATGCACCGTCACGCCGCCCTGGGGAAGGCGGCGCGGTGTGTGGGACTCCATCCTGAAAAGGACGTATACCCACTAAAACCAGACGGGTGTTCGGCTCATCACCATTCAGCCGGGGTGCGGGAACGTGTTGACATTCTTCCGCAAAAAGTCAACGTCACGCGGTGTTCCCAGGCGGTCACCCATCCAAGTACTGACCGCGCCCGAAGTTGCTTAACTTCGGTGATCGGACGAGAACCGGTGTTTTCAACGTGGTATGGACGTTGACTGCACCTGAAGTCCTGCACTAAGCCAGCGTGGTAGACATTATCCTAATTCAAAGAGGAGACCCGAAGAATAATTGTTCATCATCACCCATTAATCACTAATCCAAATTCACACAATCCCACTGCTGGGCACGGGTCTCCTCTTTGAATTAGGATAATGTCTACCACGCTGGCTTAGTGCAGGACTTCAGGTGCAATTCTACTGGAGCTGTGTGCATTCTGCCTATTTGAACCGTGACGTCATCCCGATCACACGAAAATAATGTTAGGACTACAATGACAGCTGCCTCAAATTCTATCAACGCGACTTCTCTCTCTCTCTCCTACGTTTACGAAGAAAGTACCTTAATGTACCTAACATACTTTCCATAAAATCTAAAGCAGTGGGCTGCGACAATATTAGCCGCAATATGATCATCATGATATTAGAGCACCTTCTTCCTGCAATTACCCATATAGTAAATTTTTCATTTGATTCTAGGTCTTTTCCATCCACGTGGCGCAAAGCCTACGTCATACCCTTGCCTAAAATTTCAAACCCTTCTCTTCCCAGTCACTTTCGTCCAATTTCCATTCTTCCTTTCCTTTCCAAAGTTCTAGAGGCTTGTGCCCACAAACAATTCTCCCGTTTTATTTATCTAAATAATCTTTTAAGTCCTCTTCAGTCTGGGTTCCGGCCGGGTCACAGTACTGTTACTGCTCTCCTTAAAGTGACTGGCGATATTAGAGCTGGCATGGAAGACACTAAGGTTACTGTGTTGGTTCTGGTGGACTTCTCTAATGCTTTTAATACCGTCAGTCACGATATCCTTTTGGCCATCCTTTCCCACCTCGAGATCTCTCCTGAAGTTCTGGAATGGTTTACATCTTACCTTCGGGACCGCCAACAATCAGTCCGTGTTGAGGATTCTTTCTCATCTTGGTGCAACCTGGAAGCTGGCGTTCCCCAAGGCGGCATATTATCTCCTCTTCTTTTTTCCATTTTTATAAATCTCGTTATCCTAAAGCTTCAGTGTTCGTATCATCTTTATGCTGATGACCTGCAACTGTATTTCCAATCCAGAGTGGAAGACTTACCCGACGCCATCCAGGCTGTAAACAATGATCTGGAATGTATAAGGGACTGGAGTGCCAGGTTTGGTTTGGCGGTGAACCCTAACAAATGCCAGGCGATAATCTTAGGTAGCCATCGTAACATTTGTAAGATGGGCAACATTAATATTCCAACTTTAATTTTCAATGGCATAAACATACCTGTCACTTCCAGCGTCAAAGACCTTGGTTTGCACCTTGACTCTACACTGAACTGGCGATCTCATGTTTCTAGTGTCAGTCAAAAAGTCACGGGGTCTCTGCGGTCTCTCTACCGTCTCAAAAACTTTCTTCCGGCACGAACTAAGGCAATGCTTGTCGAGACCTTAATTTTCCCCATAGTCGACTATGGTGATGTCTGCTACTTCGACCTGAATGCAGATCTACTCAATAAATTGGACCGCCTTCTCAACAATTGCATTCGATTCGTCTTTAATCTCCGTAAATATGACCATGTCTCAGAATTTCGCGTAAGCTTAAAATGGCTTCCTATTCGTCAGCGCAGGAACTGGAGGGCGTTGACAACTCTCTTCTCTATACTTTTTTCTCTTAATTCTCCGCCTTATTTATCTTCTCATTTCCATTATCTGTGTTCCAACCACAACAAACATCTTCGCTCAACTAATAATCGCCTCCTTCAATGTCCTTCTCACCGCTCTGACTTTTTACACTCTACCTTCTTCGTCCAATCTATTCTGTTATGGAATGCTCTTCCCCTTGAAATGAGATTACTCAACAGCCGGCAGTCTTTTAAAGTTAGTGTGCGCAAATACTTGCTGGACAAAACATTGATATGATTAATCTCGACTCTGATTGTGTTTTCCCCTCCTTCTATCATTGAATTGTGTATGTATTGTATATATATATATATATATATATATTTATTTATTACGGGATATATTATGTAATTGTATTGTATTTATTTAGTACAATATTAATATTTATTAGTATTTAAGTAAGTTTAAGTGACTTTTAGTTATTGAGCAATAGTCTTTGCCTCATACTTTCCCTAATGGTAATGCATCTACCTTGATCGTCTCTGCATCACCCAAAGGTTGTCTGGCAGAAAATGCCTAAGGCATTAAGACCGCCTTTGTACATTCTGTACATTAAGCATAAATAAATAAATAAATAAATAAATACTTCCTCTTTTGGGAAACCGATTATTACTTCGATTTAAACTGAGTACACATAAAACAAAAGCAGGTCAAACAAATAAAATGGATGCCGCAAACATTGTGCTCTTGGCACGATCAGGAGCTAGATGCTATGTACAATTGTATATACATACTGTATATGGACCTGTTATTTATTGTAGTCTGTGCCGAATCACCGGGGTTGTATAGTACTCGTTACTTTTGGCCGAATGCACAGATTATAAGACAGATTTTCACAAATATCCAAAGTGATACGGTTACGATTATCGCATAAGTGACAGTTTTGGTCATAGTGTAAATACCTTATGAGAGTTTGGCATACGAGAATCGGTTTTATGCGATAATCAAATTCAAGTATCGAAGGCGAGACTCGCCCCATGCACTGGTTACAGTACAGGTATTTGTAGGGTGATACACGCATACGAAACTCTCCTAGTGTAGGTACCGGGCGCTGTTTATACAAAATCTTAATATAATATTATCTACTATAAATGTCATGTTACAAGTCATTCTATCCATGTCAGCGTGACAAACAAAAAAACAGATCATATTTGACTCTATGATCATATTTCTCATTGGCTTTGCTCGATCTAGGCACAAACCCAGGACGTTGCGCTTAGCAGTCACGTGTATTGCCTTCAGATGACGGGATCCGATTGCGCGTTCGCTGTAACAATTAAATATTGTTAATTATTTATTTTATTATCCTACTACCTTAATATTATAAACTAGCTTCCCGCCAGCGGCTTCGCCCACGTGGTCTTATAATTTTTTCCCCCGTTTTTGCAACATTTTTCATTACTACTCCGCTCGGATTAGTCGTAGCGTGATGATATATAGCCTATAGCCTTCCCCGATAAATGGGCTATCTAACGTGGAAATAATTTTTCAAATCGGCCCAGTACTTTTTGAGTTTATTCGTTACATACAAAAATACAAATATTTCCTCTTTATAATATTAGTGTAGATGTGTAAGTTTGGATGGGTGGATGTTTGTTACTCTTTCACGCAAAAACTACGCATGGATCTGGATGGAATATGGCACAGAGATAGATTATAGTCTGGAATAGCACATAGGCTACTATCCCGGTAAAATGTATGGTTCGTTCCCGTGGGATAGATTTGTTTGAAGAATATGAGTATAGACAATTACGTCATCAACATAGAATAATTTAAGAAATAGGTACGTAGACCACCTGGGCGAAGCCGCTGGCGGAAAGCTAGTCTGACATAATGAAAGAAAAAAGAAAGAAAGAAAAACTTTATTTTTGGACTCACACAGATAAACAAAATTAAAATATTACTGATACAACTTTAATAATCGTCTAGCGACTAGTTTTCTGGCAGATATCTTCGTATTATCTGTCAAAGATACCCCGAAAATTAATGTCAAAGAATACAAATGACACGTCAGGTCTCAGTGTCAACGTCCGTGTTGTACATGGCGTGTTGGAACAGGTCCAAACCACTCATTCAGTGGGCAAGCGATTTATGTAAGGACTAAAACAGACTTGCTACATTTAGCGATTTAGTAGCTTTTGGACGCACACACATTCGGCACCAGTGGTACCAACTTAGTGAGGTTTCGGTAGGCGAAACAGAGTCCATTCGTCATTTGAATACCAACCACAGTCAAAATGCGATACGGCATCGATTCAGGGCGTCTACTCCCTAAGCATGAAGTCCGTAGTTTCGGCTTTTGCTTCCTACTCCCTATACGGACGCATGATTCGTTCGGGCCCCGTACTAAAACTGAATGACAACAGAATTTGGCCGTTGTACAGTCACGAGCATAAACATGTAGTAATAGAACTTTTGCGATATTACGAAAACAGTATTTACGATCCAATATTAAAGTTACATCGGTGTTATATCAAAGTTGCAATCGTTCAAAAACCGCTTTAGCACTTTTGTTAGTGTATACATGTTTTTGCTTGTGACTGCACTTACTCCCGATGTGTCCGAAAAATTGAACCTGACACTTGTTTTAACGGATCGTTATGTCTGGGCTACTTTCGGACGGACGATAGACGTAGGACGTAGACCCCCAGTCGCAAAGTCGCGGATCGCAGATGCTAAAAGTATTGTGTGTGCTGTGGCCCTATACGATGTATTACTTCAGTGTTGACGCCTATGTTGACGTCGATCTGTAATGTAAGAAGTTTGCTCGACCGGAGAAATGTTTTGATTGTACTCGTAAATGTTGCTTGGTGTATTTCATCCGCTTCCGTAAAAAAAATTTGGCAATATCTTTTACTCAATTGCACACACATCTAGTCACACTTTTTATGTAAACACTGGCTAGGATAGTAATAAAATATTCAGGATTATCTAGCTAGGATTATATCAGACTAGCTTCCCACCAGCGGCTTCGCCCGCGTGGTCTTATAATTTTTTCCCCCGTTTTTGCAACATTTTTCATTACTACTCCGCTCCTATTAGTCGTAGCGTGATGATAAATTATAGCCTATAGCCTTCCCCGATAAATGGGCTATCTAACATGGAAAGAATTTTTCAAATCGGTCCAGTACTTTTTGAGTTTATTCGTTACGTACAAAAATACAAATCTTTCCTCTTTATAATATTAGTGTAGATTTACTTATTAGCTACCTATCTTTGATGTAATATTGATTAAAAATAAAAGTATAATTATTATATGACGTGGCATGTAAGGTGGTCGTAAAGCGCTATGCTCAATACTGGGTTCGATTCTCAGGCTCAAGGTTTTGGTCATTGGAATTTTCTGTGAAATTCTTAGGAGCAGCTGTTCTCTTCCTTGCCGGGTAAGTAGCAATAGGCTCACCCCATATTGCATGGGAATGAAATCTAAATATGCGTTGTGTGGCCTATACTATGCTATGCCTATGCGAAATGTGGGTACCTATAAATTAATTGCCTCTGCCTATCTCTTCGTGAATACCGGCGTGATGGTATGCTATGTTATGTGTTTTACTAATACAAACATGTTTTATAAGCGGTGTTGGATGTTGTCCAGCCTTCATCGCAGACGTACAAGCTGCTGATAGATCCAGGCTGTTTGTGTGGCTATTGTGACTAATATCTGATATATCTGTAATAGTATCTGCACAAGCTAAGCTAATTGATATTTTTATGCTATTCGTTGCAAGGTCTGACGTTTGATTCCCAAATAAAAAAGTACTATTTCCGAGCCCCTCTCTACAGAACAATAATATAATGCTGGTCGCAATTTTAAGAGATACTTTTATTTAATGCAGCTCTGTTACCTAGGATTCGGAGGTGCTTGCCCTGGAACTGAACTTCGGTGAATGCTCTCGCAAGCCACTCAACTATAAGAGTTATATGCCAGTGTATGACTGTATGTTGATGTATTGACATGAATTAGCGGTTCATCTGTTGTTTCGCGTTTGTTACTGGCAATCTGCCAGCGCAGGGTGCGGCCTGAGACTAGCGGAACTTACAGCGGAGCGGGCTTATGAAACCAACAGATTATCTCTTTACTCTTGATTTGAATGCGTTTAACCGTAGCCACAGAATAACTGCTAGTACTAGCATATTTATAACGACCACAAGCTTTCGGCCAACTTTCATCCCCTATTTCAACCCCTTAAAGCCCTTTTTTCGCACTAAAAAGTAGCCTTTGTTCTTTCTTAGGCTCTGGACTATCTGTGTATCAAATTTTATTTAAATCGGTTCGGTAGTTTTAGCGTGAAAGCGCGACAGACAGACAGACAGAGTTACTTTCGCATTTATAAGATTAGTAAGGATAATTATGTCTTAATTCTTTATTTTTTTTAACATAGCAACACACTTATATGCTGTTATACAATCAATTTGTATAACAGCAGAATACTCGTAACTTTGATAAAATCGGAATAAATAAAGGGGTGTAACGGGGAATTTAGAGAGCGTAGTTTTTTTTTATACCACGAACGTGGCAAACAAGCATACGGCCCGCCTGATGGTAAGCGGTTACATATAAACGAAACTAAATCGCTAATCGCTCTCGCTTTGCCCATCAGTGAGTTTACACCGCAATCCGCAAAACAAATTGAAACTATTCTAGTGTAACGGGTGCAATTGAAACATTACCTCAAGTCGTAACACATTTACTGAGACTGAGTCGAGCTATTGTTATATATTGTTCGTTGTACATGTGGGGTAGTTATTTTATACATAACATAACATACCATCACACCTATATACCACGAAAGATGTACTTTTATAACTTAAAAAACATAAAGATAAAGATTTTCCGCATCCTAAAAATACATTATCCTTTTTCCCAACCATGTTGGGGTCGGCGATATATTTAGCTGCTATTAAGGCGCATCTGGTTAGACTAGAATCTAACCAGATGCGGCTGAATATTAGTATTTTACACGAAATAACGGCTAAGTATCAGACCTCCACAACCCAATTTCTGGTGCAATACCAATATTTGAAGGATAGACTGGTTCTCAGGCTTTTTCGGCCTCTGAGTACCACTAAAGATTGCCTTAAGTGTTCGTATGACAACCGAGACCCACGGCTTTACGTGCTCTCCGAGGCATGGAAGAGTCTCGAAGCCTAGCTGAACCTTGCAGATCGGTTGATCAGCATAGCAATAACTTAGCCATGAGCCCCACCACTCAAATAAACAGCATTATCAAATTACCAGGATCTGAAGGATCTCAATATCTAGCAGTATACTCATTTGGTTTAATCTCACAGCTCACGAGCGCGGGTCCGTGGACAATACCTAGTCTGTTATCGTAAACGATTATCGGACGACCGTTATGAAATATTCACTGAAAGGCTTTACAAAGGAAATTGGAAAATTATGAATGAATAATTCTTACAGACATTTACTTGAATAAGCAAAGGGAGGATAGTGGTTTTCCTCTATGTTTATTTTTAATCTAACTGGAAATTTAATAAAATCTAGATTGCTGCGGGTCGCCAGTTGTTTTTATAAAATATCACCGGCAAAGTGAGAGTTAGACCAGGCTCACATGTAAAGGGTTCTGTACAATCTTAATAAGTATCAATAAAATTAGTATTTGTCGTTATGGTGGTACTAGAAATAGAATCTCCGTGAAAATTTCAACTCTACATATTGCAGTTCATGAGATAATGAATGATAATATGATAGAAACACAGACGGATGGACAGCGGAGGAGGCTTAGTCATAGGGTCCCGTTGGCACCCTTCGGGTACGGAACCCTAAAAACTAGCTGTTGCTCGCATCCCAAAAGGCATTTTTTATATCCTATGTGTTATTCTGATGGCTAGCTAACGATTCGGACACAATAAATTCAGTCACAGTGGCCGAATTACCACTTCTAATGTATAAGCTATGATACTGTAAAGCTTGATCTAAATCCGTTCAGTAGTTTTTGCACGAAACAACACCTATCCATCCAGCCTTCCCCAGAAATTTGTTATAATACTAGCTATTGCTCGCATTTATATATATATATATATATATTAGTAGGATTAGTGGGAATAGGAATGACTAAACTTTGCCCTACCCAAGGATTTTTACTTGTTTATGCATTTTACACACTAATTAACGTAGCTACATATTATTATGGAACCTTGATAAGTCATAATTTTATCTGAATTTTGAATTTAGGTGCTAAACAAACAACAAAGTCATAACACAATTGGCGACCCTGGCAAAAACTAGTGAATCATAATCAGGTTAAACATTACAACTGGGTGAACATTAATTAGATAATACAGACAATGACGCGAAGCGCCTGACGGTTTATAATAGCAATGTTACGTTCCAAATGATATTGCTATTATATTATTATGAGGCGTCATTTTAATGTTATAGGTATGATACGCTAGATATAATTAATTATTGAGTTAATTAGTACATAACATACCATTCCATCACGCCTGTATACCCTTTGTATACCCCGAAGGGCTAGGCAGAGGTGTACTAATGCACACCGACAGTTTGCCGGTATGTTTAGCTCCCATGTAATTGGGGGTTAAACACTAGAAATAAAAAATAATTATGTAGGTAATCATGTCATTTCCTAATTATATTTTACAATGTATTTAGTAAGTTACTTTTAGGTGTGAAAGTAATAACATAATATTAGGCAGAGGTGTAATTATTGTAATAAATTATAGAATAGAATTACTCGTTACTTTCGAGAAGGTCTCGTAACTATTCTATCTATTTATAAGTTTGGTTGGCGAAGTGTGGAGTACTTTAGCACTCCTCTGCCTAACCCTCCAGGGAATCCAGGCGTAATGGCATACTATGTTATGTATGTATAGTGTCTATAGACATCAATTTCGAAGATACACCATACAGCTTGAAATCAGTTTTCTTCTATTAAAAAGTTATGATTGTTGCAGGTGAATGGCATCGTGCTGCACGGGAGGTGTCACCTGAACGCGTCTGCCATCATCAAGGGTCTGGTGGGGCCCGTCTTCAAGATCATATTGCTGAGGTATGGGACTATACACTACCACAGTTCGATAAAAACCCACCACGGCGCAAGAGACGCTACGCACGTGCGTCAAGCTATGCTAGAAAATGTATGGAGCTGTATCTACTGCAACCCACGCCCATCAAGGAAACTATGCAGCACATCCTGTGCGATTGTGACGTCCTGGCGACGAAACGGATGAGTCTTCTCGGCAACGGGTACCCGAAGCCGGAAGATTTTAGGTTCCTTCCTCTCAGTGGGTTAGCCGCCTTCGTGAACCACGTCTTCAAAGAGTAAGGAATATACGGTAATGGGGACAACACAAAAGATCCCATTGGGTCGAAGTGTTGCTGGTTGTACCAGCCCCCATAGTAAGATAAGATAAGATACTGCAACCGACGGACACGCTACACATGAATTGACGTCATTGGCACACGCGTGGCTTGCTCGTAGCTCAACGCCGTGCACGCTGTGTAAATTCGTGTATAGCGTGTGCTACAGTGGAAACGTAGACCCACGTTGTGAAACAAATGAGCGCGTGCGCCGCGGTGGGTTTCCGCCTTAATTGTACAGTCAGCAACGAAAGTAGCTGAACACTATAAAATCTTCAAAACGTTTTAACATCTTTAATATTCAGAATTCACTCACCCTTGAAGGCAGTACAAATTCTCATAATGGAGGACAATTATATGTTTTACCTAAGTCAAAATCGAATGAATAGTTTTGGTACTGTGATGTTTTTAAACTTTCGCTGTGTTCAACGACTTTCGTTGTTGACTGTACGTTCTCCTCTCAAAATGGGAGTGGTAGAACTTCATACGTCATAAAAAAAATGGTCCTATTTAATAAGGAAGCAGTTCTATTGCTATTTACAGAAAATAGGGCATACCCTAATGATTAGGTACAGTACTATTCAACAGTTCGCCGATATGGTATGGGGACGAGCTTATTTGTCATTGATCGTGCACAAATCCAAACTATTAGCTACTACATAATACTTTTCTCGACCTGGGATTCAACTCCAGGACCTTAAGCATAGCAGTCGTATACAACAATGTATCACTGAAACTTTCAGTAGCAGCTTGAAAGGATTTATGCCCGGTCATGGCAATAGGCTCGCACCCTATTACATGGGACCTAAACATACTGGCAAAATGTTTATGTAGGTACACCTCTGCCTAACTCTTCGAGGAATACAGGCGTGATGGTATATGGTGGAGCAATATGCCGCGTGGCGATTAGGTTGTCACACTACTTAATTGAAACCACGTATTCTTCATGACGCACACAACTAAAATAATTAATAACAGTTAACATTCTACCCGCGGGAACTTTGTTGTCATTGTTGACGTGTTTTTAACCCCCGACGCAAAAACGACGGGGTGTTATAAGTTTGACGTGTGTGTGTGTGTGTAGCTCCCGAACGGATGAACCGATTTTGACTTTGTTTTGTTTTATATGAAAGGTAAATTAGTCGGGAGTGTTCTTAGCTATGTTTGATGAAAATAGCGCCACTAAATAGCGAATTACATATTTTTTCACAACTCTGAGGGAGTGTTCTTAGCTATGTTTGATGGAAATCGGTCCAAGATGGCCGCCGCCATAAAATAGCGAATTACATATTTTTTCACAACTCCCTCAATATGGTTATCAAATGAAAGGGCTTAACTAGGAGAATACTATACACTATAATAAATTTCAAATCCAAGATGGCCGCCACCACAAAATGGCAGATTTTTAGGTTAGTTTAGTTAGTGGTTAGTTGTTAGGTTATTACGCCAGCAATCTAATATTATCAAGGGTTGTTTATACCTTGTCATTTTTTTATATTTTTCTTTTGTTTGCAAGTTTTTTTTTCTATTTTAACAGACTTATACCATCTTTTTGTATTTTTTTAAGCATTTTCAATGCTAAGATTACTAGTTATTTTTAATGAAGGAAAAAATCGGCGGCCGGGCAGGATTCGAACCTGCTACGTCGCTACTTAGAATGTGAAGGAAGGTTTTGACTGGCGAGCGGGAGGTTAGCGGTCTAAGCGTCTGGTGTACCGAACCAGAAGACGCAGGTACGAATCCTGCCCGACAGCCGATTTTTTCCTTCATTAAAAATAGACTGATACCAGCTTGAAATAACCTCTGTTCCATTTAATTTGACGACCTAATCGCCTATCGGTATAGGAAATATACGTAGGCAGGCACACAGGTGTGAAAGTAGACGTTACCTTCGATAACTAGGTACCCAATTAGTGAACTTAACACACAATACATTCCATTCATCACCATAGCGATACGTGCCTACACCCAATTATACCTACGTACAGTTCTCGCCAAACTTATTGTCCGGGTTGAAGTTGGCTCGAGCTAACTTTAACCCGTCCGTAAAAATCAGAGAAAGAAAAATATTGGATTACAATTATTTAAAACGACAGCCTACGACTTGAGCTTTCGTTTTTATTTATTATTATGCTTTACAACAGTTAACAAACAATTCAAATCTATTCAGTAGGTTTAACGCCAACCCCTAACAAACAAACAAACAGACAAGAATTCTAAAAAACACTTTTTTGGGCGTTCCTTTATATACTCCGTTCATATACTACTTAAAAAAAACAAATGGGTTACCACTTGTTTTTTTTAAATATCTGCAATGTACAGACACGACTTTTTTACAATTTTATAATAGTATAGACAATCAAATATTTTTCTTTCTCCGATTTTTATGGGTGGTTTAAAGTTAGCTCGTACCAAATTCAACCTGGACAATAAGTTTGGCGAGAACTGTAACTAGATACCGTTATTATTCCACTGACTGTGACTGTATTCTGACATAGCATTTGATAAGGCCAAAAGGTCCACTTTCAATTTTATGGGGCGAAAAGGCTGTGAGGGACAAAACTTTTGGACAATCGCTTCTAACTGTTATATTTTTAGAAACGATAATCGTCCTAACCTCTTCTTTTTTATTTTAACTTTTTTTCTCCTTAGCTCGAAGTCCGTAGTTTCGGCCTTCGTTACGGGCGTTTCCTCCTCTGTATCACCTACGGACGCATGATTCGTTCGGGGCCCGAACTAAGAATGAATGACAACACAATTTGACAGTTATACCTACTCCCGATGTGTTTTACCCATCTGAAAAATTGAACCTGTCACTTGTTTTAAAGGATCGTTACGTCTGGGCTAGTTTCGGACGCGCCCGTTTCTTTGTTGATGGAGGTAGGGAGCAGACCCGCAGATGTGGCTGAATATCAGTTATATGAAGCGGCTGCCATCAGAGCTTCACAATCTATTATGTGGGCAATATCGATATTCGAAGGATAGACTGGTTGTCGGCTGTTTTTAGGCTTTTGTCTACCTACCACTAACGATTGTCGTCTGACAATCAGAAACGACAGCTTTAATTGCTCTCCGAGACACGGTGGTGTCTCGATGTGTTGAGAAAGGCCACCCATCCATAGACTGACCGTGGCAAGCGTTTAATCTTGATCTGTGTAGTTAGTGAGCCTTTTTTTGAAGTTGAACTGAATCGATACAGAATAAAGTTAACATACAAGTTAAATTGGCCTTCTAGTCAAGAAGAAAGTTAGATTCTATGATTCTGAAGATTCTGTGTGAAGTATTCTGTGTTTAAATACGGTTTCAATCGAACAAATCACTGCTCTACCATTAAGATACAATCTTTGTAACGAATAACGTTCAATTGGCTACTGGAAGAGCTATGGTGACGTGGCACAAAGGCCCGGGTAATATACGAGTGTAGGCCACATTAAACTGCCTAAAGATTTGTAGCAGCCCTTCACACAGATGTACTTGTAATACTAGAAGGGTTATATGTGTGTATCACAGAAACTACGTTTTATACGCTTAGGCGTAGGTAATCGACGATAATTTGAGAGCTTAGTAACCTTAAAAAGATTGGTATTTCCCTTGTTTCTTGTTGAATGCTGCCTCTGGGTATTCTCCCAAATTAATATTTTTTTTGTTTTATTGCCATACCATAATAATATTGTTGTGCAGTTCAATTATAATCCTCATACGTTATAAAAATCTGTAATGATGATTTTAAAACATTTATTTCTGCCCCACGGAATAAAAACACAAACTTAAATAATAATAAAACAAGTAAAACAAAGAAAAAAATTTAAGCATTTTTTTTTCTATTTAACATTATTAGTTAACAATTATACCTAATTAGTTATTGTATAGGATATTAAATGTTATTATTAGCAATCTTAATTTATTTGAAAAACAGTATAAAAATGGCTGGAAACTGCACGAGCCCTGCAAAAATATCACCTTAACTAAAAAATATTACCTACATACTTGAATGATTCTTTAACCAGAACTACTCAACCACGCTCGCCCAACAAAACAAAATGTCACATCTAGTATATCTACATCACATGTCTGTCGAAACGATTCGTATTTATTAAGTAGACGTCTCCCCATTTTGGGTTAGCTCCAGCCCTTAACTGTGGCCTGATAGCTCTATTTATCTTCATCCCCTTTACGCATTAGAGGGAGTACAGTGATGTCCAGTTGTAATAATGAAGAAAGTTGTACAAGAAAACCTAAACATATCGTCGAAGTGAGGGTGTAAATTAGTACGTCTCTGTTCAATCCCCTCGAGAATACTGGCGTGTTGGTTATATTCTTGTTAACTAAATGTACATTATAATTCCAGGCGGAAGTCTGCACTAGAAGACGTCGCGGTCAAGCCGCTGACTCCTGCGCAGTTCCCCGTCGCGCTAGAAGAAGAGGTAAGTTTTTACTTTACACTAATTACTTGATACTGATAAAAACATTACAGAGAAGTTAATAAATAGGTACTTCACATTACTCGGTTGGTTCTACTTACATTATGGGGGGCCCGGGGGACTACTGCTGAGTTCTTCAGACTAGCTCTAACAACTATGGCAACTTATAGCATTAGTATCGTAACAGTTGCTTAAATGGTGGAGGCGCAGGAGTCGGTTTTTAGTATATTTTCTAGCAAACTTTCCTTAACTTACTAAAAACTGTGGGACTTAAGATGACGCGCTGGTGAATAAACAAAGAAAGAAAGGAAATTTTATTCAGCATACACAATCCACCGTGCAAACCTACTCAATCCAGGATCCAATGTTGAACCCGTCATGGCCGTGGTTACCAAGGGAGGGCAAATGCGGTTTTTAATCGGTATGAGTCAGAAATATCCTGCTAGTCTAGGGGGCAGGCATCCAAGAGGATTTTTATGAGGAAAATAAAGGATCTGTAGCGACATCTATCGAGCTACATAAGAACTTGTACGAAAAAAGAAGCAACAAAGTCCTGAATCGCGCAAGTAAAGTTTACCGTGCAACTTGCATATATGCAACCGCCCGACATCAACCGTCGGGCAGTGGCCCGCCAGGCATAACACTGCCTGGTCGGAGGATCCTCCCTTTGGTGCGATGGGACAACACTCCCCGTCCCTCCACAGATCCAATGGTAGGACTAGTATTGCTGGTGTCTAGAGCCTGCGGTTACAGCCCGTATGCTTTAACCCCCCACGCAATAACGACGAGGTGTATAAGTTCGACGTGTCTATGTGTGCGCTGATCTTGTTTTTGTTTGTAAGGTGACTTAGTCGGGAGTGTTCTTAGTTGTATTTGAGTAAAATCGGTCCAAGATGGCCGCCGCCACAAAATGGCGAATTTGTTTCTTCATTTTGTGTCGGAGGTTTTTTTTATTTATTTGTTATCTTAGTACAATAAAAAAAATAGAATACCCAGCAATTTGACTAGCTATATGACATTTTTCTTTCTTTCTTGTCATATTATTGCATACCGGTAGAATATGGCTCTGTTAATGAAATGATGTGTTTCGTGCATATATTATAATCATAACAGAATTTAATACAATCATGTGACGACTACCTCTGTGTATTAAACAGTAGAATAATGTTTATCTAATCACTAATTACATAGAAATTTAATACATACGGCATTGGTGCTGTTTGTATTGATTTTCCTCTTATTGACGATTGAGCTGTGTATTTAGGTACCTTTTTTACTAGTCTTGGCTCACGCCACGATAAGACATAATCTGATATTTTCCCAATTTTGGGGGAATTTCCCAAAACCCTTTCTTAGAGACATTTAGGCGCAAACATTTTTTTGGCACTGACACAATATTAGTTAAGACTAAAGAAAGGTTTACTTTTCGCTTTTCAGTGACTTTAATCGTCGGTTAAAGGTTTTCAAAAATCGAAATAGTTTTATTTTCATAAACCATATACAGGCACTTATGAAATGTCGAAACTAGGTGCACGGTTCAAAATTTCCTATGGAGAAGAACCGGCAAGAAACTCCATAGTTACTTTAAATTTTAGTTTTTAACAATGATATCTGATACAATAATATATGGATACTTACATAAATATGAAAAAACACTTTAGAAATGTTTGCGAAATATATTACAGATTATATTATATTAGTCAGATTGCCTATAATAATAATTTGTCGATTCGAAAGTTAGATTGCAATTGCAACTTGCCTAGACTCAGGCAAAATAAAAGCAGTCTCTCAAACATAACATACCATCACGCCTGTACTGGTGGAAGGGTTAGGCAGAGCCGTAGGATGGTGATGACTCCCGCAGTTCGCCGTGTTTAGGTCACATGTAATGAGGGGGGCGAGGAGGCGAGCCTACTGCCATTATCCAGGCACAAATCAAAACTTCGAGCTGTTACTAAAAATCACATAGAAAACACTTTGCTCGACCTAGAAATCGAACCCACGACCTCTAGTGTAGCAGTATTAGAGTATACATTACTACGTTCCCGCCAGCGGCTTCGCCCGCGTGGTCTTGATAACTATTTTCCCCCGTTTTTGCAACATTTTGCATTGCTACTCCGCTCCTATTAGTCGTAGCGTGATGGTATATAGCCGTGGCCTTCCCCGATAAATGGGCTATCTAACGCTGAAATAATTTTACAAATCGGTCCAGTAATTTCGGAGCCTATTCAATACAAACAAACAATCAAATCTTTTATCTTTATAATATTAGTTTAGATGGCTGTTAGGTAGTCAACGTTACCAAACACGGGCAAAACTCATAAAAACTCCAAACAGTCACTATAACCGACATGGCGCCGACTGAAAATGGTAATATTTGCTGTACTCGCAGCTATGTTCTGGAGATAAACAGATAACACCAGTCATTTTATTACCCGAGCGTCTATTGTTAAGGTTTCTTTATATCCTTAACAATATTATAAATGCGAAAGTAACTCTGTCTGTCTGTCGCGCTTTCACGCCAAAACTGCCGACCCGATTTAAATGAAATTTGGTACAGAGATAGTCTAGAGCCTGAGAAAGGACATAGGCTACTTTTAATTGCGATAAAAGGTCTGTAAGGAGTTGAAATAGGGGATGAAAGTTATAAGATATACCCAGACCACGCGGGCGAAGCCGCTGGCGGGATGCTATATAAATATGCTATTAATACAATAATTTAATGAAGGAAAAAATTGACTGGCTGGCAGAACTCGAATCTGCGTCTTCGGCCACCGCGAGTCCTCGTTCCTTCACGTGTGGGAGGTGGCTTAGAGGTCACAGCGCCTGCTGTTTTTAACCAAAAGAAAATAACTGGTAATCTCAGCATGGAAAATGCTAAAAAAATATAAAAAGATATTAACACAGTGTTGAAATACACATATACAAGCTTTCCGCCAGTGTCTTCGCCCGCGTGGTTCCTTATAACTTTCATCCCCTATTTCAACGCCTTACAGGTCTTTTTTAAAGTAGCCAATTTCGTTTTTTTTTTCCTTTCTTTCTTTGTTGTTAGGTGTAGGTATTCAGCCGCGTGCAACCGACTGGCATGAAAAAAGAAGGGGGAGGCCTTTGCTCAATTTTGGGACAGTTCGGGCTAAAATAATAATAATGTCCTTTCTCAGGCTCTAGACTATCTATGTACCAAATTTCATTTAAATTGCTTCTATGGTTTTGGCGTGAAAGCGAAACAGACAGACAGAGTAACTTTCGCATTTATAATATTAATAAGGATATACGCTACGCTATTTTCCGGGTCCAGCAGAGTTTTTAGGTGTTTCTGTGAAATTCCCGTAAAAAGTAGCAGCTCGGAGTCTGGATTTGTGCCCGGTTGATAGCAATAGGCTCGCCCCTTATTACATGGGACGTTAAGATGGCCAACTATGAGTGTACTTTAATACGCCTCTGCATACATACCTAATTAATGATTTATTTATTTGTTTATTTAAATACAAGCTTACAGACTATACATCCAAAACACTTATATTTCAATTTGGAAAAACATTACAAAAACAAGACGAATTTCATATATCAAGAAGACATTTAAAACTACTTACATATTATAATAACTAAGAAATAGATAAATACATTTACATATTTGATATGGCTTGTCAGAGAAGATATCCAGATCTATGTGCTGAGTCAACAGTAAATTAAGGAGCACGATTGCTCTGGCAGTAGGTGCTGCGGCACCTCGCCGTGTACGTACTCCCGGGGGTTCGACAAATAACTTTCTCCTTCGACGTGGTCCTTCAACGCCCTCTCCTCCCACTAAGAAACGCCGCGGTATTCCGCCAAAACCCACACGCTCTAATATGGTTTGATTATCCACCTTGTTCGTCAGTAAACGGTGGTAATGAACCAATAATAGTAATTTCCGCCTAGGTTCTAAGGTGTTTAAGCCCACCATTCCCGTGACGAACAATGATGGGTATAGGTAAGGATAGTAACCATACATCTTCTTATAGATGAACCGGGCGAACTTTCTTTGCACTCGTTCTATCAAAAGGGTGTATTTGGCCTCATGAGGATCCCATACTACTACATTATGATCACTCTGATTGAGTCGCTTTGATTCATTCTTCCTATAACCTAACATTTCCTATTAAATGGAAACCTATGTAGGAATTATGTACATTATTTTAATCCTCTCCTCTGAACATCGTTTCTCAAACTTTTAGTGTCACCCCGCTAAATAGTCAAAAAGTGACGTAAAAAGGTTTCGACCCCGACTAATGAGTTTTATCAATGCTTTACATTTGCTAATTAAGACGGTGAACGGTTTTACTATACTTCTTTTCTCTTTCTTCATCATGTATTGTTATTCGTTACTCGAATTTCGTTTACAGTTGTTATTTATCGAAAACATTGCGACCTTCTCTAACACTGTACAATGTAAGTACGCGACCCCACTAGGGTTCGCGACCCCGATGCCAGGTTGAGAAACATTGGCTTAGAGAGTGACCCACGTGTTTAAAACACGTGCTTAAATGTCAAACTATGCAATTTTATAAACATATTATTTTAAATTTTACGAGCATATTCACACAATGAATACTTTTAAAAAAGATCTCTACGTTTACATACCGAAATAAAAATATTGTATGCCGAAAAATAGCATTTATTTACGTAAATTTACATATTATAGAACCAGTATTTAATATATGAGGAATAATTCTCACTGGTATTAAATGTGTTATAATACTGACCTTGCGAATGTCTTCCGTCTCGCTCGCACTCACGGAATTCAAGCCCCCGGAGATTTTCGAAGCGTTTTCCTAAGTGCCTCTCACGGACAAATTTAAACTCTAACTTATTACACATAAAATTTATTATCAATTGCGTATTATATTTTTCAGTGTTTATCTTTTGAATTGATCCAAGAATGACGCAAGAGCAACTATGTTAGTGAAAGAATTTGAACTTTTTGTGTAGGGAATATGATTGATTTTGCTTTGGAGTGTTTTGTTTAGTTTGGCTATTTGTCAGTGGGTGTATACTAAATGTATTATCTGGCATTTTAGCAGTGTCATATTGAAAACAGTGTTAGTAGTAAGTGAGATTTCGGAGACGAAGTATCGTATCCTCGCCTTAGTGCCGAAACCGGATACTTTGTTAAACATAGTCTAATTAGTAATACCTACTTAATTAAAACTGAATTTAACAGTGATTAAAAAGTGTATAGTGATATGCTAATTGTCGCCAACAGTGATAAATTAGTGTTTTGTTGATATAGTGTCGTGTAACAGGTAAAATTAATAGCGAACCGGAGGATGTGCTTATTTGTAGTCAATAATAACACTTTAGGTATTATATCCGTCTTGCAAACACTAGGTATTCTAAAAAATACCTACCACTTTGCAATTTTTTTATTAGACCGGTAGTACAGAGTAGGTCATAGTAGCTCTATGTACTAACTATAGAATGTTTCAAATTCGGTTTGTAAAGAGACAAATTATTTAAAAAAATATATAACTTGCCTATCATTTCCAGGTATAAAATTATTGATGTAGGTACTAAATACCTACTTAGTTACATTAGTGTTGTTTTCTTTTTTTTTTTTAAGTTACGAGGATTTTGCATAAAAAACACAAAAAAAACATAACATAAAAAAGATACCTAAATTAAAACATTTTACAAACAAACGTCATATCACAAATATCAATGATGAACAGACAAATTACATGACCAACATGCATAAAAAAAGTGTGAACCGCAATGCTGACATCATCATCATTCAACCCATTAACTAAGCACTGGTAGGCACGCAAGATGCATAAATAATATAAAAAAGTGTGAACCGCATGCTGACATCATCATCATTCAACCCATTAACTAAGCACTGGTAGGCACGGATCTCCTCTTAGAATTAAATGGGTTAGGCTCAATGCCGTCTTAGGATATCCAGGTACAAAGTAAAAAGTCTATGTCACTAGCCTTAGCCCGTGACTTCGTTCGTAGAAGTTGAATTTTTCCCCCTGTTTTTGCAACATTTTTAATTGATACTCCGCTCCTATTGGTCGTGCCGAGATGATATATAGCCTTTAGCCTTCCTCGTTAAACAGGCTATGTAACAGTGAAAGAATTTTTAAAATCGGACCAATAGTTCCTGAGATTAGCGTGTCCAACCAAACAAACTTTTCAGCTTTATACTTAACTAGCTTTCCGCCAGCGGCTTCGCCCGCGTGGTCATGTATTATACATATAAACCTTCCTCTTGAATCACTCTATCTATTAAAAAAACCGCTTCAAAATCCGTTGCGTAGTTTTAAAGATCTAAGCATATATAGGGACAGACAGACGCGACGGAGGACTTTGTTTTATAATATGTAAGGATATAATATTAAGATATGTAGATTAGTATAGAAAATATACCATCACGCCTATATTATCCAGAGGGTTAGGCAAGGATGTACTGCAGTACACTCAGAGTGCTTATATTTAGGGTCCCATGTACCGAACTTTGGCCACAAATCCAAACTCCGAGATGCAACTGGGAATTTCACAGAAAGATCCCAATAACACTTTGCTCGAGCCGAGAATCGTATCCAGAGGTTCTAGCGGGCTTGGCAGACCAATATCTCATCATTTAGGCAATCACTGCTGCAAGCTAAAAAGATAACGCCTTTGATAACATAAGAGATACAAGATAAGTACTCTAAATAAATAATGTTATCATTCCAAATTCCATAAAATTTTATTCACAATAAATATAAAATACAGTCTAGTCTTCGATCATCTAAAATAAGTGCTTGGTATGTAAAATATAGAGAGCTCGGACGGAGGGGCTTAGACTAGACCAGGGGTAGCCAAATGGTGGACCGCGGTCAGCAACCAGACCCGCCGTCGCGCCGACCCATTTTGTGCGAACCCCGAGGAAACATCTCCACGATTTAGAAAAGAAAAATGGTTTATTCAGCACAATTTTGTACCTACTACCTACTACCTACTACCTACTACCTACTACCTACTACCTACTACCTACTACCTACTACCTACTACCTACTACCTACTACCTACTACCTACTACCTACTACCTACTACCTACTACCTACTACCTACTACCTACTACCTACTACCTACTACCTACTACCTACTACCTACTTTATACTACTTAATTTAATGATAATAGCTAACGCCAATTTTTACTACAAACTTCAGATAGATGCACGCAAAAAATAATATGTTTCTGATTGATCTATGTAAAAAAACCTTTGTTGTATCCGTAATTACATTTGCTTAATTTTTTTTTATGTTGTGCAGTTCGCGAAGGTCCTTTCATTTCTTAAAACGAACCCCAAGCGAAACGAATTGGTGACCCCTGAACTAGAGTAATCAATCAATTTTGATTACGTTGTCATACAAACATTTTCAAGTCCACATGACTAGCGAGACATGTGGCTTCCAAACAAGTGCGGATCCAGCCTTCGCTTGGAGCCAGAGGGGATCACAGTCTAGGCCCACTGGCCCAGACTTGATAGGTACTACTAGAGCATCTAGTCTGCAATGCATTTGTCTGCCATAAATCTACTTAGTTCATTACATCTGAAGTCATTACAAACAGGCAGACTGTGAATAATTCGTAACATATGTATGTTTTGTTATAATCAACAATAGTCAGTGACAACCGTGAGTGGAACACTTCTTTTTGAAGGCTCTCAGTCTAGTCAGATGCGGCTTAGCATAATGTCATAATGCTAATTAATCTCTACATAGTATGACACAAAGTCGCTTTCCGCCTCTAACTCATAAATCTAGATTTTGAGACGGTTTATCACCAATAGAAGGAATGATTTAAGAGGAAGGAAGAGTAAAGGGTAACATCCCTTTACGGCTTGAACTTACACAACGAGTATCTTTAAACTAACAGGAACTTTCAGGCACAGGGGTTCAAACTTGAAGCAAACGAAGCCGCGAGCAAAAGCTAGTTTTCATATTATGTCGTTAAATTAGGGTATTCTTTTGTATTGTGGATGCTTATTAAATATACAAATTCCCATATACACTAACATAGGCTATGCAACATTTTCTCCGTGCGAAATAAATCAATAAAATTGCTCAGCAACTGTGCCAATCATGTCGACTAAAACTATTAAAAACTATTCGTTTGGAATAGAGTTACTGCGTCTCAAAATAATTCTGATAGACTACTTCCTCATTTTACAAAACTAACCCCTGCCATGTCTATCTGTCTGAACTCAAAAACTACCGATCAGATTTTCATACGGTTTTCATGAATGGACGTAGTGATTCACGAGGAAGGTTTAGGTGTAAAATTCGTTAAAGGTTTTGTGTAAGTTGTCTGAAATAAGGTCTAGTACCTTATTTTAAATAAAACTAACGCATAGCCTACCTTATTCTCTGACTACTTAGTCATGATAAAGTGTATCAATTTACATATCCTTTTACACCGTGTGAACTAGTTATGACTATCTACTGTACCTACCTAAGCATAATTAATTTATCTTAATATATCTTTACTAATATTATAAAGATTTAAGTGAATTTGTTTGAATTGAATGGGATCCGAAACTACAAGACTGATTCAAAAAGTTCTTTCACCTTTCGGAAGCTACACTATCCCCGGATGACAGAGGGTATCATTTATAAGAAATACTCAGCACGTCTGGGCGAAGCCGCTGTCGGAAACTAGTTCTTTTTAGTCTATAATTAATAATGCTACATTATAGCCTTTTATTTGAACTTGATATCTTTCGAGTTCAAAAATACTTTAATTTAATAAAAAAAACGTATTCTATTACTATGTTTAGTCTTTTCTGTATCTGTCTTTTAATAAGAATGCGGAGATTTTTATTGAAGGTGCAATGGCAAATTCACAAAGCAAATATTTCCCGTCACAAAAAAATCTACAATTATTGATAAGTTCGTGGATCCTAGCTCCCGCACGGATGAACTGATTTTAATTTTGCTTTTTTTTAATGTGAATTAGTGGGAAAATCGGTCCAAAAGGGCGAATTACATTTATTTTTTTCGTCCTTGTGCGTGTACCTTCTAAGTGTACCTTCGGTCCATCATTTGGGCCGATTTCGATGACCTCCTTTATGATATTTATTGAAGATACTTTGATATGGTCCAATGCCCCCTATAAAATTCCATTGGGTGGCGCCTGAGTTTTAAAGCCCCCAAAACCCTTAAAATCAGTTTTATTTTTGTAAAAAGTTATTTAGCGACAAAGCCTTTAAAATAAATTTGAAAAAAGTTATATATAAACACTTGGAAAATCCCGCGGGGCTCCTTACCATTCAGACGTAGGACGTATGTTGGGGTTCAGTTTTGCAATACGACAGGTTCTTTATATGACAATATAGATTAAAATTCTAGTAATAGAAAGAACATCTAAGATGTTTCTTACGACTATATTGTTCGGCGTCATTCAGGGGGGCTAGACAAGTTGCAATTTGACGTATCGACAAACGAATAGAAACAAAATGTATGGAAATGATATTAGTTACAGCCCGATTTGTCAAAAGCTTGTGTCATTTTCATACATTTTGTTTGTAGTCGTGTGTTGATTCGAATGTCAAATTGCAACTTGTCTAGACCCCCAGATCGCTAAACTTGTGTTAGGTATTGGAATAACCAGTTACAGCCGGTTTCTACATGCAATTTATTTGTAGATAGATTTGCTTACTAGAGATAAAATTTTGTCATTATTTTACATAAACCTTGTGTCTAAATCTTTACGGCGGGGGCTAGACAAGTTGCAATTTGACATTTAAATCGACAAACGAATAGAAACAAAATGTATGGAATGACATTAGTGACAGCCCGATATGTCGATAGCTTGTGTCATTTCCATTGTGTCTATTTGTTTGTCGATTTGAATGTCAAATTGCAACTTCTTTACAGGCCTTGGGAATAGAACCTCTATACGCTAGAGGTTCTATTCCCAAGGCCGGTAAAGAACTTGGGAGCAGTAGACCAACGAGTCTCACCATTTCTCTATTTCGTCGGTTGATAAAACAATATGGCGGTCATTTTTTGCTCTTGAATTTATATCATGTGAGGATTATGTGGGCTCGTGTATTTGTTCAGCTATCAGCTGCGGCCAGCGTTATCAGTCGTGATCCTCGCAGCCGCTGCGTGGGCGGCGGTGTTGTGTCATATACACCCAGATTTAGATAACACGATTTAAAAGTAAAGTACCATTGTTCGGGATGTAATTTTTTGAGGATAGTGTTTAAATTTCAGGCATATATTAATAAATAAATATTTTTGTGATATTATTACTCATTCACACATCTAGTTCCAAAATAAGCAGAGCCCGTTATGGGCACTAACTAGACAACGGATATAATACTTGGATACTTTTTTTTGTAAATAAGAAACACCCAGACAAACACAAACTTAAGTACATCATATAAATATTTGTGTCCCGTGGGAATCGAACCCACTACCTCGGGTTCAGCAGTCCGTTATTTTACTACTAGATGTCGTCATAGGAGGCATTTTGTGATACTTAGATTATTTTAATATTATAATTTCGGTAAACTTTGCCTGTTGATAGCAATTTAAAAGGCTCCTCCCCTACTTATTGCATAGGTTCTAAACATACCGCTGAACTTAATTAGTTTCTTTTTACCTTGTAGCTCTGACCCGAGATTGGCATTTCAACTGTAATCCATGGTATTAAGTTATATTACGGTTCGTCACCTGAAAACACCTTACCGTGCCAGTTAACCAGTGTGCACACGGTTTCAATCGATGATGTTATCTTACCTATAGGTACATACAAGTTTATATAAAATCTTTCATCCATAAATCACATCAGTAACATAAGACCGAACACACAGATATTAAGTTTCTCAACACACAAGCTTTTGTTTTGAACAACCATAAAACTACCGGAACTAGGAACTATACAGAGTAGGTTGTTTAGTATAAAAATAAAATCGACTTCATGCTATTTTAATCTTTAGAGTACCTAAAATGTCAGACACAGATTAATTGTCTATACAGTACTTATACATTCTTCTTGGAAGTATAGTTTATCAAAGAATAAAATCGTTGTATAAACAAAAAAATTTAATAGGTAGTATGTGAACATTTTAAGCAATATGAGATATTAATCCGAGTTATTAAAAACCTGCTTTTTGAATACCTTAAAAAAACTAGCAATTTAGGTGGCACCTACGTAGAACAACTTTTGTACTGTAGTTATAAATTTTTTTTAAATGTCAATGCAGAAAATATTGTTTAAACCGTTCAAAATATCTAGGAATGTGATAATGTCTAAAGAATGGTAAAACATTTTCGAATGTTTTGCAGAAATCGTATATTGCGCAGTAACAAAATAACCGGAACCTTGCAGCCAGATTCCCGATTTCAGTATTAGTTATAAATTAAACAGTTTTAATTATGTCAAGCTGCCTAAATTAAATTAAATTTGGTGTGGCCAAAACTTCGCCACTTCCACAGCATCGTCAGTGGCAGCGCAGAGGTCGCTTTGATTGAAGGTCGAATTTATTTTTTTAAACATCGTACCATCGACGCGAATAAGAAGAAGCTGCCCAAAACACCTCTCCGAACGGGTCACCAGCTCTCGGGATATATATCGGGATATACAAAAACGGCGAAGGAAAAATATCTCACGATGTTTTCCTCTACTTTTTTAATGGGTGAAGGATCCGTTCGACGTCTTGTGAAGGTCTGCCAAACCGCACTAGCGTCGCAAGAATAAATAACTAGCGTAGTGGACTAGAGCCTTATTAAACCTCTCATTCTGCGGAGAGATCCGTGGCCAGCAGTGGGACAGCAAAGGGATTGATGATGATGAGATATTCATACAATAACTCTCACCATAAAAATATCTATGTACTACTTAGCTTCCCGCCAGCGGCTTCGCCCGCGTGGTTTTGATAACTTTTTCCCCCCGTTTTTGCAACATTTTTCATTGCTATTCCGCTCTTATTAGTCGTAGCGTGATAGTATATAACCTATAGCCTTCCCCGATAAATGTGCTATATAGAACTGAAAGAATTTTTCAATTCGGTCCAGTAGTTTCGGAGCCTATTCAATACAAACAAACAAACAATAAAATCTGTCCTCTTTATAATATTAGTAAGTCTTGTATAGATAATAAGTATTCCTTTACCAACTTAGTAGATTTAAGCACATAATTCAAACGCGCAAAACTATTTTCGTCTGCTACTAGTGAAATAAAAGTGACTGCAAAGTGAGTAATAAGTGCGACTTTACCGACTGCAGCAAAGTGATGTAACAAAGTGATGACTGTGATGACTGAGGTGCGCTCGCGGCGCCCCCTGTCGGATCAATACTGTATACCATCCACATTCCTAAGAACAATATGGCGGAGAACGCTCTCATTCAAAAAGAGAAAGGTGAGTTCTACTAGTGTTCTATTTTTGAAACTTATTTTTTTAGCAGTTGAGAGTAGAGTGAAAGAGGTTTTACTTGACAGATTCTTTTTCATATTACCTGTCAAAAAAAAGACATTCACCCACGTCTATATTTATGTCTTTCTATAATACTACTTGTATAAAATATAAATCTTCTTTAGTTTCTGGCTAAATCGGCCTGGTCAGACGAACAAAAAGACTCCGAAGAGGTCTCATAAATGTGACGTTCCCACCATTTTGGATAGGAATACTAAATATGTTAATGATGACAGCTTAACTACTATCCTAGTATGTATTATCCGTAGTACACGTCAAGCTATAAACCAATATAAGCTGAACTTCGAATTATATTAGCTTTCCGTACAATGAGAGGTCAAATCATTCTGGAACTTTATAGCTAAATATTCAGCCGACGACTCGGAACAAATTCAATCTTCAGATAATTTTTACTTTAGCGTAGAGCTAAAGAATTATTTGACAGCTATTAGTTATAGAAAATATATCTAAACGCCACATTTATTTCTCCGGTAAAATAGAACGATGATTGAAAAATCGGCCCATCGGCCCATTTGACGTAGGTACAGGCAACATCAAATATACCGGGTTATTTCATGCTGTTGTCATGTACTGTGTTAACTCTGAAACATTTCTTGTGTCATTGATGTATATACTTCAAGTATACCTAAGTACTTAGTTGTACAATTATTTTTTTATTATTATATGTATATTAAACAGTTGGTTTGGCCAGATGTAAATGATGGTGATTGTACGTACTTTTCTTAGTCTAGTAATTATGGGATGCAATATTAAGAGTTAAAATGCACGCCAAATGCTTGCAAATAATTGCTTTAATGGTAGAAGAAGAAAAAGTTCAAATAAATTATGGTGTAACCTGTGCAATGGCACTACCCTAAACTACTACAAAAAATTACGAAATGTAACCGTGTTATGTATCTTTTTAAAGGGAGGGTAACAAATTTTATCGTTTTCAATTTTGGAATAAAATATCTACAGAGTAAGGTCATCTAGAGTTTTAAGTCTTCAAAACAAAAACGGTTGTCTACAAAAACTTGTCTTTGGGGATTTACAATCAGGTTTGTAAATTAATTCTTGTTTTTATCGACGTTGGAATTCGGCTATGTTGTTTATTTATAGGTATTGAAAGTCAATCAATATACCTACAACTTAAAGATAATTTTAATATGGTTTCCAAAATTATCGTAAGAAAAAAACGACGCCAAAAGTATGCCAAAATCGTAGCAACTGGCGTTCTGTAGTTTCTGCCTACCCTTATAGGAAAAAAGGCGTAAATGTATGAGTAGGTATGTAAAACCTATGTAAAAAAAATCTCCTCTAAAATTTCGAAACTAAAGTTACTTTAAAAAAGTAGCGAAAGTTTTCTTATCATTATGGTGTGATTGACATAAAGACATCACTCACAGGGTTTAACTACTGATGGACAGATTTGGTTAAATGTTGAATAGAGCTATACAATAGAAGGTGGAAGGGACATCGACGCACATCCGAATACCATGAGTTCAGTACATGATTCTGGACCCCCCTGCGTTGAAATTTTCCATAACTTTTTTCATCTATTTTTATTTTTTTCTGCAGTTTTTTACTTGAACGTGTAAAAAGACATTATTTCTATCTCCCAAAATCATTTATTTCGGATCGCGCGCGCGATAACATTTACTGCGGAGCGTTATAATCGCGTTTTTAGCAATACACTGCGCGCTCGGAAATGTTAACATCTGTAATAACCAATCATTTTCTACATGAATGACCTAGGCCATTTTATTTTTGACCTCAAGTGAAACTTTGTCACGACGTTTGTGCGTCGATATCCCTTCCACTTTGTATAATAGTACCCTGGATTAATATATGGGATACTTTTTATCCCGATTGCGGTTTTTTTATTTTTACAGAAAAAATAACTACCCAAACCAAATCTTACGCAGGTAAGGAATCGGGAACATACTAGTATTTTACTACTTAGATAGCATTTGTAGGTAAATGCGTAATACAAAAATAAAATATTTGACTGACAGTTTCGGTAACAACACACAATAGACTAATGATGATAATAATATAGCAAACTTCTTGGTATTACGAAGAATATTCCAACCATAGATAAGGTAAACAATAACACATGTTGGCGCTATTTTTAGCAATCAGATATAGCGATTTGCTGAAGATATAAGTTTAGACGTAATCGATAAACAGTGTTGCATGCTATTTACAGATTTATCGTGATAAAGATAATACGAAATTGGCAAAACTGAATAGTGTGGAATCTTCTTGATAAATAGGAACAAAATCTTCCCCCTTCGGTATTTTGAAAATCTAGCCATTGGAAAATCGCTCCTCCGTCTGAATTTGACATTCGCATCGACAAACAAATAGAACAAAATATATGGAAATGACATTAGTGGCAGCCTGACTTGTTGAAAGCTTGTGTCATTTCCATACCTTTTTGTTTTATTCGTTTGTCGATTCGAATGTCAAATTGCATCTTGTCTACAGGCCCTTTGCCCCAAGTCTGCAATTTTTATGAACACCAAGATCAAGATCATGAAAATTGTTTTCTATTGAGACATCAGCGTAGTGGTACTAAGCGCCACTGCTCTCCGCTTGGGTTCTAGGTACGATTCAAATTTCAATGAAATTCTTCGGAGCAGATCGGAGTCTGGATTTGTGCAATAAGTGTGTTAGTGGCAACAGGCTCGCCTTGTATTGCGTGGGAGCTAAACACACCGGCAAACTGCGGGTGTACATTGGTACACCTCTGCCTAACTTAATGTACACGCACCGCAAACGGCACAGTCGCGTAAACACAATAAACAAAGTATTAACGCGCCGGGAATACAACCCGGAACTAAACCACATTCAAACCACAACAAAAGAGTAATTGCAGAAGGTGAACTTCAATGGCAATGGCAATAGGCTACAGGGCCGTCTTTGGGGTATCCGGGCCCAAAGAACAGAATTTCACACAAATTTTCATATCCTATTTCACTCTTCGTTTCAAAAACGCTTGAACACATGTTTATTTATTTTTTAACAAGTGCCTAAAAACAACGTTTCATTGTTTCATCATCAATAATGACGGACTTGCACACAAACTTTCTTCCAACCTTTTTTTACGGTAGAAAATATATTATGTGCTCCTTCAATTCAATTTGATTACCTATTTATTGAATTCCATAATGTACCTACAAATTCAAATCTAAGCTAATGTATATATCTATATCTGTATCAAAATCGATTACGCGGTTTAGGCGTGAAAGCGAGACAGACAGACAGACAAAGTTACTTTTGCATTTATAATATTAAGTAGGGATAGGATGTTCAGTGCACCTTCTGAACCATATCTGTCATGCGATGAGTCAGCGTAGTACACAATATGATGTTATGTAAGCTTATTAGTAAATCATTATTTATGTGCAAATTGTGCGTATAACCGTCGATATTACTACGTTACTTAGGTATTGAGATGTTTCCTAGCAGATATTTACTGTATATACCGCTATATATCAAGTTATACTGCTCCAGTATAAACTGACCTCGCACTGTACAGGCTCTTCGTACAATTACAGGTCAGCCTTTAATGGAACTGTATTGAGTTTCAGTTAGGATATTGTAACCACTATATCTCATATACTGCCTCTGTAGTCGAGTAGTCTCGACGGTCTGGGTTAGATTCCCAGGTCGAGAAATCTCTCAGGAAAACCGATTTCCTTACAATATTTTCTTGCACGGTCTAAACCAGTGATAAATCAATGATTAATAAGCATGTGGTGTGTTTATTGATACTTTGGAATCCTTTGAAAATTGATATAATATCGATTTTTATCGATGGACAAACATTTGACAGCATGGTAAATGTCTAGAGATAAGAAAATCAATAGAAATAAATACCTAATGGTCAAACAATTTTGTAGGATTTTATCGATAACAGATTTTACCGTGGCGACAAAATCAATTGTTAAATTCCGAAATGGTTTTACGTCTACGATAAAATTATCGACGACGAACGGGTTGTTTTTGGCTAACAACATTGTTGAATAAATACAACTGTATTACAACTTTTAATAATTTCCTTATTGTACCAATGACTCAATGTTTTGAATTGATCCATCAATACGTTAATAATTACCTATCAATGTAACGATTAGGAATTGAACCGTAACTAATACGGAATAATTACTAATTAATTTAACACAAAAAGATTTAAGGCGGCGACATACGTGGATTGCGCGTTTTGGGGGTACATTAAAACGTTTTTTCTCCCTAATCTTTATCGGAAAAAATCCAAAAAAAATATATGTTAATCTACACGATACAGAGCAAGTGCGTCTCGGGCCAGATTTTTTAAAAAAACATTTAAAGTCTTAAAAATAAATGACCAAAGTAGCCTCCGTTTTCTTCGTTACAACCTTTTTTCTTTTAGACTATGAACTGTAGGATTTTTTTTAATACATCAGAATATTAAATAGTACTATGCCGAGAGTACTCTCGGCTCACTTTTTTGAAAAACTTTTTTAATTATTTTATATGATTTTTTTACGTAATCGATACTCGCAAGTTCCCTGAGCAGCCCCTCTGTCGCCCAATACTTTAGTGCGGGACGAGGCGCCGTGCTGAACGGACCTGTGCCACTTTTTTCCGCAAAATGGAGCTACATACTCGATACTTTTGTGTATTAGTAGTAGTATAAAGGGTTTATCAGTGTGTGTAAATCTTACAATGTTTTGATAGGGTGAGCACGGTGCTAGCTACAAAACAAAATTTTAGCAGCTCGGGATACTATTTTAATTTTTAACTAAGTTCAAGTACAATGTTACCTTGCGTGTTAATATGCAATTATTTTTTAAATTATAGGTACCTATTGATTTTAACTTTATAATGTAAAATAATTTTTAAATTAAATTAAAGATGGCGAACCTACTTATTTTTTTAATTAAATTATATGGGTATCAATTTCGAGGTTTTTTGGGGTGTTGATTACGAAATTGCCATTTGTTTTGAAATCCAAGATGGTGGACATCATTTTTTTTGTCATAATTGACATGGGTATCAATTTCAAGGTTTCTTGGTGTGTTGATTACGAAATTGCCATTTATTTTGAAATCCAAGATGGCGGACATTATTATTTTTTCATTAATATGACATGGGTATCAATTTCGAGGTTTCTTGGGGTGTTGATTATGAAATTGCCATTTATTTTGAAATTCAAGATGGCGGACATCATTTTTTTTGTCATAATTGACATGGGTATCAATTTCAAGGTTTCTTGAGGTGTTGATTACGAAATTGACATTTATTTTGAAATCCAAGATGGCGGACTTTTTTTTTCCAAATCTGTGACATGGGTATCAATTTCGAGGTTTCTTGGTGTGTTGATTACGAAATTGCCATTTATTTTGAAATCCAAGATGGCGGACATTATTATTTTTTCATTAATATGACATGGGTATCAATTTCGAGGTTTCTTGGGGTGTTGATTATGAAATTGCCATTTATTTTGAAATTCAAGATGGCGGACATCATCATTTTTTCATTAATATTACATGGATATCAATTTCGAGGTTTCTTGGGGTTTTGATTATGAAATTGCCATTTATTTTGAAATTCAAGATGGCGGACATTATTATTTTTCTATTAATATGACATGGGTATCAATTTCGAGGTTTCTTGGTGTGCTAATTACAAAATTGCCCTTTATTTTGAAATCCAAGATGGCCAACATTATTTTTTCATAACTGTGACATGGGTATCAATTTCGAGGTTTCTTGGCGTGTTGATTACAAAATTGCCATTTATTTTGAAATCCAAGATGGCGGATATTATTATTTTTTCATTAATATGACATGAGTATCAATTTCGAGGTTTCTAGGGGTGTTGATTATGAAATTGATATTTATTTTGAAAAAAATTGCGCATTGTATAAAAAATATCCTTTATACATTATAATATACCTCCACGGGGCACGCGATGCCAGCGGTACATACGGCCTCCGGCAATATTGACAGATAGCTAGAGCAAATTAGATCTACTGTAACTATAGGCAAGTGTATAAATATAAGAAGTATGGTCTACGCACACTATATGAGTTAGCCATTTGGGTTATGCCTATTGTTATCAAATCTTAAAAATATATAGATTAGAAATGTAGACATTTACCATTTTACCCTTTGTATTGTCCTCTTGAGTCTTTAATTTCGAATTATGTTTTTTACATTTTCTTTTGTCATCCATTTTGATAATATAAATAAACATAATTATAACGCACAGAATTACTTTATTACAATTACAATAACGACTAAGTATATTTAAATAATTTATGTACACCAATACACGCTAATATTAAATATTATTATGTACACAGACACACAAAAATAACCCCATTATATGATTACTAAAAATCGATGCAAGTATTACGAAACTACGAGTATGTAAGTACTTCGATTTACAAAGAAAAGTGTCGCAGGTCCATTCAGCTTACTGTCTCGTCCCGCACTGAACTGAAGTTTTAGGCAAGACTCGACAAGGGGTAGGTCTCGCGATTTGCGAGTTAAACGTAAAAAAATAATTTTAAGTAAATAATTAAGAATGTTATTATTACAAAATCTGTTAATAGTAGGAACTTGCTTGTTTTTTGCCTACACATTTTGTTTTTTATAATTAGTTAAAAAAACAAAATATATCTATAAGCAAAAACTTGTTATCAGCTATCAGCTGACCAAGTTGCTGCTACTTAGCTTTTAATTAGCTGTAAGTTTTCCGTGCAATAAATAAATAATAAGCAAAAGGTTCCTTCAGTATCATATCTAAATTTCTTATAGAAAAAATATTATTCAACGAAAACATTTCTATCAGTAGAGGTATTTATTATAAATTCAATACAAGTGTTTTTTTAAAGAACTCCAAAACATTTTATGCCTTGCCTTTAAACTGTCAATTGATATCATATATTATCTGAAAGTCTAACACTGATAATAATAACAAGCAAACAAACCTTTTTATCATTCCGTATAAAAAACTATAATATTTAAAATTATTTATTTAATCGGCCGAAAAATGTAGGCAACCCTAGTCTAAAGCCCAGTCAATGTGTGAGTGCAACGCGTAGTCAGTGCCAGGGGGTGCGGCAGCGCGCGCGGTTTTTTATCGGGAACGCCCACTCGAGCAAGGTCAACGGCGTATATCGCAGTCTTAAGACGAGGATAGATTTTATATTTACTTTTATTTATCTGTATCGTTAGCATAATAGTTTCAAGCGTGACTGCTAGGTTCGTGTTCCTGGGTTCGATTCCCAGGTCACACAGTGTTATTGGATTATTTTATGAAATTCTCAGTAGCAGCTCGGAGGTTGGATTTGTGCCCGATTAAAGGCAATAGGCTCGCCCCCTGCGACATGGGAACTAAATATAACCTGAGGTGTACAATTCTGCCTAACCGTTGGGGGACAAGCGTGGTGGTGTTTGTGTATTATGTAATGTTACTAGCTTTCTGCCAGCGGCTTCGCCCGCATGGTCTGGGTATTTCTCATAACTTTCATCCCCTATTTCAACCCCTTACAGCCCTTTTTTCGCATTAAAAAGTAGCCTATGTCCTTTCTCAGGCTCTAGACTATCTGTGTACCAAATTTCATATAAATTGGTTCGGTAGTTTTCGCGTGAAAGCGCGACAGACAGACAAAGTTACTTTCGCATTTTAATGTTACTAAGGATTAGTAAGAATTTATACGAGTATCAAAACCTATAATTATTTATAATGAGATGGCTTATTATATTCAAATTCAGATAACGGACCGGCTCTCTGCCACCACTGCAAATACTAACAATGGAAATCCCATAAATTCTAAATAAAATAGTTTATATTCATTGGGAGTAACGGAATTACCGTAACCTACAAAACAGTCAAATTGTCAATGTCAATTCCAATTATGCAGTTAATTCGTTTATTCTTTACCCGGCGGCATTAAATAAATAAATAAATATTCTGGGACATTAACACAGCACCATCTAGTCCCAAACTAACGAAGCTTGTACTATGGGTACTAGACAATGGATAATTGGATATCATACTTAAATAATTTTATTTTGGTAAATATATACGATATAATACATATTAGTAAAACCCAGACCAACACAAACACTTATTTTCATCACATAAATGTTTGTGTCCTGTGGGAATCGAACCCACGACCGATCAGAAGTCCGGTACTCGAACCACTAGGCCACAGACGTCGTCAAAGCATTGCCTATGTATTTATACATATTTTACTTATTTAAAATGATGAAGGAAAATCGAATTAGAAACATTGCGAATAAGTTAAAAATAAACATTAGTTCATCACTATTATTAAGATTGTTTTTAGTACTTACAGCAGGTTTGGTAGTACCTATTCTAGAGGATGCTCCAGGGAAAGCCTAAAAATATATAAGGGGGCTTACTAGGGCCTATTGTAGGCCTTCGGTGCGCGCTTTAGGGTACCCAATGAGGCAATGAGGCCCCTAAGACGGATTGTTCCCATCTGAGCATTTATTTTAGAGCACCAGGCGGGCTAGACAAGTTGCATTTAGACATTCGAATCGACAAACGAATAGAAACAAAATGTATGGAAATGACACAAGCTTTTGACAAATCGGGCTGTCACTAACTCACACACAACACACTCAGTCAGAGTCTGTCCGCCCCCTGAATCGTCAAGAAGAAATATTAATAAAGTAGTCTTGTCTTGAGTATCTTGATAAACTCACTTAACAGCTAGATCAGCTTGAACCTTAAACATAACATATCCTACAATGACACTTACGACATGAAAATGGTTTCAACGACTATTCATATAAATATTTCTCCTTACCTTACCGTAAAATCTCAACAAGGTAAAGGTTAAAAAGGTTCCTTATGTTTGGGAATTTCAATTTGTTTGGTACCTACATCAAAAAAAGAACTAAACTTGTTCAATCTTATAGGTGCTTTGACCCGCATTCAGGTTGGTCAGTGTGTGAACTGTAAATTTGTGATAATACGCTAAGTTATGCTAGTGATCGTGATCGATAACCACCATTTGCGATACAATTTTGTGATATTGCCTATACTAATACTAATATTATAAAGAGGAAAGATTAGATTGTTTGTTTGTATTGAATAGGCTCCGAAACTACTGGACCGATTTGAAAAAATCTTTCAGTATAGGCTATATATTATCATGCTGTGGCTAATAGGAGCGGAATAGTAATGAAAAATGTTGGGGAAAAATTATAAGACCACGCGGGCGAAGCCGCTGGCGGGAAGCTATGACCTAATAAGTCCAGTCGAATCATAATCTAATCTAGATCCGCTACTACATTGTTACTCTATCGATTCTCAATGAAATTGGGGGTCTACTCCCTATTTCCGTCAACGAAGTAACGGGCCCGTCCGTAAGTAGCCCAGACATAACGATCCGTTAAAAGTCAAGTCTCAGGTTCAATTTTTCAAACACAATCGGGAGTAGGTACATATAACTGTCAAACTGTGTTGTCATTTATTTTTAGTTCGGGCCCCGAACGAATCATCCGTCCGTAGTTGATACGGAGAAACGCCGTAACTAGGAACTTCGTGTTTAGTGAGTAGAACCCCGGCATCGTGGCTGCCTCGCTGCTGTCTCCGTAGAAAACTGCTATGTACTTGTAATCCTTAGTGACCAAACCTGTGTGCCTGTCTAGTTGGCCACCGTTTACATTGTCACGTATGTATTACATGGGGAGTATACATATAGAAACAGTTGTGCAAACACCAGCACGCTCCGTTTACATTACACTGTGGACAATTAAAGCGTTACCTATATTAGTTAGTATGTGTACTTATGAAGGTTTCAAAAATATAGAGCGAAATGTTTTAGGAGACATTGATATTAAAATAGGTATTTTTTGTGTAAAACATAACTTGTGATTCCTACCACAAGTCACACAAAAATATTCATTTTAATTTTATTCATTTTTCACAAAAATATTCATTTTAATTTTATTCATTTTACACAAAAATATTCATTTTAATTTTATTCATTTTTAACCCCCGACGCAAAAACGACGGGATGTTATAAGTTTGACGTGTCTGTGTGTGTGTGTGTGTGTGTGTGTCTGTCTGTAGCATCGTAGCTCCCAAACGGATGGACCGATTTTGATTTTGATTTTTTTATTTGAAAGGTGAATTAGTCGGGAGTGTTCTTAGCTATGTTTGATGAAAATCGGTCCAAGATGGCCGCCGATACAAAACAGCGGATTACATTTTTTTTCACAACTCCGTCAATATGGGTATCAAATGAAAGGAATTAACTAGTAGAATACTATACACTGCGATAAATTTTAAATCCAAGATGGCCGCCACCACAAAATGGTAAAAATTACATTTCGTATCGGGGGTTTTCTAAATTTTTAATTTAGGTTAGGCTATACACAAAAATATTCATTTTAATTTTATTCATTTTACACAAAAATATCATTTTTATATTTATTTATAGATTTCTGTATATTAACCTCCTGGTTAATTGATAGAAATCTTCATAACAAAAAAATTCAATGATTTTGTATGCCAACCTAGTTCCACGAGTGACCGTTAGAGGCGCTATTCAAATTTTCCATACATAAGTTTTGCGTTAAAAATAAACATTTGGGGTTAAAAATAAACATTTACCCTACCGACTATAGCATATTAAACTGGTTAGGTTACAGCGGGCCTAGTCAATTTGCAATCTTATGTTTGGATCGAATGACATTTGCAAACGTCAGATTTGTCGAAAGCTTATGTCATTCCCAAACATTTTGTTCTTATTCATTTCTAACGTTAGATTGCAACTTGGTCTCAAAATAAAATAGAGATCATGCTGGTCAATAGGGTGACCAAACTTAAATTATCATTATCATCACATATCACATCATCACATACCAGCAGTTAAAATAGTGGTCAATCGCAAACCTGTGAAATATTTAAAAACCTATTGGGTTCGATTCCCGCAAGACACAAACATTTATGTGATGAACTTAGGTGTTTGTGTTTGTCTGGGTATTTCTTATGTATTATAAGTATGTATTTACAAAAATATATATAAGTATTATATCCATTGTCTAGTACCCATAATACAAGCTCTGCTTAGTTTGTGACTAGATGGTGCTGTGTAAAAATGTCCCAAGATATTATTTTGAATTTTTTTGTGATAAGCCCGCTTTATTCCTACTGCAGGACGACATACCCGAGTAACGAATAGAGTAACTGGTTTCTCACGGTATAATTTTGTCGTTACACTATCTCGTCTTTAGTCATTGTTTTAGCACAGACATCTTATGACAAAAATTCAATCGTCGCGTATCGCACGAAAGTCGTCTCGACCACCTAATTAGACGGCGGTCTTTAACGACGTTGTCCTATAAAATATATTTTATTATCATCCTATTAAATGAATATTATTTTTGTTGCAGTCGGAGGACCGGTTCGCTGGTTACAAAGGCGTTCGAGACATCACCATAAAAAAGGTGAGGTTTGCATTAAAAATATATTTGTAATACTGTCTGGAAATATAATATATAGCTTCGACATTAAGAATTAGCATTAAAGGCGAACTACATCAGGTTTGTTAAAATTGGATTTTTTTTTATTCAAATCTAAACAAACCTGATGTAGTTATATAGTCTTATTGGATTTTTTTAAATTCAAATCTATAGAAATAGAAACATATTCATACACTTTTATCTAAATATCTAATAATCTACCGAAGGCCGTTCCACGCTGCGTTTTCCGGTGCGTGGTCTCCACTCGAGAACCTTTCTACCCCAGCAGCCATCAGTTCTACGTTCTCCTCATTTCTGATTCGATTGTGTAGAAAAACACCAAGCATAGCTCTTTTCATAGCTCGCTGAGTGACCTTGAGCTTTCTTATGAGGTCCATAGAGAGTGACCACGTCTCTGCGCCATATGTCATCACTAATAACACATACCTACTGGTTAAAGACTTTTGTCTTTAGGCACGGTGTAATAATTGACGAAAAGTTGCGAAGTTTCCCGAACGCTGCTCAGCCGAGTCGGATTCGACGAGTGACCGCTTTCTCGAAGTTGGACCTACCTAACTGGACTGTTTGTCCTAGGTAGTTGACGATTAGATATTTAGATGTTCTTTTCTTTTCTGGTGCACCCATGAAGGGTACACCGACTGCTCGGTCCACCGCATGCGTTATGTATTATAAAACCTATGTAAATGTTGCAGGGTCCATCTGGTCTCGGCATCATGATCATCGAAGGTCGCCACACGGAAGCCGGGCGCGGTATATTCGTGTCAGACCTCCAGGAAGGCAGTGCAGCTGAGCAGGTAAATATTGTAATTTACTTCACAGTATGATGATATGCTAAGCTGAAAGAAGATTTAAATAGAGTGGGGGACACAGTCGGAGAGAGAAATAGAGTGAGAGAGAGTAGGCAAAAAAAAGAGAGACAGAGATATAGAGAGAGTTGGGGAGAGACGGGAATTCGATCGATTTTAAATCTCAATCAGATATTGATATTCCCTGCAGGAATGCGTTAGACACACCACGTGTTTTATGTGTCAATCAGGGGGTCTACTACCTATTTCCGTCAACAAAGTAACGGGCCCGTCCGAAAGAATCCCAGACACAACGATCCGTTAAAGCAAGTGTCAGTTAAAATTTTTCGGATGGGTAAAAATATATCGGAGGTAGTTACAACTGTCAAATAGTATTGTCATTCATTCTTAGTTCGGGCCCCGAACGAATCATGCGTCCGTAGATGATACGGAGTAGGAAACGCCCGTAACGATGACCGATATTACGGACTTGGTGCTTAGGGAGTCGACCCCCTGATGGGCTATAGACAGGCAGTACTTAGCAAAGCAAATAGTACCCAGTATCGTGTTAGGTACTAAGATTTGCAGGTTTTAAACTACTTCAAATAAGAAAAAGTTCTGATATTACTACTTACATAACAATACTAATGAAAACAAAATTAACATCCTACATACCTATATATAATATATATTTTAAACTTACCTAATAAATGTAATTCTATAAAAAAAGAAAATAATAATAATTTTATGATGTTAGTAACTGTAGACACACAGTGCTTCCTCTCTCCTACATTGCTGTGCCCGACGGGGTCCATAATGAACAAAATAATTGTACTTTTTACCACCTAACAACTTACATTGTGGAATGCAATAAATATTGAGTATTGAGTATTGAGTAAATTGCTTGAATTCCTTTGCCTATTTAAAAAAAAGTTAATTCTAAGTATCTAATTACTTACTTTTTGGTTATTTTCAGGGAGGTCTCCAGATCGGCGACATGCTCCTGGCCGTCAATAGGGACTCGTTACTAAACTGCAGCTATGATGCAGTAAGTATTCACACGCTCGTGTATATCGGTACAAGTTATACGAGGGCATTATTTATTTTATACCTGTAGCGACATCTATCGAGCTACATAAGAACTTGTACGAAAAGAAGCAACAAGTCCTGAATCGCGCAAGTAAAGTTTACCGTGCAACTTGCATATATGCAACCGCCCGACATCAACCGTCGGGCAGTGGCCCGCCAGGCATAACACCGCCTGGTGGGAGGATCCTCCCTTTGGTGCGAGGGACAACACACCTCGTCCCTCCACAGTGGTGACCCCGACGTGATCATCGAGCAGCGAGTCGCATAGCACACTGCGCTTCGGCCGATAAGCACAAGGAGCGTCCCTCCTGGCCGACGTGGCAGTCAGCCAGTCGCACAGCACACTGCGCTTCGGCCGATCAGCACAGGGAGCGTCCCTCCTGGCTGACGTGGCAGTCAGCCGACTGCTGACTCATCAGCAAATGATCGACCTCCGGTCTCAGAGGGGAGTGATGTAGCGACATCTATCGAGCTACATAAAAACTTGTACGAAAAGAAGCAACAAGTCCTGAATCGCGCAAGTAAAGTTTACCGTGCAACTTGCATATATGCAACCGCCCGACATCGACCGTCGGGCAGTGGCCCGCCAGGCATAACACCCGCCTGGTCGGAGGATCCCTGGTGCGAGGGACAACACTCCCCGTCCCTACACATACCTAACCTAAATTATACATGACCACACAAAAACCACAATGCTATTAATTATTTTGTCATCTATACATAACAATATTTTATGTTGTATAACTAACACTGCCTGCCTCGTTGGTCTAGTGGTCCCAAGCGCGACTACTACGCTAGAGGTCCTGGGTTTGATCCCCGGGTCGACCAAAGTGTTGTTGGGTTTTCTGTGAAATTCCCAATAGCAGCTCGGAGTCTGGATTTGTGCCCAATGCCTGTTTCTGCCATTTGATGGCAATAGGCTCGCCCCCTATTACATGGGACCTAAACATACCGGCGAAATGTGGGTGTACATTAGTACGCCTCTCCCTACCCCTTCGGGGAATATGGGCGTGATGGTATGTATAATTAACAATGCAATCCGTACAGAATGATATCATCTTATCTTTTTCTCTTAAAAAATAATTCCTAAGAAATATTTTTATTGTATTTTGCGTTACCTATGTGTTTCGCTTGAAATTAATCGGTTTGTAATTTTGAAAGCCATATTTAATAAAAAGTATGAAAACAACACTATTAATACATAAGGTATCATAAAAAAGTAGATAAAAATATATGTATTAAGGGACTTTAACCTGCTGTTCTTATGTTACGGCGTAGATTAAAAAATGTCGGCAATAATGGAAAGAAATCAAAACTAAAAGTACTTTCGTAAGTTTTAGTATTCATTAGGCGTCAAAAGACACTTGATTAGGTCATACCAGGTGATAAGACCTAGCCTCGCCATCCTCTTGCCTTTTATGAACTTCTAATTGCCTCTCAAATCATCGACGTTTCATCAAATCTGAAGATCAAAATTTTGCTTCGAGCCAATGTGATAATCAGTTGTCACCCCACACACCATTCGATTTCTACTACTTTAATTAATGTAATGCTGTTTGTTTCACCAGGCGGCAGCCAAGCTCAAGCAGACGGAAGGCGTCGTGATCTTGACGGTATGCACTCCGAACCTAAAGGAGGACAAAGGGGACGAGTCGCCAGCCACGGCCACAACCCCGGGCACGCCGGCTGCCGGTTAGTATGGAATTGAAAACTCATCAATTTTATCTCAAGTTGCAATTCGACATTCGAATCGACAAACAAATAGAAAGATAACCTAAATAAAAAATTTAGAAAACCCCCGACACGAAATGTAATATGCCATTTTGTGGTGGCGGCCATCTTGGATTTGAAAGTTATCATAGTGTATAGTATGCTCCTAGTTAAGCCCTTTCATTTGATACCCATATTGAGGGAGTTGTGAAAAAAATATGTAATTCGCTATTTTGTGGCGGTGGCCATCTTGGGCCGATTTTCATCAAACATAGCTAAGAACACTCCTGACTAATTCACCTTTCAAATAAAAAAAAAAACAAAAAACGCTTATCGCCTAGCCTCATTCCGAGGAGATTCGTAATCCGCAGTGAAATCAGAAATCAGAAATCAAAATGTATATGTATATTTCAATGGGTTCCTAGATGGTTTGAAAATACAATTGCATCCGGTAGGTGACACTACCTGGTTGTAACCTTGTACAAGAAAACAGTACATAAGACTTTTTTTAAATGCATCGGGATACCAAGCGAAGCTGCGCAGGGGCAGTCCTACTAATATTATATATGTAAAAGTTTGGATGGATGGGGTAACTTCCATCCAAACATGAACATCCATTCCAGGCAAAAACTACCGAACGGACCTGGATGAAATTTGGCACAGAGATAGATCTCAATTAGGTCTGGAATAGCACATAGGCTTCTTTTTATCCCGGTAAAATATGTTATAGTTCTCGTGGGATAGATTTGTTTTAAGAACATGAGTATAGACAATTATAAGAAATACCCACCCAGATCGCGAGGGCGATGGCGCTGGCGGAAAGCTAGTTTATCGTATGAATGTTTTTGGTTGTAGGTGGTGCGGGCGGCGTGTCCCGGCCGGCCAGTCGCGGCGCGGAGGCGGGCGCCGCCAGCCGCCCGCAGACGCCGCGACCTGTGCCCTCACCTGTTAAAGGTAAGCCCTGCAAACAACAGCACCTATATTGATAGTAGATACTGCTGGAATCGTCTAGACTGAGATAAAAAATTCCTAATACGGAGCTTTTGGTCAAATCTGTATTACAATATTTTTTATAACCTTTTTTAACTTCCTCGAATATATTAAAGGCCTGTTTCATCACCTCCTGATTGAGTCCTGATACGTTCCCGTTAAATTACTTGGCAGATAATTTTATAAAAACTTTGTTCCATATTTCAATTTATCCGGTGGTTAGGTATCTAGAGGTAGTGAAGCAGGCTCTAAGAATCCAGAGGAAACTAGATCCTTATCAATTCTCTATTCTTATTCAGATCACATTACGATGCACCAAAAAATGGTCCTCGTATCCGAGCTAAAATTCAACCAGCAATCCGTCTTCTTCTTCTTCTTCTTCTGCAAAGTGCCTCTCCAATTACTGGAGGTTGGCTGTCATTTCGGAAAACTTCAGTCTGTCCTTCGCGAGACGAAACAGTTCAGCGGCGCTGTTGATGCCGGTCCACTCGCGAATGTTACGCAGCCACGACTTACTCTTTCGGCCTACTGATCTTTTTCCAGCCACTTTGCCCATCATTATAAGTTGCAGCAGCAATCCATGGACTCACAATGATAATCATCCCCCCTTGTTGTAGTGGAGCCCCCGCCCGACCCGTCCACGGCACCTGTGCTCCCCAACGTGGACACCGTCATAGAGATCAACTCTAACAACGAGGTCCTCGGAGTCGTACTGCTGGGAGGCAGCGATACATTGATCAATGTGAGTAACCAACGTCTGGTGACGTCAGCACTAGGTGCACCGATAGCTCGACTAGTGTAGAAGCTGAGTGATAGGCTTGTGTACTGAAATTTATTTTTGGAGGTGCTTTGATTGGGGAATGTGTGAAAAAATAGACCAGAAATATATATAAGTATTTAGGTACCGTACCAAGTATATTCTTACCCCGTAGTATTAGGCTCTGGAATGAACTACCTGCGGTGGTTTCCCGTGCGCTATGACATGTTCTTCATCAAGCGAAGCCTAAAAAGAGCTCTCTGCCACACACAGTAGGCGGCGGCTCAGCTCTGTGACTGACGTTGCTGATGTCCATGAGTGGTGGTTACCTATTACCATCAGGTGGGCCACCTGCTTGTCTGCCACTGTAGGCAAAAAAAAATGTACTGTTCAGGATACATATAAGGGTCGATCTCCAGAGGCATTTTTTTTCGTGTCGGGCTGGATAAACCCATTTTAAAATCGAAAAACGTTTTACAAGTATTTTTTTATATACAGTTCGGTGTCAAATCTACGTGATACAAGGGTAATATTATGAATAAGTTTATTTCAAATGCTTTAAAAAAAATCTTAAACCCTAAAATCCTGATCGCTCTGGGTTGACCCAACTCCCGATTGAATGAAAAAATATTCTCTAACTTTTTTAATGAGTAGGTTCATATAAAACAACTTATTTAGATTACCTAGCAAATAGTTAATCTTCATAGTAATAAAATATTTTTAGTTATATTAATAATACTTTTGGCACAATTTGAATTTAAAATCGTGACCGGGTATTTTATCTCATCGCTCTGCGCTGAGGTAAAACATCGCGCTCATCCCTAGTTACGCGTTATAGACACTCTATTCCTATCCCGCGGGGTAACGCCAGTAGTGGTCTAACCACCGAGGAAGATATCTGTGTGCCACGTTCCCGCGCTCCAACATTACGAAGGTAAGTTTATGACTGCTCTGGATTTGGTTCTCGAATTTTATGATTGCTATGGCACGTTATTTAAATGAAATAGTAAGCCTCTGAGTGTATTTGCTATGTGAATTAAGTGATCGTTATGATGTTTTTTATGAGACGTAATCACAACATTCTACTGCTTTTAAATTCGGCTATATTTATGATTTTGTGACTTTTTCTGATCGCTATGGCTGTGATTGCTCTGTCCAAAGCGACCAGAGCGATGATATTTTGTATTAATTGTACATTATAAATCTATTTTAAGTAGTAGTACCGGCCTGTAACAATGACAAACGAAGAACTATGCATATATCCTTTAATTTATAACCTTTCCTGGGTTTCTTTGGGTAACCTAAACCCATAAACAGATTTGACGTATTTTACCTTGATAATATTATTATATTGGCATTTAGCTAACCACAACTGTAACTCTTTCTTCTCTAAAAATTAATGGCAACTATTGTTGCAGATTGAAATCATGCCTCGAAATAAATTATCTATTGAAGAAAATAAGACATACTATTGGGAGAAATATTTAAATTAACTCTAGATATATACAGAACTGGCAATATACCATCAGATTACTGTATGAGCAAACTAATAACCTTGCCTAAGAAAGCCAATACACTGTAATGTGAAGAGTACAGAACCCTTAGCCTCATAACTCACGCATCAAAAATATAACTAAAAATTATTCAGAATAGACTACAAAATAAAATAGAAAACTTGGTGGGTCCAGACCAATACGGATTTCGTAAAAACAAAGGAACCAGAGAAGCTATACTAGCACTGAGGATGCTGATTGATTGTCGCTTAGACATAGGACTAAATACATATATAGCATTTGTAGATCTAGAAAAAGCATTTGATAAAGTTAATTGGAATAAAATGATGAAAACTCTAAAAGAAGTAGGAATAGATTACAGAGACAGACGAATAATATATGAAATTTATAACAAACAAGAAACTACTAAATATGGAAAAATAGGTCAAGATATAGTAGCCACTGTTTGTTAACGATTCATTAAGGTTAAGTGACGTCTCTGAGTTAGGGTGTAAGTAATTTTGTAACTATATAAAAGACTGTAGCTATTAATGATTGATTTCAAAAGGTTTTTAATTTTGTCTCATTTACATAGAGGTGATTTAATTAAGTCCAAATAAATGAAACTAACCCAAAAGTAGATTTTTATAATTATGGTAATTTGTTATTTTAGAAATTATCCTTACATATTATAAAACAAAGGCCTTCGTCGCACCTGTCTGCCCCTAATATGCTTAGATCTTTAAAAATACGCAACGGATTTTGATGCGGTTTTTTTTAATAGATAGAGTGATTTAAAGGAAGGTTTATATGTATAATACATGACCACGCGGTTGAAGCCGCTGGCGGAAAGCTAGTTTTATATAAAAAATACGGAATATATTTTTGATATATATGACTGATAATATGCCTTGTCCTTTTTCTAAAATTATATATTTCTCTTAAATATAAAATTTAATATAATCTTGTTAACGTACACTGACTATGACTGAAAACGGCTAAATAAATAATATTTTATCAATATATTTTTTTTTTGTTCCCCTGATTTCACTATTTATGATCGCTCTGGCACCAATTATGATTGCTCTGGTCGCAAAAATTTTTGATCTTAAATATTTCCATAACTGTTTGTGTAAATTGAAGGCCAAGAGTAAAAATGTACTATTTGAATATCATTATTTTTACTGAGATACATAATTACCATTAAATATCAATATCTGAAAAGCACCAGAGCGATCACACGAATACGCCCGTTTTGGAGATTGACCCATAAAAGGTCTAGCTAGTTCTATTTTGTGGACACATCAATCAAGTTTGTTGCATGGCGCGTGATAACAATATAAATATTTTTTCCAGCAATAAGAACTTATCTATTTAGATTCATGCAAATTCTTCTTAATCATCATTGCGTGACAGAAAGATCTAAAGAAACAAAGTTTATTCCCACAGTATAAAGAAAATACCAGAAAAATATTTTAATATAACTTTGGACCCGACCTAAGACCTGAGGAGTGGAAAGGCTGAGTGGGATTTCAGAAGAATAGCAATAGCCATGAAAAAAACTAAGGGTTTACACCATCACAAAGTATTTTAACCACATTGCTCTTGCAGGGACCGGCAGCAATCATCCTAGACATATACAAAAACGGTGCGATCGCCAAGGACGGCCGGCTGAAGGTCGGAGACCAGATCCTCGAGTGCAACGGAGTCGCCATCACAAAGGAGATGGCGCACGAAAGACTTTGTCTTACCATCAAGCAGAAAACTGCCAAGGTATGTGATGATCTTAAAGCTGGAGAGAATTCTTCTTCTTCCTAGCCTTTTCTTAACTATGTTGGGGTCGGTTTCTAGTCTAACCACATGCGGCTGAATATGAGTATTTTACACGAAGTGACTGCCATCAGACCTTCGCAACCCAATGTCTGGGCAATAGCGATTTATTCGAATATAGACTGATTGTCAGGCTTATACTATAAGAATTCAATTATTAAAATAAGTATACGTAAACTTATTTAATAATTGTGTACCTACATTATTGCTGTGTCCTAACAGGATTCTTGTTTGATAATATCTTATGTCTTTCTATCTCATAACAAAGATTTCCTATTGTGGCAACCTTTTTTACAACCAAATGTAAACAACATAAATATAAAATAAATTATTATGTAAATAAATGAGCTATGTACCCATTACTGGTGTTTATACTCATTCTTCCATTTATTCTTTATACTTATTTCATTAGCACCTTATACTCATTTAAAACACGGTTTTTGTCTACTATCCATTTAAAACAGCATTAGGATTCACAGAATAGCACCTGTCATGAATTTTGTGATAGTGACCTTGAATTTGGCCTCTTCTATCCACCTTTCACATAATAATAGCTTTATTATACTTTACAATATTATTTTCTTAGTAATGTTAATTAGTTTTATGTAAGGACCGCCCTGAAAAGCCTACACCAATTGTTTCCACCCGGTTTTCTGTCTCTGGCTAGTCTAATCTAAGTGTTCCTTGCTAAAGCCACTATGTCATCGGTATTACCCGTTATCTTAAACATTGTGTACCAATTTGTAACTTACCACGCACTTTTAGACCATTTATTATCTAGAGATCTTTGAACTTTTAACGCTCCGGTGTTGTAAATGTCCATAGGCTGCAGTAACCGTCTACCATCAAACTGGCCGCATGCTCGTTTGCCACCTTTGTGGTATAAAAAAAAGTGTCCTGCCCGTCTCTATTTCATGCTCAAAATGGTTTTAGCAACACCCTTTACTTTGGTGATTTAAGTTCCTTTGACATATCATTGCTTCTTAAATAGAGTTAAAGGTATCCCACACTTTCTTGCCCTGAAATTAGGTAGATACTTACCTGCGTTTGTATTCCAGCTAAAACTGACGGTGCACCGGCCGGAGCCGCTAAAGTACGAGGAGGTGGAGATCGACCTCAGCCGCAAGGCGGGCCGCGCGCTCGGGCTCACGTGCGTGGCGCCCGTGCTGGCGCCCGCCGTCTACCTCGGACAACTCGTGAGCATCTAACAATCACTGCCACACAATGCCACTTCCTGACGTCAGACATTGACGTCAAACACCGCTCCGCTAAACAAGTTATCTCGGTCATGTCGTTTTTTAAAATTATATATAATTTTTTCAATATTACAGCTTCCCGGTACTCCCGCAGACTTGGACGGTCGCATCCAGCGCGGTGACTTTTTGGTTGCAGTGGACGGTAAGGACGTTTTCTCTACCGACCTGATGGTCCCGGCCACCGCGCTCAAGCTGTGCGCCAACAAAGTCACTGTCAAAGTCAAGCGGTTCAAGACAGTTAGGTAATTTAGTTACGTCTGTAAGACAAGTTTTGGTGTCACCGTTTTTCGGATCGAAGGACCAGAAATTTGTGGTTGACTAAGGACAGATTATAAACGTGACAGTGTGGTAGTCACTGAAGTGATCGACGTAATAGAAGAAATTGTGTCAACAGACGGTAATGTGAGTTGTGATAACAAACTGAAAGGAGTGAAACTAATAAGTATAGTTTATAAAGAATTTTATGATTCTGCCAAATGATTTGATGTAATGGAAAATAAAACTCGCTTTCTAAAAATAAAGCATAGATAAGAAATTCAATATCATTTGAATGGATGCTGCGAATGTTATATGTCCATCAATTAGCATCCAATAGTAAATCTACACATGGAAAGTAGAACCTACACTCGTTAAGAGCATAGCTCTCGTTTTGAAGAAGATGACGATATAGAAGATCAAGACAAGTGGAGAAGATATGAAAAGGTATATAGAAGATAACACGCAAATTCTTGAACATTGCGATCTTCCATTTATTCCTATAGACTAAGAGCCATTGAACATAATTATTATATTTTTAGAAATAACTTTGGTGTATTGTTCTTAATATCTTAATCATTTTTGATAGATACACAGTTTTAATCAGTGAGATTAATTAAAGTTTATATAACAAACCAATAGTTTTAGATTCAAATGCTAAAATACGCATTCCTTGTTCTCGAATATACACACTCGAACACCAATAAAATATTAAACTGTGACACCAAAACTAGGATAATTGTTATAAATACGACATTTTTCAGATCAATACACAAGCAACAATCGATACACTAAATAAAATGCAGTTTTCTAAAATAAACCTTCATTGATAACGTATCACAAGACCAAATTTTGGATAATTGGTCCTTTTACGCGACATTACTGAATGACAAATTTTCAGTAGGTAATGTGGTATCAAGAACAAATACATATTTTGTTTGATCTGCTAAAATGTATGAATATAACTTAGAATAAAATCTAGGCCAAATATTAATACCTAGTAGTTACTCGGGTAGTTAACATCAGGTGTTGACAAGTGATTAGACAATAAAATTACACTCATTCAATAATTTAACATTTTACCAATCCTTAAATTGATTGTAGATCCGTTTAAGAAACCAATTTTATTACCACATAATTTTTTATTACCACAACAATTAATCGACTTTATCCATTGGTATCTAAAATTAATCTGTGTTACTAGTTCAAATTTAATTTAATTTGATGTAGTAGTAGCACTGCAGTTTATAAACTTTTAATATTAAATTGAACGCAGTATGTTTTAATAGTTCACTTGAAATAATTTCATATTAACTAGGTGGGGTTCAACTTTATTCAAAAATTATATAAATAAAATGCCATATTACTCTGAAATTAAGTTACGCTTAATTCTAAGATTATTTGAGATTTAGGTTTAATTTGCTAAGGCCGATAAAACCCTTGGTTTGTAGCATAAAGCACATCTCAGTATTTTAGATTTGCAGTTTAAAAGTACATATTGAATACAATTAATTAACTAGTATTTAGAAAAAGAGATGATTGAGTGTACACCTACGACTTATTTTACAGATTTAATATTGAAAATAAATGATAAATAATAGGTATTTTATCATAAAACAGATCTTAAATAATTATACATTTGCATTTTTTTTAAGTGCTTCTTGTCCAGCTTCTTTTTAATAATTATGGCACAGGGTAACGGATATAATTTGTTATTAAATTATTTTGATACATTGTAAAAAAAAATGCAATAATGTAATCTTGGTAAATGATTCCAAAAAACAGGTAACTAGATTTTCGGAAAATTCTTGTTAAAAAAAACATTTTTTTTTTAATTAGTAATATTAATGTAGATTCATAGCCACCCAGAATTAATTTATTAAATAACGACAGACTAAGATTTTATAAAGTGGACAAGTGTTTTGTTAAGAACAAAAATAATAATTTTATCGAGCAGAATAAATATACTATGCAAGTGCCACTTAATGCAGTAATTTTAGAATACACCAAACTATTCAGGTAGTAATTAGATTAAAAAATAATTAAAAAGTACAGAATAATCTAGTCGTAAAATCCGTATAATCTAATGTCGTATAAGTTGCCTTTTAGCATAGGCTTCTCCACTAACATGCTAGAAGCTAGTTTCTCAGTACTTTAAGTACCAACATAGCACTAGGTGACGCACTTAGTACTAACATAGAGGTCTTGTCATAAGAGCAACCAAATTAGAAGAGTTAAGTGGAGAAATATAAAAAAAAAAACACGTACTCATATATTTAATTTGCTGTGTTTCTGTGGCAAGGGCTCAAACACATCAAACAAAAGGTAAAATATAAATATCTTAATTAACATAAGGAAATTTTCAATCAAGTTGGTATGAAAAAATCAATGTCAGGCAGAATAAGATTCATATGACGAGAGATCGGTTAAAGTGCCTGTGTAAAAAAAATTATAATCAGTCCTAACACCTTAAATTTCCTCTCCTCAGCAATTTATGGCGAAAAGAAGCAAAGCTGATTTAATGGGATAGGTTATTGAGAAATTAATGGCGCCACCTTCGACGAATCCTATTGGCTGAACGCACTTTGTCATAGTTTAAAACACGTTTTGATTGGTTTTCTTAGAAAATGTCAGAGGTAATGCCATCTGTTTCAGCTTTGCGTTACCTTTCCTATTATTCCTGTGGATGTCGTTCATGAAAGCAGAGGATCAAAAGCAGTACGGGTAGCTTCGTTGGGATATTTTAAAACATTATTAATTCAAACATGAGGACACAATAGTCCTGTAATACTCGACGTATGATTCAGTCTTTAGTGACGTATAAAATATAGGATAGATAATATAAATAGAAATGAAAATCAATTTGAAATAAGCGTTCAGAAACACCGTCATATATTTTGTACATCGCCATTAATATTTTAATCAAATTATATTTAGTTATTATGTGCACCAATATTGTTAGTTAAATTAATATTTCTATTTATTTTATTATTATTCGTTTAAAAATCTAATTAAAATGTAAAGGCGGTGTTCAAGCATGTAAAAACTACAATTTATAACTTCGGTATAATTTAGCTCCTATTAAAAATAAAAGCAAAACTTGCGACATTTTATATAAAAGTAAAATTTTAAATAATGCATTTAAGTAATAAATGGATTGCGTAGCATAATTCTAAATCATTGTAAAGTGTATAAAGTATGTCTTTTCCCTTTAAATAACTACATTTTAGAACAAAAGTACTGTTTAGTCATAAATTAGTAGATTTACTGTTTTAGTACACAAAGACCAGAGAATAAAGTATGTACCCAGGTACGAGTGCTCATAAATATAAATCAAGAGTTCGTGTCAAAATTACAAATTGAATAGGTATTACAATTCAATTATGTACTTATTATTATTGGTCCTTATGTACTAAATCTTTTAGATTTTTTGTAGAACGGCCTCACTTTAGCAAATTTTGTATAAATAGCATTTTTAATTACTTAAAACTATAAAAATAACAATGTGCCACAAATGAAAAATGCAACTTTTTTATCTAAAATAAATAAAAAAATACATTTATGAATATTATACATTCTAACAAAAGAATACATTCAAAAATATTCCAAACGTTATTTTACTTGGTGGAATTTCAAATAGGTATTCATTGAACACACCATTGTATCTTTGTAAAAAAGTCCTTTAAGATGTTTCCAACGCCTCAATTATAATCTTATTTTAAAAAAGCAGTACCCTTCAATATTAGTACTTGCAAATAATAATCTCATGTGATATGAGTAGTCCATATCCCATTTTACGAGGGTATAAAATTGTTGTCAGCAAAAAGGTGTAATGCTATTTTTTTAACCTATCTAAATAGTATTCCCTTAGATCTAAGTAGAAATTTGTGATCTTCATTATAAATATAAAATCCTTTATTGTAAATTATATACCTAGCAATTATGAGAGTAACCTAAATTACTCTTTTCTGTACTTATTTAATTTTATCCCTTTTCTCTGTCGTCTAAGATTCGCCTTGATAAAGTAATAGTAATTTTAAACTCTATTGTAATGAAGTTTAGGTGTATATTAGAATAGTCTCGGTTTGACTAGACGTGATCTAGTGTAGGGTTCTAAGATTTCTTATAAAATTTTATTGTTGGAGTTTACTAATGTAACGTAAACTGAAATTGTATGAGATAGTGATACTGTAATAAATTGTGCGCTTTTTTATGTAATTGTTTGATTTCGTTACCGTCCCACTGCTGGGCATGGGCCTGTTCCCAGTAATTTTAAAGTTGTTTTAGAAATTGTTTTTCTCAAGTCTCCCCCACAATGTCAACGTCAGTTGCCGCAAGTCCGCAACACGTCACACAAAACGCTCCACACGACGAAAACCAGTACTATTTTCTATACCACGAAAATTCACTTCTTACGATTAATGCTACCCTAGTACCTTCAACTGGATTGGCGAAATTATCAGAAATATAGTTTCTGGTCATGTCTTCAGAGATGGCGTTGCATATGGAAAATGCATTTTTTATTGTAGTTCCTGTCCGTCATCAGAGATGGCGTTACATGCGAAAAAGCTATTTTCAATACTATAAAAGTACTTCGTATGGCTTATGCTACCCTAGTACTTTATACTGCAAGGTTTACTCCTTCACATTGAAATTGTATGAGATAGTGAGTGAAAGAAATACTGTAATAAATTGTGCGCTTTTCTAGTTAATTGTTTGATTTTGTTACAGTCCCACTGCTTGGCATGGGATTGTTTCCATACTAAAAGGGATGAGGGTATTGTTTTAATCAAGCAATGTTGGCATTGGTACAAAATTATGCAGAAATTGATTTTCTCAAGTCTCACAACGTCATCGTCACTTGCCGCAAGACCGCTTCACGTCACACACAGCGCTTCACGCGACGAAAACCAGTACTATTTTCTATACCATAAAAATTCACTTCTTACGATTAATGCTACCCTAGTACTTTCAACTGGATTGACGAAGTTTATCATCAGAAATATTAATAGTTTCTGGTCATGTCATCAGAGATGGCGTTGCATACGGAAAAATCCATTTTTTATTGTAGTTCCTATCAGTCATCAGAGATGGCGTTATATACGAAAAAGCTACTTTCAATACTATAAAAGTACTTCGTATGGCTTATGCTACCCTAGTAGTTTCTACTGCAAGTTTTCTAAATCAAACACAACACAACCAAAAATTCACACGGGCCTTGTAGTTTCTGTCGTAGTCAGAGATGGCGTTGCATAGAAAAAATGATACTTTCTATATCGCATAAGAAGGTGCATTTTGCGCCTTCTTATGGCTTATGCTACCCTAGTACCTACTTTCCATTGCATTGCCGAAGTCTCGTCAGATAACCAGACTTTGCCTGTATGTCCTTCTACGCCACAAAAAATCACGGCTTATGGCTATAACTTTCCACCAGAGATTGTGATTTCTGTCATGACATCAGAGATGGCGTTGCATAAATGCTTCTCCCTAAACCACAAAAATGCACTACGTACAGCTTATGCTACCCTAGTACTTTCCACGAAACTGGCGAAGTAAAAACTAATTTTCTTCTTATTTTTTAACCAACTTCAAAAAAAGTGAGGGTCCTAAATTCGACTGCGTTCATAAAAATTTGTGCAGCCGTTCTTGAGATTGAATAAAGGTGTTACTACGAATAGGTATATAATATATATATAAATTGCCCCTAACTTGGTAGACAAAAGGATGAATGTTATAAAAAATAAAATGAACGACATATTAATATGAATCACTTTATTTGGGAACTTCAAAACTTAACAATAACTATGTACACGGTTAAATATTGTTAAGTTAGTTGTTAACAATGAATATTATGCAGATCTTAGTTATTTGTTCAAGAATCTACGTATAAGTAGGCTGTGCACACCGAATATTTCTTCCATTTTTAAGTCATATTTTACAATCATAACACATTGGCGGCTTTATTATTTAAAAAAAAAGTATATTTTTTTCCTTGATGAAATACTTAATATGGTACATAGAGGTTTAAAATAATTTTTTCTTTCAAAATAGATCGCCAAAACGACCCAATAAATTTTTATTTTTATACACAATTTTTATTCTGTAAAAGAATTTATGGAGACCTAAACATGCTCCAACATTAGTATAATAATATTGTATGATGTAACGCAACAACAAGTACAAGTAACAAGTTTGCATGCTATGTCTTTTTAGCGAAACATGTACGCACTTAGCTTAATGTTAACACCTGTAATACCATGTTTTAAGGCAAATAAATGAATATGAATATGAATAAAAGTAAAATAAAATGATAACGGGTTACAAAAAAATGTTGATTTTTTTGTTAGACCTAATTCAAGAAAAATGACTTTTTATTGAACCTAATTTTCGGTGCGCCGCCATTATAATGTGATGCAATGACTAGATATTAATTTTAAGTACTTAAAATTACAGGTAGGATCGTACGAACTATCTAATATTTATTTTATACATCACAAATTGTTCTGAGCAACAATTTTTAAGTTATTTTGGTAATTTGCTTACATATATTTTGATACAAGTCACTGGTAAAGAAGACAAAAAAAGTCGTATTGGAGGGCCATAAATATTTTTCTGTGGTAAAAGTTGTGTACCCATCAACTTTAACCTTGGTTTTGATATAGCTTTACTAACAAGCAACGTAGCCCTTTTGGTCCTTCAAGCCAGATTGTTTTGTTCAGAAACATTTAAATATTAACCTTTTTGAATTTCTTTGTTATAATCACACTTGAGCATAATCCTTAAAAATATGTAAATATTGATCTTAATTAAGTACACACTCATAAAATAGACATCCATTTTGAACCCCATTAATGAACCATTAAAGATTGCAACTGATGTGAAAATATGCCACCTTACACACTAATAAGTATAAGTTAATGGTTCATTAACTCTAATGAATTAGCAAGGGCGGCAGTAAGTCACCTTGTTAAGTCAATATTACAATAAAAAGGATCTAATAAGAACCCACGATACACAAGCCTCTTCATTCATAAAATTAACGCTAAAGGATCTACTTGTGAACCTCCTTTAAATCCACTAAGCTTTAATTTAAAACAACATTAAATTTGATACATCCGTTTCATAGTACAATGGCAAAAAACAATACCAACAACTTATCATTAAGAACTTTTTATATTTTTATCGTGGATGTTGCAAATAATTATAATCATTAAGTTTATAATATGAGAAGAACCAACATTTCACATAATCTATTAGACTTACGGTTAAAATTTAAATAGTGTCTTCCCTTTATAATCTTACTAAGGCACTGGTTTAAATAGGTAGGTAAAGTTACAATCTCTCATTGGAATTTTTCTTAATCACCAAAGGCTTTAATCTACTGCGCAGCTTCACCAAGCGCTTACTGACTCTTCCCGAAGAATGAGTTGGGATCCTCAAATCTGGCATCGACTTACTTTCGTGAACTGGCAATTGTTCCGTCGACTTTGTTGCCGTTCCATAGTACCTCGGCATACTGTAGTCTTCCTGGTACATCATTGCTGATTGCTGCTTTATGCTCTGCAGGCTTGTCTCGCCCTTGTACTCCGGCAAAGGTGGAACGTCAGCAAAGAACCTTGGAAGATTGTTGCTCTTTATTATTGGAGTGTCTGGTAACTGGCTCAGCTTCAACTCCTCAGTTGCAGTCATTACTCCAACCATGGACTTACTCTTGACCAACGGAGGCTTTTCTGGCGCCAAATGTTCCGGAATATTTAAGAACGATGCGCTGCGATGTGGAACTCTTGATAATACTTTATTTAGTTTGTTAGGATCTATGCTCTTCAAGCTATCGACTCTGTTGAGAACGGGTCTGGACAATTTACTGGCACTGTCAACTCTCTCCAAAGTCTTTGCACTGTTACTTCTTGGGAGATCCTCTCCTCTCATCCTCAAAATGCCTTTAACGCTTTCGACTCTCGGTAAAGAGAACGCAGACGGTAAAGCCATTGAAGATACAGGATCGTATTGGTATATGTGACTGAGGGTAGTGATCTTAGTTTCATCTTTGATTGTAACAGTACTAGGTTTGATAACATCTTGCTTCATGACAGATACATTCATAGTAAGACCTTCTTCCGTATCCTGGCTTCGTCTATCACTCTCTTCTTCCTCTTCAATTTTGAACATGTCGTGGTTGGCCAGGAGTTCATCTTTGAACATGATCTCAAAGTCAGTGACGGGTGAATTGATTTCATCTTCGAAGTAGACCTTGCTTCTGTTCGGTCTGTCAGATAGGTAGTCTGGTTCTGATTTTGTCTCCAGCTCGTCAAGTGAATTTGTGCTCTCCGTTTTCGCTTTGAGCTCGTAATCATCTCTAAATATTAGAGATTTGGAGAACACCTGGAAATGAGAAGATAATAGTTGAGTAGATGTATAATTAATAAAACATACAATTTTATAGGATATTTAAAAGTCGCCCGATTATCATAGCGGTGTTCATTAGACTTAGAAAACATTATGAAGAACCAGCAAGATATTTACGAGTTCATTTATTTGTTAAACTAATGTCAATCGATGCTAGCTGCAAACGTATAAACTGTAGCGCAACAACCGATTGCAAGAAGAAAATTGTTGTTTCATGCAACAATTACCAAAAAGCAAAATATGACATGGGCTCACCCCACCCATACGGGGGCCCAAGCACCCAAGTCTGCGATTTCAATTGTATTAGGGGCTTAGTAGCGGTTTCGCCCGAAATTGGTTCGCCCGAAAAGGGCGAATGAACTACTTTCAGTTTTGAATATTTTTTAGGGCCGGTTTCGCCCGAGACAAATTTAATAGCGGGCGAAACAGGTCAAGTAAAATTTAGTAATGGACTATTCGCCCAAATACTATTATACATTAGAAAAAATAAGTAGTACAGTCGAGCACACCGTAATATGTACAAATACAAATGTTTTTAAAGAGGATTTACTTAGGCACATGTGTTACTCGAAAATAGTAAGTAACCTACTATAGTCTGTTTTTTAATCTCAGAGACTAAAGTGACATTCCGTGGGATACCAGTTTTTTGCATTTCTTAAATAGTAATGTGCCTCTATCGAAAATTATCGCTACTAAATTGAAGTGTCGGTTTTTTACATTAAATTATCCTGAAAAAAATAGTAGGTCTTATTTAAAACGTAATAATCATGAGTCGGCTTAGGTAGAGTTTTGAAGGACTAAATAACGACAGCGAAATCAACATAGTTTTCTAAAACTTTTTTACAGCGATTGATATAGTTTTCTAATACTTTTTTACCTCGTTGGAACATAAGACTAAATTTATTAAAGTTATTTCTTAGTTTTTTTTTGGTTGGTAATTTTACGTCATTTGGTACCTAAAACTCTACGACGACTTACCTTTCATAGACTTTATTGTGCATTCATACAATTTTAATTAATTTGGGCTTTAATTATACGATTTGGAATAGAAATTTTTTAAGCTAATCGTCTAAAAGTTACGATTCAACAAACCGATATCGTTGGTACAACCCAATACAAAAAAGCTGGTATCATTATTTGTAATTTTGACAGTTGCATGTGTCAATCTAGTCTCTGAGATTAAAAAACGGACTATAGATAATATGCACAATGACATTTGTTACTCAGCGATAGAATTAAAGACACAGCAAATAAACGCACCCACAGGAACACAAAGATAGTAGTATAATGCTGTCTCTGTCACTCATTTGCAAATTGTGCAGCGTGTTTCCCATCATTTGGTTTAGTGTGTCTAAAATACTGACAGTATAACAACATAACTGCATAAAGTACACACTTTCTGACTTCACATCATTCATGCACGCGCATGAATGATGTGAAGTCAGAAATATAATTTATTTTATGTTTAATGTTTCTTCAAAAAAGCCTGGATACACTAAGAAGTAAGTAGTAAATATATACTTAGTGATTGATTATTAGTAAGTACAAAGTTATAATGAGTAGAAGTGTAATTATAAGAAATATGTAAGTGTTGATATATTATTAATAGTTTTTTTTGTGCTATTTTTTTATTATTAGTAAGTACAGTTATAATGAGTAGAAGACTGTGAAGTATAATTATAAGAAATATGTAAGTGTTTCTATGTTATTAGTTATTATTTCAAATTGTTTTGTGTAAATTAAAATATATCTGATTATTATGTTTTATTTTTATTTAATACTTACCCACCCGTTCTAGATCCCATTTAAACAACGGACTGACATAATAGTTATATACATTCTATTTATATAAATGGCTCGTTTGTTGAGTATATAATATTAGACATACAGGAATAAACAGATTCACTAACAGTATTTGTTTTATTGTAAGTAACAATTGTGTACGCAACTGTACTTTTTTATAAAATTTCACATTTTATTATTAAATAGGCTTATTTTTAGAGGCATAGTAGTATTTGGGCGAATAGTCCATTACTAAATTTTAATTGACCTGATTCGCCCGGTAATAAATTTGTCTCGGGCGAAACCGGCCCTAAAAAATATTCAAAATTGAAAGTAGTTCATTCGCCCATTTCGGGCGAACCAATTTCGGGCGAAACCGCTACTAAGCCGTATTAGGAATGGTCATCCAATTAATAATATTAACGTCACAAGGACTGACAGATTTGATTCTACAATTCATCATATCATAATCATTTCTTCCTAAAAAGCTAGAAGGTCCTGGTTCCATGAACATGTATTAACGACACCTGGACTGATAGATTGGTTTGATTCAACAATTCATATTATAATTTCTTCCTGATAGACCTGGTCCTTTGTTCCTAAGTGTACTGGTTCCATGAACATATGCTTATATCTCTATAATATTCATGAATATCACCTCATAAAGCTTGTCAGCGTGCAGCGGCACCTCGTTGACCTCCCTGCCTGTGATGGCTCGAGGTGGCAGGTGGTTGTTGTTGACCGGCTGCTCGGTGACCACGCTGTCGAGGCTCGCGCCGTTGTTCGTGTAGCCATTAGTGTAGGTTGTGTCTTCATCTAGTCTGGAACGAGATAAGATTTCTTTATAAAAAATGGATAGTTGATGAGGGCATCCTGACTTTGGAGCAAGACATAGAGATGAATTTGAAGACTGCCTCGTTAGTCTAATAGTTGTAAGTTGTAAGCTGTAACTGTTGAGTTTGACATCCTAGATTCGACTCTCAGTTCGAACGAAGTGTTATTGGGTTTTTTGATGTTATTCTCAGTACCAGCTAAGAGTGATTTGTGCCCGGTTAATGGCTCGCCTCATGATGATGATGATATGATGATAAGCATACCGATGAAATGTGGATGTACAGCAGCACTTTTCTGCCTAACTGTTCAGGGAATACAGGAGTGATGGTATGTTTTATTCTTTAAATTAAGACAATTAATCAATATCGATTAGAATAGAACATTTGATCAATATCGAAAGTACATAGAACAAAAATGTGCTGCATGGATTGAGTGAATTACAGTTCGCGCCAAACTTATTGTCCGGGTTGAAGTTGGCACTAGCTAAATTTAACTCAGCCGTAAAAATCGGAGAAAGAATATTATTAGATTGTAATAAATAAAAACGGAAGCCCAAGTCGTAGGCTGTCGTTTTAAATAATTTTAATCCAATATTTTTCTTTCTTCGATTTTTACGGCCAGGTTAAAACTAGCTCGTGCCAACTTCAAGCCGGACAATAAGTTTGGCGCGAACATTTTTTCTTTTGCATTTCATAATCCTTATTTTCTTACTAATATTATAAATGCGAAAGTAACTGTCTATCTGTCACGCCTTCACGCCAAAACAACTAAACCGATTTAAATTAAATTTGGTACACAGATAGCCTGAGAAAGGATATAGGCTACTTTTTATTGCGAATAAAAGGCTGTAAGGGGTTGAAATAGGAGATGAAAGTTATAAAAACACGCGGGCGAAGCCGCTGGCGGAAAGCTAGTATGCACTTAAAGAGATTTATATTCGTAAAGCATTGATGACACAAGAGAAGAGTGTAAGCCCAACACTTTGCCAATAGAATCACAAACATATACAATGATTAATTTAATGAAGATGATTATTTTATGATTAAGATGTTATAGTATAAATAATTACTATATTCAACAGCTCAAGCTATGATAAATGAATTATTAACGCTTGTGTCAGTGTTAATAACAAGAGACGATCTGCATGTTTGTCGACGGATCGGCGGGCGCAGGAATCGTGATGACAAACACAAGTTATCTCTTTGACGTCAATATGTAGAAAAGTATCGGTTTGTATTTATGAAATAGTTCCTAGAGGGACTCGAGGCTTAATTATAACTAGGCTGATCAATCTGCAAGGTTAAGCTTGCCGCGGTCAGTCTGGGGATGGGTGACCATTCTGAACACATCGAGACCCCTCCGTGCTTTGGAGAGCACGTAAAGCCGGCAGGGGCGTGCACAGACATTTCATACCGGGTATGCACAACTAAAATAAAAAAACTTATAAGTGTGTAACTACTTAGTTTCAGCCTGTTTCGGTCGTAGACCACCATACCTACTCTTACGCGCGGTGCCATTGGCTTCGCATGATGTTTGTTGCGACCATTAAGAATAGTTAAATAAGAGATTTATAGGTACTAAAAACGCATAAATGATACATCCAAAGTGGCATTTGAAAGGGCCATGAGATATTTTTGTAAACAAAATGCAAGGGAAACTGTAAGATGTGTTTGTGTACACAATCTAATAACCAGATATAAATTAGGTATCATAAAAAATTATAAAAAATAAAGAGTAGTAGGTACCTTTTGTTAGTTTAATTCAACCCGGGTACACACCTTCCCTTTGCAATCAATTTAACTTTCCCCCCAAAAGATAACGTCGAAAAAGCGGCATAGTTAATATAATTATGTACATAAATAAACACTCTTCACTAACACAGGGTCTCACAGATTAACTTTCAATTTTTTACAATAAACTCACGAAATAATTATTTACACAATCACTTGCGCACAGAAAAATAATCAAAAGTTCATTCAAAACAATAACAAACAATATGGCGTTAAAAAACTTTGCAATTGTTACGAAATAATACAATATTATACCTACAATTTATGTCAACCCTTTGCAATGAACAATTACGCGGTGCCTTTACGGCTTTTCAATTTGGTCGGGTTGCCAAATAAGCTATGCTTCCAAAACTCGCACACAGCTAAAAGTTTTGTTGTGTAGTACAGAGAAAAAGTGTGACTGTGTGCGTGAATTCGCAACATTTATTGTACTGCAAATAAGCAGAAATTTGCCTGCTTCTGCCACGGGTTCTAGGGGAGCCACTTGTGCGATGATTATTCGCGGCGGCGAGCTCAATCCAAATAGTTCCCAGAAAAATTTATAGATGGCGCGGAAACCAAATAAGATTATTGATTTTGATTATTCTTGATTAATTTTTAATAATGTTTGCTATTTATTATTTAGAAGTTTAGTACTCCAGGGTATGCAGTGCTTATTTGCATGTATGGACCGCACGCCACTGAAAGCCGGCCCCGGTTGTCATACGAATACCTATGACAATCGTTAGTGCAATCGAGAAGTCCAAATAGCCTGACAACCAGTCTATTCTTTGAATACCAGTATAGCCAAGAAATTTGGTCTGATGGCAGTCGCTTTGTGTAATACTGATTTTCAGCCGCATTTGGTTAGACTGGAGGCCGACCCCAACATGGTTAGGAAAAAGAAATACTTTCTAATTTGTTTCAGTCCATCACATTTTTGCCTGTACCTATACAATTTTAAATGTTTTATGTTTTCTCAAACTGCCTTATTAGTTCCGTTATCGTCATCCTGACTGCTCCGCAAGGGTTCGAGTCTGAGGTAGAGGAAAGTGTTATTGGCAATTTAACATACCATTGCGCATGTATTCCCCGAAGCATTAGCCAGAGGTGTAATAATGAACACCTACAGTTCGCCGTGTGTTTAGGGAGCGAGTCAACCCAACACTTGACTCGACCTGGGTATCGAACCTAGGACCACTAACGTAGCAGTTGCGCGTTGTTAAGACCACCAGACCGAGACAGTCAATCAAAACTCAAGTTAGTTATAGTATCACAGAGTGAATAGCGGCTATGTCACTAGTATGACAACTAGACGTTTGTTTACGTTGGTTTTTACGTGGTTTTCTCTGCAAATAAGCTGTAATACACCAAGGATTTACACTACAATGCTTCGGTACACTGTATTGTTGACAAGCCTTTTACATTTATGAGACTTGTTGGTTTTATTTATCAATGAAACATGGCACTTTGTGTTGTCTGTGTTGGATGGGTGCGATAAAGATTATGAAGGCTAGTCGTGGAGGTCTTACAAATTACAATCAACTGGCAAGGGTCCAGGTTCTAGAGAGATTTCATACCCTCACGCCTGTATTCCCCGAAGGGCAAGGCAGAGCTTTAGGTACTAATTTACTAATTTGTCCCACTAGCTTCCCGCCAGCGGCTTCGTACGCGTGGACTTATAAGTTTATTCCCCCGTTTTTGCAACATTTTTCATTGATACTCCGCTCCTATTAGTCGTAGCGTGATGATATATAGCCTATAACCTTCCCTGATAAATGGGCTATCTGACACTGAAAGAATTTTACAAATTCATCCTATAGTTTCGGAGCCTATTCAATACAAACAAACAAATATTTCCACTTTATAATAGAAAGTATTGATGCACATTAACCAAGCACAAATCCAAACTGAGTTACTCTGAGAATTTCATAAAAAAACCTAATAACACTTTATTCGACCCAGGAATCGAACCCAGGACCTCGACGACCACTAGGCTAACGAGGCAGTATTTCTAATGAGAAGTTTGATAGCTATTTTACGACACGACAAATGTGATAATTTGTGTATTAAACACGACATGACGCAGAGAACATGTCATCCGTTGTCGGGTGGTATCAATTATATTTTAATGGTTTTAACGTGACCATACTGCCCATACCTATTGGTAATTCTTGAGGAGTCAATTATACGTATACCTACATCTTGTTCAGAAAAGTAAAACTTTTTTCAATGACGTCATAGCGCCACTGACATAATATAGCTAGGAACTCCGTTTTGGGGTTCACGACAAACGAATAGAAACAAAATGTTTGGAAATGACATTAGTGACAGCCCCACTTGTCGAAAGCTTGTGTCATTTCCATACATTTTGATTCTATTCTTTTGTCGATTCGAATGTCCAAATGCAACTTGTCTACAGGCCCAGATGCCATGTTCCAATCTATCGTTCAGATCGACAAACTAATAGAAACAAAATGTATTGGAATGACATTTGTAAACGCCAGATTTGTCGAAAGCTTATGTCATTCCATAAATTTCTAAACAAGTCGCAATTTGATATTCGAATCGACAAACGAATAGAAAGAAAATTTATGGCTATTGTCTAGCCCCCCTTTATCGAAATTTCAACGAGGATTATTCTGCAAATGTTGAGACAAACTTAAGAAATGGTAATGACGACAAATGAAAGAACCAGCCAGGCTAACATGCGCGCCACGACAAAATTTTGTCTACTCTTTTGTCTCGCTCTTCCTCGTGCGAAAACGAGACAAAAGCACGATATAAGCGTCGACAAAATGTTTTCGCGGCGTGTATGTTAGCCCGGCAGGGGAGGTTCTTTCGAAATGTCGACGAGGATTATTCTGCAAATGTCGAGACAAACTTAAGAAATGGTAATGACGACAAATGAAAGAACCTCCCCTCACACATACAGTTGATTGACATTGATTCAAAATATTTGTCAAAACTATGTCACGAAAAATGCCAAGGTGTTACTAATAGTCTGTCAATGACCACTTAGATACCTACAGTGTTATCAGTGATGGCTAGCGCTCATCTAATCACCCCATCACGAGCTGATGACGTCAATCAATTGTCACTTTTCGCATCACTATTCCTTTGCGTGTTGAACTTTGGCATAACAAATTTAAAAGGACGTTATGAACTTATTGGCTAGTGTTGTGTTACACAACGTTACTTGGTATTATTGTCATTTTACCCCTAAATGAATCTGGACGTCCCGTCCCGTCCCGGCCCGTCCCATCCCGTCCCGTCCAGTGGTAGGTCTCGAGTTCAAATCCAAAGCACGGATCAGACTTTTCCTAATCATGTGCGTATTTATAATTAACTATCTTTCCGCCAGCGGCTTCGACCGTATGGTATTTCTTGGGGGTAGGCGTTGCCTTTCACTGATTCACTGCGTCAACAGTTTAAGGAAATATTCCTCTTGCAGCGCAGCGTATCCTTAAAAGGCGCTGTGACAACATTACTCACTGGATGAACACAACACACAAAAAAATCAACCTATAATATACTGTTCCACTGCTGGGCACGGGTCTCCTCTCAATATGAGAGGGATTAGGCCATAGTCCACCACGCTAGCCTATTGCGGGTTGGTAAACTTCACATGCTGTCGAGAAAATCGCTCAGGCATGCAGGTTTCCTCACGACGTTTTCCTTCACCGGTAAAGTGAGTGATAATTACGCACATGATTTCGAAAAGTCAGAGGTGCGTGCGTGATTATCATCATCATCATGGAGAACCCACTCCTGTGTGGGTTCGGTTTCCGCACTTAGTCCTGCAGTGGACCATTGTACGTGAGCCGAGGGGCTGTTACTCTAGCCAGCCCAACTCCCTCCAGAAGCAGATTAGTCTTCCCGGCCTCCTCAGTGTGTCCACTACAGATCTTGGAGATCCTAGGTTTTTTTCCCGTATCTGGGTGACGCCTGTGCATTCAAGCAGCACGTGTGCTACTGTTTCTTCGGCCATCATGCACGCCCTGCACAGGGGGCTATCTGTAATGCCTATAGTATGGAAATGTTTGTTAAGTGAGCAGTGTCCGGTGATAGTCCCCACCAGATTGATATGCAGATATGCACCAGATATTCAGATGCAAAAGTGCGTGCATGATTCCCCTAGGCTATCACTGCTTCAACGCACAATACAGTGTGTTGTTTGGTTGCAGTTTTCTGTAAGGTGGAGGTACTTCCCCAGACGGGCTGATCCAGATTTGAACGATAAATTGCCGTGCCCTACCTCTCTTAACTGGTAGATATTTAAAAGGATGAAGATTAACGACTGCTGTGCTAACTTCAGTACCAAATAAAATATGAGTAGAGCCTGCAGTTATTCCAGCTCTAGCTGGGCTGTGCGAGGTAGATTTATGATTGTAAACGCACCCAATATAAAGGAGAATATACTAGTGTGAGAGACAAAAAAGAAATCCATGAAGTAAGATGTAAACTCACTTGTAAGTAGCGATCTTCTTGTCGAAACAGAACCGCTCCTCGCAGCAGTTCCAGTACATTGTCTCCAGGCAGCTGAGGAGAAGAGAGATCAGAATTACTTCTAAATACAAGAGACTTCAATCTAATAATTGATTGAAATAACTTCATTGAGTTGATGGTATTCTAATACCTAATTAAGTAATCTGTCTATATCTATCTATATATATACATATAAATAAAAATGAATCACTAAATGTGTTGCTAAGCTCAAAACTCGAGAACGGTTAAACCGATTTAGCTTTGATTTCTTTTTTGTTGTGTTTTATTAAGTCTGAGGAAGATTCATATGGAGAGAAAAAACAAAGAAGAAGCAAGTAGAATGAAAAACCCATGAAAAAGTTTGTTTAATGTTTTGAACTTTTTGCCGTTCATCTATATAGCGACGCTGTTTGTATAATATGTCGCATCTAATATCAGATCTATAATATTGACGTTTATGTAAGTCTAAGTGTGCTAATTTTTACAAGGCAATTTTTTTGAAATGAAATTGGCGCGAGCCGCTGTCCTTCATGCAAAATAGTGTATGCATTTATGTAATCGCATATTTTCGTCCAGAAAATTGATGAAAACAAAAGTTCCACTTGTAGGCTTTTAAGATTGGTAACTACTGTACCTATCTGCTTACTTATAGATAACATAGTACCCAACTCTGTAGTGATTCATAAACGAATCGAATATGATTCACCTTTTAGAATTTATGATTAACTTAGTTAGCTCGTGCCAACTTCAAGCCGGACAATAAGTTTCATAGAATCTTTCCTATAGTCAAATCCTTTTTTTGGGTGCAAAAATATCCTTATTTCCCGAAGGGTAAGGTAGAGATGTACTAACTCACAGTTCACCGGTATGCTTCGGTCTAGTGTAATAGGAGGCGAGGCTATTGCCATCAACCGGGCATAATTCCAGACTCCGAGCTGCTATTAGGAATTTCACAAAAAAAAATAACCAACAACACTGTTCGACCCTCTAGCGCAGCAGTCACGCTTGGGACCACTTACGGGGCAGTCTTGAGGAGATAACGGCCTCGTTATCGATTAGCGACTAAAACCTGCACTTGTCTACTTATATCCTATCGGGTTTAAAGGGTACGTACGAACGTAGGTCATAATCATCCTCCTGCCCCTATCCCAATTTACTTGGGGTCGGCGCAGTATGTCTTTTTCTTCCATACATCTCTATTAGCTGTCATCTCATCATTCAACTCCTTTGTGGTCATATCCTCACACAGTCCATCCATCTTTTCTTTTGTCTTCCTCTTCCCTTATATCCATCCACAGTCCTCACTTATGTTCAAAACCTTTTGGTAACATGCTCTTCACTTCTACGCTAGGGACGATAAGGGCGCCACTTTCAAAATACCTCTTATACACTCATTCCTGACCCTGTCCAACGTTGGTATAGTCAACCATAAAATTGCTTTACCACCCTTAGAGTGAATGTTGTTTGCACATCCCAAAACAACAAGGTCTTTTGCTTACAAGACTAAGGCTCCAACTCAGAGACGTCACCTAATGAATCGTTAACAAACAGTGGCTACTATATATTGGCCAATTTTTTCATATTTGAGTTTGTTGTCAGTGTACCAAGATATACTGGGCCTTATTTAGCTAATGATTCATTAGGTTAAGGGACTGCTCTGAGTGCGGCCGTAAGTGACAGATTGATAATGAGCCTTAATAAATTTAATTTTGACAGAAGTTTTTGTCAAATGTTGTAAGCAAAGCAGTTTTATGGTCGACTATACATACCTTAAATATCACTGTGTTCTTTCACTTCACTTAAATGTCTGAATACTACGTGATACAAACACGCGACTATATCGTCGTGACGTTACGTTCCAACTGATTCTCATACAAATTGTATGACATATGCAAATACAAACAATTACTCTACGTCGAGCTATTTTAAACTGTCCTTGTAAGAGAAATATTGTAACTAGTTTTAACAAAGACTTAGGTGTAAGGCGGGAAGATTGTAAAAGAAAATCGAATCAAATCATTTGAAAGGACTGTTTGCAAAAAAAAGTAGATATTGTGTAGGTACATCTTGAATTTATTTACTAGCGATCTGCCCTCACTTCGGGTACTATCATTATAATTTTATGTGAAAAGTAATACTTATATATCACCCAGGGATAATGTACCTTTCTAACAGTGAAAGAATTTTCAAAATCAGTTCAGTAGATCCAGAGATTACCCCTACAACCTCACAAACTCACAAACCCACAAATTTTACCTCATTATAATATTAGTATAGTATAAAACAGTGATACCCCTAGGGTATGACCACTGGAATCCAAGGCACGCACCTCTGATTTTTCGAAATCATGTGCATAATTATCACTCGCTTTAACGTTGAAGGAAAACATCGTGAGGAAACTTGCATGCCTGAGAGATTTTCTCGACGGCATGCCAACCCGCATTAGGCTAGCGTAGTGGACTATAGCCTAATCCCTCTCATACTAAGAGGAGACCCGTGCCCAGCAGTGGGACAGTATATGGGTTAATTATTATATAATATTATATTAGTATATAAGTAATAAATAGGTAACAAGTACTTTGTTTTGTTTCTTGGTGTACAATAAAGTATAATAAGTATATTCTATTCTATAAATATTAGTTTTTCCTTATGATTTCTTTTCTTATATTACTATCAATCGATTCGATTGATTCTGAACCCAATTTCACAAAAACAAACCGTTGAACTATTGGTATTATGTCTACTGTAATTATTATTTTTTCGTGCTCCCCGAAATATAGGTTTCTATGTCAAAAAATTCACTACCTACTAAGCTTCATAAAATCAAAACAATACCAAGGAGTTTACTACAAAATTATCCTATTGTAGATAACAATTTTACCAGTTAAATGCATAATCATAGTTATTTGAGGAAAACCGCGTACAATACTAACTGATAAATCGTCGGTGACTGGTCAGTAATGAAAACTAATGCTCCAACGACATAATATTCCTTTTCTATCGTGACAGTATGAGTTAGCTACTCAATAATGGAAACCAGTAGGTTAGTATGGTAGATTGCCCACCCACAGAAGGCTAACGAAGTGGTCTGCCAACCCGTAGTAGTCTAGCGAAGTGGAACCCGCAGTAAGCCATAATAGTGAACTGCTAAGCTGAACTGAGCTAGCGTTGTGGAACTGGTGAACAAACACGATGACTGTTGCAACCAGACTCTTCTATATTTTAAAAATTCAAAATACCTGACAACCTAAGCTAATACATTGAGCCACAAGATGGCGCTATTTATTTTGTTATACAACCTTTAACATTGTGGAACTGGTGGACTACCAACCGACCCGTAGTAAGCTAGATATCGGTTTACCTTTAAGCCACAGGAGGCTAGCATGGTGGACTGCCAACCAGGGCTCCGTGGTCTGCCAACCCAGGAGTGGTGGACTGCCAACCTGAGCGTAGTGGACTGAGTCAGGGCGGTGAAGCAAAAATAACCGCAAGACAAGGCAAGAGCGGTTTTAGTCGGTATAAGTCTGACATACCTACCGAAAGTGGCAGAGTATTGTAGAGACCACAAAGGTCGCTCCCAATATTTGGATACGACTGGCAAGTTAGCAAGCATTCATATAAAAATAATATAATGACGTAGAATGTTCGAGAGTAGTTGTGTCACGGACACATTGACATGTGAACTTGATTGAGTGCTCCCAAATAAAAGTCTATTAACAATAATCACGAATATTACTTATCAATACCATAACCCGGTACTGTGGAGGACAAGAGCCTCCACATAGTGGTGGAGGCGCCGGGTATCATGGACGCGAACGCGGGTGGTGTCACAGTCTCCTACTTCGAGTTCAGAAAACAGAAAAGTCAGTCGTTCGTCACCGTAATCTCAAAATCCGCAAGATTCTTACCTCTTACTTTCTTGATAAAGTGTGTGTAAAATCTTGCATAATACTGATTGATAATGTTGGTGTCGTCATTCAATGATAGGCCGTACAGTTATCGATATGACGCAGTGGGGCCTTTAATAAGACTAATGATTCCTTAAGGAAACCCGCGATCTTAAGGTCTCAATCATCAAATCATCAACCGATAAATTCTATGACATTCTTCACTACAAATTAAAGAGTTAAGGTCTGAAATCATCAACCGATAAATTCTATGACATTCTTCACTACAAATTAAAGAGTTAAGGTCTGAAATCATCAACCGATAAATACTATGACATTCTTCACTAGAAATTAAAGAGTTAAGGTCTGAAATCATCAACCGATAAATTCTATGACATTCTTCACTACAAATTAAAGAGTTAAGGTCTGAAATCATCAACCGATAAATTCTATGACATTCTTCACTACAAATTAAAGAGTTAAGGTCTGAAATCATCAACCGATAAATTGTATGACATTCTTCACTACAAATTAAAGAGTTAAGGTCTGAAATCATCAACCGATAAATTCTATGACATTCTTCACTAGAAATTAAAGAGTTAAGATCTGAAATCATCAACCGATAAATTCTATGACATTCTTCACTACAAATTAAAGAGTTAAAGGTCTGAAATCATCAACCGATAAATTCTATGTCATTCTTCACTACAAATTAAAGAGTTAAGGTCTGAAATCATCAACCGATAAATTCTATGTCATTCTTCACTACAAATTAAAGAGTTAAGGTCTGAAATCATCAACCGATAAATTCTATGACATTCTTCACTACAAATTAAAGAGTTAAGGTCTGAAATCATCAACCGATAAATTCTATGTCATTCTTCACTACAAATTAAAGAGTTAAGGTCTGAAATCATCAACCGATAAATTCTATGACATTCTTCACTACAAATTAAAGAGTTCGTCCTAATCGGCGAATCTCAGAAAAGAATTTACGGATTTTCATACGGTTTCTACCAACACAAGGAGGGTTGGTCTAGGAAGATTAAAAGATCTGTGCGAAGCCCCGATTTATGAAAAAAGCACACAAACTTACTTTCCTTAACAAAATCTTCTCCAAAATCATGGGTTTTAAAACTTCACCATCACCAATATCACAAAACTTATCTTTGTACCTACACTACTACATTTGAAAGGTACACACACTTTCAGTCCTTTTACTCAGAAAATCTACAAAATGATGGGTTTCAAAGCTACACAGACACCGCAATTTCAAGTACGTTTGACAACAAGATTCTGTTGCAAAATGTCATGTACAATGTATGACTGTGGAAGTGTGAAATACGATGTTCTCCATAAGACATTATCTTGACAATGATTGACGTTATCATGGTGGAAGTATTGCGATGTAGGATTTGATGTATAGCTACTACTGATGATTTAGTGTTAAATAATATTTGTAAGACACGATTATATTCAACTAGAGATTAAGCCTATTTTCCTACTCAATATTAAAAACTTGCCGTTGCCCGTGACTTCGTTCACGTAGTAGTTGAATTCTTTTCCCGTTTTTGCAACATTTTTAATTGATACTCCACTCATATTGGTCGCCTATAGCCTTTCTCGATAAACGGGGTATCTAACATTGAAATATTTTTTCTAATCAGCAAACAAACTGTTCAGCTTTTTAATATTAGTATATGTAGAAGTATAGATATGAAAGTGTCAATGTTTGTTACTCAATCACGCTAGAACGACTGAACGGATATGGATGAAATTTGGCACAGAGATAGATTATAATCTGGAATAGAACATAGGCTAGACATATTTTTTATCCCGGTAAATTGTATGGTTGGTAATAATTTATAAGAAATACCCGCGGGTGAAGCCGTTGACAGAAAATTAGTACGTTACACGTAGCAAAGGAAAGCTGTAATTGCCTTTCATGCATCCCTTTTGAAGAGCTACAAGACCTACTACTAGACGGCAGGTCTTATACTGTAGGGGAAAATATACCATGATATTATAAAACCTGTCATCTTGTATGGTTACCAACTAGGAAGTTTATCTATAAGATAACACGAAAAACAACGTAATCTGCTCCACGATCAGCGAAGATATCGCGTTTAATAAAAATAAAACATATTATATATTTTGCTAAAACCCTCGAAGAATGTAACCGGAAAAGTATTAAATAACATTTTTGATAAAGTCAAGAAATACTAAAAATAAAAATAAATCTGGGGCTACCATTATTGTGACTGTATTTCTGAATTTCGAAGTTCAAAATGTCGATGTACAATATTCATAAAGTTCATAAGTGCGAATGTAGTTTGTCAATGCATGAAAATAGTGGGTACTTACTACTGGCACGACTTGCACAGCTTGAGCAACATCTTGAGGTGTTCTCATAGTGTCCGCGAGTGCTGCAGGCGACGCTGATGATGCAGTACAACGTCCACTCTACCTTCTTGAGAGCGGCATACCTGAAACAAGAGAAATATAATTTAAACAAAGAAGAAAACAGTTTAAGTTATATTACGCTTGCTTGCAAAAATCTTACGATATTCAAATTAAAATCTATAACTTATTTAATAACTATATCTACTACTAGCTTCCCGCCAGCGGCTTCGCCCGCGTGGTCTTATAATTTTTTCCCCGTTTTTGCTACATTTTTCATTACTACTCCGCTCCTATTAGTCGTAGCGTGATGATATATAGCCTATGTTACTCGGGGATAATGTAGCTTTCCAAAGGTGAAAGAATTTTTGAAATCGGTCCAGTAGTTTCGGAGCCTATTCATTACAAACAAACAAACAAACAAACAAACAAACAAACAAACAAACAAACAAACAAATCTTTCCTCTTTATAATATTAGTATAGATAATATATATACCACCACGCTATATACCATCACGCTACGAGGAATAGGACTGGAGTAGCAATGAAAAATGTTGCAAAAACGGGGAAAAATTTACAAGACCGGGCGAAGCCGCTGGCGGAGAGCTAGTTATAAATTAGAATATTTATTGTAAAATCAATTGCAATTTTTTTTAATATTCATTATTATATTTGTTACATTTATGTATGAATACTGTTATTAATTAAAGACTCGAAATAAGAAATAATAATTTTTGCGTCGTTGCTTATAAAAAGCCTATGTTAAGTCATCATCACAATGATTTCATCGCGATACCGGTTCCTAATGATCGATCAACTTGTTCAACAAACAAGATTTTGAAATCATGTACCATTTAATTTTTGACAGTTACGTGAATATTTGACGTCGTAACCTTGCCTCCTTATTCCAATACACGTAAGTACCATTATGATGGCACTATAGTCTTGGGTTTGGTTTTAGGGTCGAACAAGCCAATATTAAGTTTTTCTATAAAGATTCTCTAAGAGAGCTTGGAGTTTGAATTGGCTCGCCTCCCATTAAGGCGGAAACCCACCGCGGCTCACGCTGTCCACGGCCACACGGCGCACTTTAGCTGCGTTGGTTCATTTGTTAACAACGTGGGCCTACGTTTCCACTGCAGCACATGCTATACACGAATTTACACAGCGTGCATGGCGTTGAGCTTGGTAGCTGTATCCGAGCAAGCCACGTGTGTGTCATGACGTCGATTCATGCGTAGCGTGTCCGTGGGTTGCAGTGGATACAATTCCATACATTATCTTCCAAAGCGAAGCTTGACGCACGCGCGTAGCCTCTCGTGCGCCGCGGTGAGATTTCGCCTTTACACGAGACCGTGGCGGCTGTGTTGCGGCCATCTTGTACCGATTTTCATCAAACATAGCTAAGAACACTCCCTACATCACGAACACAACGACACCAACACGAACTGTGAGTGCACATTAGTACACCTCTGCCTTACCTGTTGGGGAATACAGGCGTGATGGTATGTTGTGTTAGAACCTGGAACTCGACAGTTCTTCATCAGACAGACATGCATGAGATTCCCGAGGCTATTGACCTATACTCACATAAGAACACAATTCTTTGTAAACAACCAGTAAACAAAGACATAACACGCATTTATACATTCCACAGTCGGGTAACATCTTCCCAGCAAAGAATTTATTGAATGCGAGAGAAAGAAATATTCGGAAATAGACGGGCTCGTGGCTTAGTTATAACTACGCTGCTCAACCATCTGTAAGGTCAAGCTATGCTTGCCGCGGTCAAAAATTGATGGGTGACCATTCTAAAAACATCGAAACCCCTCCATGCCTCGACTGCTATGCTATGCAAAGTGTTGTTGGGTTTTCTGTAAAATTCCCAGTAGCAGCTTGAGTCTGGATTACTGCCCGATTTATGGTAATAGGCTCGCCCCTTATTACTTGGGACCTAAACATACCGGCGAAATGTGGGTGGACATTAGTACGCCTCTGCCTACCACTTCAGGGAATACAGGCGTGATGGTATGGTATGGAGAAACCCAAAAATCCTGACAACCAACCAGTCTATCCTTCGAATATCACTATTTCCGTATATATTATCAGTATATATTTTATTTATTATTTTACTTGGAGATAATAACCGTCTGGTTATTATCTCCAAGTTATTATTTCCTTCCTCTAAAGACTTAGCTCGACATTGTAAGCGAGTTGTTTTAAAGTTGTAAAGTAGGTACGGAAACCGAACCCGCGACCCGGGGTGCATAAACTGACCGCTCAGCCATTTAATTATGACAATTATCATTTAATTATATATTGTTAAACTTATATTATGCAATAACGAAAAATATAAAAAAACAATTTTTCCTCATCGGTCCTGGGGAGCTACTTCTTAAGCACAAAGTCCGTAGTTTCGGCCTTCGTTACGGGCGTTTCCTACTCCGTATCACCTACGGACACATGATTCGTTCGGGGCTCGAACTAAGAATGAATGACAACACAATTTGACAGTTCTACTTACTCCTCATATTGTGTTTTTACCCTTCCGAAAATTTGAACCTGACACTTGTTTTAACGTATTTGTATGTCGGGGCTACTTTCGGATGGGCCTATTACTTCGTTGGCGGAGATAGAGAGTAGACCCCCTGCACGGGTATTCTGTAGCCTAACCTTTAGTAGACCCCCACCATAACGACGTAACGCCCACCTGATTACAGTTTTATCTGGTGTAACAAATTTAATAGGCCCTTAAGGTCACCGACCATGTTTCAGATGTGGGTCACTGAGAGGTCTCATTTGCATACAATGGCGTCGTTATACTGTGAGTATTCAGAACAATCTGCGGCACCTCGTTACAGATAAATATATAATGTTATCTAAGTACCTACCTAGATACATAATTTCAATGCTATGTTAGTACATTAATATCCAATGGTGTTGCTCAAGTTCCTAGTGAAATTCCTTACATCCCATTTTAGCAAACCCGAATATATTTTGATGAAAGAAAAAATCGACTGGCGGGCGGGGTTCGAACCTGCGTCTTCTGATTCAGCTCCGGTTCGGCTACGAGTTACGACCGCTCAAGCCACCGGACTGGTTTTTTAATTTTTTTTCTTCATTAAAATAACTAATAACCTTAGCAGAGAAAATGCTTAAAAAATACAAAAATGTAAACCCGACGTTGTAATATTTTTGTTAGAGGTCCTGGGTTCGATTCTCGAGTCAATCAAAGAGTTGTTGGGTTGTTCTGTAAAATGACCAATAGCAGCTCGGAGTCTGGATTTGTGCTCGGTTGATGGCAATAGACTGGCCCCCTATTACATGGGGCGAAATGTGTGTGTATACTAGTTCACCTCTGCCTAACCTTTCGGGGAATACAGGCGTAATGGTATAATATTTTATGTACAAATCCGACAAAGAAAATATCATAAAAAATCGGTTAATTCGTTCTTACGCTATAAAAGGTGTAACTAACCCGACTTTTTTATAGTATATTTAGATTAATTACACATAATTAATATTAATAACTAGATCATCTTGACACTTTCATAACACTAACAATGTAGGTACCCACCCATTAAACCGGTTTATAATTTAGTACAGTTTGTCTTATTATAACAATATTGTATTGTGTACTAAAGTGTGTTAGCCCCAATACCCGGCCGACACACATTTCAGATAATCAGCTATTACGGTAAGTGGTGAGAAGACGATGTGACCAGATGATCTAGTTATATAGAAAATAAGTGATAAGCAATAATAGCACAATGTATGGGTAGTATTTAAACACACATCAAAAATATTATTTTAGGACCTAATTTTCACATCTAAATAAATTAAATTTGCATCAAAATGACTGATTGCTCAGCAATTTTTTTTCTGAAAATATTACTATATTGCAAAAGCAGTGATAGCCTAGGGGTATGACCACTGGACTGCCAAGTCAAAGGTCTCGAGTTCGAATACAAAGCACGCACCTCTGACTTTTCGCTCACTTTTCGCTTTAACGGTGAAGGAAAACATCGTGAGGAAACCTGCATGCTTGAGAGATTTTCTCGACGGCATGTGAAGTCTGCCAACCTGCATTAGGCTAGCGTGGTGGACTATAGCCTAATCCCTCTCATACTGAGAGAAGACCTGTGCCCAGCAGTGGGACAGTATATGGGTTGATCATATTTTATTTATTGCACACAGATCTGTTAGTTAGTTGTTTAGAACTTTGTTGTGCAATCAGTAATTTGTATTATCTAGATCTAGATACAGCCTATTGCAATTAACCGAGCATAATTATCCATATCCAGAGCACCTTGCTTGACCTGGGAATTGAACCAGTTGCGCTTAGGAGCACTAGGCTAACGAGTCCGTTGAAACCAGGCTGATACAAACACGTAACACTATAAATTATTTTTAAACAAAAAACAAACCACCTCCAAAAACACCTGGGAACTAAAAAGCAAAAAATAACATGTACATATTTACATTATGATTTCTAACGATTTTGGAGTCGGTGCCAAACAGACATCAACGAAAGTCATCTTTAAATGAAATTAGTTTGGCACCGCCTCCAAAATCCAAAAAAAAATACAGTGGAACTGAGAACGTCCTCCTTTTTTTGAAGTCGGTTGAAAAAGTTTTTTCGGTTCCGTGTATCCATACGGAAGAAAAAGACAAGATTTTTATCAGTGTCAGTAAACCATTAGTAATTAATGAGTTCGACACTAAGGAGTCCTGCCAACACCCTTATTAATCACACTTAAAGATATGGAAAATAACAGCTTGATACCTACGTATCAGTTTGATAGAGATAGTCAGATAGCAAACTAAAAATACCTAGCTTATCTAGACCATTGTGATTAATTGCAGAGATATTATAGAAGCATGGAATAATAACAGGTGGCTCGTGGCTCGATTTAAGCTACGCTGATCTGCTCGGTCCGGGATTGGAACCCAGGACCTTTAGCGTAGCGATCGCGCTAAGGACCACTTGACCAACGAGGCAGGTAATAATGCAGTAATTAAAAACATAAAGGACATAATAATTATAGAACGATAGTTAATAAGGCAATAATATGAGATCGAAAAAACAGTGATAGCCTAGGGGTATGACTGCCAAGTCAAAGGTCTCGAGTTCGAATCTAAGGCACGCACCTCTAACTTTTCCAATTCGAAAATTATGTGCGTAATTATCAAAGGGTGAAGGAAAACTTCGTGAGGAAACTTGCATGCCAGAGAGATTTTCTCGACGGCATATGAAGTCTGCCAACCCCGTCTGAAAGGAGAAGGTCATACATTTTATTTGTTTTGTCTAGACCCCCCGATTTCCGTAAGCTCCCAGCTCTTACGATGCTACAGACGCTAAACGTCACGACAGAAGTAAGAAGCTATATTGACAGTAGATACTGCGTCAAGTCTCCACTCAGACAATGCCCACTCGACTGAGTAGAGATATACCCTCAAGTGTTTGCAGTGTTCAATCAAAGATAACAACTTATTGCTTTACAAACAACATCTGCATTCATATCTTTATTAATCTATTTAATTATCTTGATACTATTGTACTATCTAGTGGCTATAAAATATAAATAATAAATAAATATTCTGGGACATTTTACACAGCACAATCTTGTCTCTGCCATTCATTCTTAGTACGGACCCCGAACGAATCATCAGTCCGTTGTTTATACGGACTTACGGAGTAGGAAACGCCCGTAACGAAGGCCGAAACTACGGACTTTGTGCTTAGTAGACCCCCAGAACCGGAAGGACGCAGGTTCGATCTTTTCTTTTATACCACTAAGGTGGCAAACAAGCACACGGTCCGCCTGATGGTAAGCGGTTACCATAGCCTATGGACGCTTGCAACACCAGGGGTACTACTCGCGCATTGCCGACCCTATAAACCTCTTAGAGGTTTATGGAGGATTCACTGCGCCGACAGTTTGAGGGAATATCCCTCTTGCTGCCAGCGCAGCGCATCTTTAGAAGGAGCTCTGGTGACCTTACTCACTGCAGGAACACAACACACAATAAAGTGTGTTATTTGGTTGCAGTTTTCTGTAAGGTGTAGGTACTTCCCCAGGTGGGCTGCTCCAGATTTGAGCCATAAATGGCTGTGCCCTACCTCTCTTAACTTTTTCCGAGATCATATTTTTCTTCCACTAAAAAGTTTATTTTATTTCAAAAGGCTATAAACCCTGTTTATACCCTATAATAAAAGTGAGTCAGTGTAAAATTCGCGCGTGGCACTGGGGCAATTCACACAAAAACATATCATTACCATGAATCAGTGTTTTAAGTCTGTCTGTGACTAACTGTACTTAACCCTTCGGCTGGAGTGCTGCCAAGTTTTATGTCGCTGTATATTAATTACTATCTTTCCGTTAGCGGTTTTGCCCGCGTACCCCTTAGTCTTTTTTCGCATAAAAAGGTAGCCTATGTATTTTTTCAGGCTTTAGACTATCTGTATACCAAATTTCATTTAAATCGGTTTAGTAGTTTTGGCGTAAAAGCGCGACAGACAGAGCTAACTTTCGCATTTATAATATTAGTAAGGATGTCACCCGTGGATAATGTAGGTTCCCTAACTGTAAAAGAATTTTTCAAATATACGAATTTTCAAAAATTCGATCTTTAAAAATCTAACGATGTTCATAATACGGCGACAGCTTTATTAGGATCTATTCTAACATGTACTAATGGAAGGCGAGCCTGTTGCCTTTGACAGGGTATAAATCCAAACTCCCGAGCTACTACAGAAATAAATTATTTTTAAACAAAAAACAAACCGCCTCCAAAAATACATAGGAATTAAAAAGCAAAAAATAGCATATTTACATTATGATTTCTAACTAATTTTGAGTCGGTGCTAAACAGACAATCAACGGAAGTCATATTTAAATTAAATTAGTAGTTTGGCACCGCCTACAAATTAGTATATCTATGTATATAATATCATCTATGTATACAATTTTTAAAATTTTCGTCAATATTTTTCCAACCGCTCACCGGATTTCGATAAAAAATATGGGACCAATCTGTAAGCACCAGCTTTCGAATAAAAAAAGAATCATCATCATCGGTCCAAAATACAGTCCAATTGAGAACCTCCTACTTTTTTGAAGTCGGTGGAAAAACCAACAACACTACTCAACGAACCGAGGACCTCTAGCGTAGGTAGCAGCCGTGCATAGGACCACTAAGAAGACGACAGACTGGCTTGAATCCCACCATCAATTTCCCTGCTGTTCACCAGACACTTTACGCTATAGCCAAACCTATTTCCATCCATTCATCACATCTTTCCAGCGCACTTAATGAACCTAATACGTCTTGTCAAGCTGTCCAGATAAGCGGGGAAAGCGCCGGCGCACATAATATACGTACCAGTTAACTAACAACTAAATATAGACACTACTTTCCCGCCATACGACTTACTGGGTACTTAGGTTCTTTTGGAAACACAACACAAACAAAGAAACAACTGCCAGTCAGTCAAATCCCTAGGTCCTACAAATCTTTTCTCGCCTCTTACGAGTTGTCGATTAAAATGGCAGTGAAAAATTGTAGGTATCCTAGCTCGTCCTCCACATGGGGAGCAATTTCAAATAAAGGTTATTCAAATTCCAATTTCAAAGTCCCCTAGGAATACCCAGAAGTCCTTTTTAGCGGATGCTTGCACAAAATCAGGAACCCAATCTACCAAATAAATTGCAGTTCGAAATTCGCACATTCGTCTACTCACGCTACAAAAAAAAACAATAAAGTAACACGTAATTGAACCTCCTTATTATTTACCTTTTTCAAGATAATTGACGTGATAACCAGTAACATAAAAAAAATTAAAAGACGTCGTTATGTACTTTTTTATTGCCGAAAAACACTGTGATTGCATGTCGACGACTTTCTGTTTAAGTGAAATAAAGTGTTGATTGCGCCGAAAAAATAATTTTACATCGACGTGTAAAAGATAAGATACGAGTTGAATAAGGATGGTTACACGCTTACGACGACGCGGCGACGAAGGACAGAGATTGTAGCGCTCTCCTTGAAGCACCTGCTTGGTGCTTTATGAAGTATTATAAAAAATGACAATTAATTAAAAATAAAAATAAGTCATGTCAGTTTGGAGTTTTGTAAAAAAAGATACAGATCGTTTTTGTAGCTTTGATGTTTTGTAAATGCACATTCTATGTTTGGAGTGGTTATTTAAATATAATTTGGATTTAATTACACCACGATAACCCCCATAAGATCTTTGAATCACTAATGAAAAGGCTGAAAAACTTTAGCCATGGACTTATTAGATAGGTACTGAATTGTTTAATGTTATACATTTAGTCACAAATTTTATTCATAATTATATTCATCACCACTTCTGGGAATAAATGCTTATTTAAGTACGATTTAAGCTGAATAAGTGCAAGGGTTATAATACTTAACGCCACATAAATTTTCTTAAAACGTAAAAAAAAATGTTAAGTTTATCGCCAACCTAAACCATTTTACACAGTACTTCCTCTCGGCCAAATGTCGGCGACCGGCCTTGACTGTTCACTTACGACCTGCGGGTTCCGTATACACATACGTCACACTAGTTAAGAACTCTAGATCCTGTTGATCCCATGATTTATGAGTTTTCGATGACGTATCGATAACGTTAAGATGTCCCGGGTGCCTGTAAGTACCATTTTTATTTATTGGAACTGTCTAAGGAGTTTTTAATAAAAGTTTTTTAAATAATGATGTTCGATTTTTAGTATTTTTTTATTTGTGAACCAGTTCTTAAAATAATCATTCGGTGATTAAATATGGACACACAGAAACGCCCGATTTCATTGCAGTCATCACACACAACAAATTATGATAATTAAGTAATTATATAAGTTAGGATTCTATTTGTTATCCTAATTCTAAGCTCTAAGACATAAGCCAAGTGCAAATGTGTATGTGACTACCTACATATTTGCATGTGGCTTTAGCCTTAAAAAACGATTGCAATTGGTTAAATAAATAAAAATAGAACTACATGTATCTCATTAATATTAATTACCCAATGCCGCCAACACTGTCTCAATTTTGGTAATTTAATAAATATTTATATAAACAGAAATCTAGACGTTATTTCTCGATATTATTATGCAAGTGTTATGTACACACTAAATCACACCCAGTTACGCATTTACACAAAAATCACCGCTATTAATTTGGAAAAAAGTTGATCCAAAGGGTAAAAAATTTATATCAAGACATCTATTATGTAGCACTACAAGATCTTTAAGTCTAAAACTGCATAAAAAACTACGGTAGTCTCCAAAATTAAAAAAAAAAAAAAAAAGCTGGAGCGTAGGCTTTTTGGTGGTTTTTTTTAATTGTCTAGACGAAATATGTCGTATCGTATGCGATAGCATTTACTATTTTGCATTCTACCCAGTGGCTCGCAACAACTTCAGCCGGTCAAAAACATTTGAGACTACATTGAACAACTTTTTCGCAATTAGTTTTTTTACACGTGCATTTTAATTATATCGTCCGTAAAATTAAATCGGTAACACTTCGTCAACTTGTATTTAGAGATCAAAGCGATTGTGCAATTTGCCGGTTTTCGTTTCGCGCATTATTAATGTTTTTGCCTGCTTTTGGCTTGTAAATAGTTTCTGCATTTAAATATTCAAATTTCAAAATGGCCTCAATTTTCTGTTTTAAAAAAACATACGACGAATTGAGAACCTCCTCCTTTTTTTGAAGTCGGTTGAAAAAGCTGGTTTCTCCAAAAAGTTTGAATAGTTAGCTGTACTCTTGCATGAATAGATTCCAGGAACATCACGTCACGTCTTGGAATTTCGGGCTCAATAAAAACCACATTGTTCGACCACCGGTGCGATGGGGAATACCCCATAGCGCTAGCTTTTTTTATCGTCATTGTTATCTTAACTTAAAACTATTTATTGTTGACCGTCTTTATAGTAAGCCAATTCTAGGCAATATTATTTTGAACGTTTGTTACTTTATGCCTAAACCGCTAAACAGATTTAGATAAAATTTTGCAAGGTTATATATATTTAATTCTTTATGCACATAACAAAAATATTGTACAGAGGCGGACTTAATGCCAGTTAACCTCAGGGTTATATAAATATGGTTTAAGATATTTATTTTCTCAAAAGATTAACAAATCACTTACAGAGAAAATACAATGTTTAAAACTTAGTACTAAACTTAACATTAGCAGATTAGCGTAGTGTGCAGAATATTACATTTATTGTGGAGTTAGAGGGTAGTAAATTACAGTTTTCGCCAAACTTATTGGCGAAAACTGTACCTACATCCTAAATATGGACAAACTGACATTATTTATAAAAAAAAATATTCAAGACGCGATGGAATAGACCTTTTTGAGATAAAGATGATAGATATATCTATAGGAAGATAGTATGATAAGTCAAAATTTAGATATACTGGTTTTTATTAGGTTGGCAGCCCTACCAAGCTTTTGTATGATATACGACCTTCACAGACAAAATAGTTTAGTGTAGCCATTGACCATGGTATATGATCTAGCAATAATGTCACGGTAATTTAGTTATTATGGTAATCATAAATAATTATAACTCATGAATGCGTATCAAAATATTGCAAACACACCAGCTTACCTTTACAGAAAAAACATTACCTCCCTTCTGGCAGTCGAGTAAGATGGTGACAGTTTTTTTATTTCAGACTTGATTAGTAGGCGTTACCTATAATATCGACACCTCTAATATCGATGCTTACAATGCCGACGCCTATAACACCGACGTCTATAATATCGACGCCTATAATACCGACGCCAATAATGTCGACGAATAGTACTGACTACTATAATATCAACGCCAAGAATACCAACCGACGTCTATCGACACTTATAATACTGACGCCAGTAATGCCGACGCTATAATACCGACGCCAAAAATACTGACGCGTATAACACCGACGTTTATATTATCGAAGCCTGTAATTTCGACACCAATTAATACGGACGTACATAATACCGACGCCTACATTACTGATGCCTATAATACCGAAGATGACATTTTATATTAAAAAAAAGATAAATAAAGGGGTTAAGAAACCAGAAACCCTACTAAGAAAATATTGCTCGACCTGGAAATCCAACCCTATACTCAGTATTCTGCGCTTATGACTTAATGAGGAACGCATGGATCCAATTGTGGATCCATTAAATTTATGAAATGTACAAATAATAAGTGAGTAATTTTAAATACTTCATGCATTATTGTTCTTCAGAGGTATAATACCTCAATGTCATCTCATTCTTTACAATAACAATGTCAAGCATAAATAACTTGTTTAGTCACATTTAGAACGGTTCAGCAGTTTCTGAGAAATTGACAAAGCTGCATAAGGACATTCGCACTCAAAATGAGTTTGATGACGACTGACTTATAAATAACACCTGAAAAATAAAGGTGTACTTATTAACATCACGCTAGTATCCCAAAGGGTAAGGCAGACATGTACTCGTATACCACCATAGTTCATCGATATTTAGGGTTATGTAAGGGCAGAGTCTATTGCCATTAACCGGGCTCTAATCTAAACTCTTATTGAAGCAAACACTAAAGTAGAAATTTTGCTAAACCTGGGAGTTAAACCCAGGACCTCTACTGTAGAAGTCCCACTGGACCAATTAGATAGCAAAACAAAACCTACAGAGTTCTGCCCCTCAACCATGAGTTCTATCGAATGATTTTCGATAGGTTTTTTACGCATCGAAACGCTGTAATCTCATAGCAAATTTTAGTTCCTTACGTATCCGCTAGAGGCACTGCGAGGGTTTTCCATACAAATATTTTACGGCATCGCTAGCGAGTCTAGTAAGAAAAACTCATGGTCGAGGCACTGAAACAAAATTACTTTTATCAGTGATAGCTTCCCGCCAGCGGCTTCGCCCGCGTGGACTTATAATTTTTCCCCCGTTTTTGCAACATTTTTCATTACTACTCCGCTCCTGTATATAGCCTATAGCCTTCCCCGATAAATGGGCAATATAACACTAAAAAAATTTTTCGAATCGGTCCATTAGTATCGTAGCCTATTCAGTACAAACAAACAATCAAATCTCTTTATAATATTACAATTCGATTATTTGTATAATCCATATCGATAAAGTAATCGATTAATGATAGTTTTATTACTTTTTACGGATTTTATCGCGTAAAATAATCCGTCCGATCTTTCTGAAAACTTGCCCGACTTAAAATCTCAAGTAATTAGGTATATTTCGTGATTTGTGTAACAAAAGTTGCGGGTGTTAGTCACGAGTGTATGTCCCCTACTTATCGTCAACTCAAAGCATTACTGCATACAACAATGCACTAATTAGTAACACACGACATCACAACAGTATACATTGACGAACAAACAAATTATTATGCATATAGTAAATAAAGAGTACAATATAGACTTATTTACATTACTTTAACTCAAGGGGATCATACCATCACGCTACACGTATTCTCCGGAGGGTAGGTAGTGGTGTAATACCGTCATGGTCATGGTGAATGCTACGTGGCCATGACATATAGGGCTAGGGTAGACAAATGCGGGTATGAGTCCGACATATTATATACGCAGATAGTCTAGAGAGTGAGAATGGACATAGGCTACTTTTTAATGCGAAAAAAGGGCTGTAAGGGGTTGAAATAGGGGATGAAAATTATAACAAATACCCAGACCACGCGGGCGGCGGAAAGCTAGTATTTTCAACCGACTTCAAAAAAAGGAGGAGGTTCTCAATTCGTACTGAATTTTTTTAATTTTTTTATGTTTGTTACCTCAGAACTTTCGACTGGGTGAACCGATTTTGATGATTCTTTTTTTATTCGAAAGCTGGTGCTTACAGATTGGTCCCATAAAAATTAAAATTTTCCCAACAAAATAACATATTTACATTATGATTTCTAACTAATTTGGAGGCGGTGCCAAACTACTCATTTAATCAAATATGACGTTCGTTGATTGTCTGTTTGGCACCGACTCAAAATTAGTTAGAAATCATAATGTAAATATGTTATTTTTTGCTTTTTAGTTCCTATGTGTTTATTGGAGGCGGTTTGTTTTTTGTTAAAAAATAATAAATAAACAGATTGACTTGGCAATCGCACTAAACAATCTAATTTAATATAATATGTATAACTTGTGAGAGACATCGTGTTTTCATGCGATGGCCAAGTCATTTGCTCAACTTGGCCCCAGATACACGACTCGACTGGGGATTCGAACCCAGAACCTATCTATAGCTCGGCAGACGCACTTGGAACCATTATACCAAGAGAACAGTTTATTTATTTTTATTTATTAATTCTCTACGAAGCAGTTAAATGTAACCAGTTTAGAATTAATAGGCTTTTTTGTAAGTATCACAAACATAAATAATTCGACTGACATTTGAAAAACGAATAATTTAATCCTCAAAGTTATTTGATTCATGTTTTTTACCTACCTCCAGATTAAATTATTTAAGGAAAACGTTGAAAAACTGATAAATTATTATACAAAGGTATATATTATTATGACTAGTGTTTTCCTACCTCCAAATATTTTTTTTAATGAAACCCTTGAGACTGGTTTATGACACACGCGCGAAAATTAGACATTGAAATAAAACTACTTTATAATATGGATTTTATTACGATCGACTTAATCCTTGAATGCCTTGTTGGTCCTCGAGATCCTAGATTCTATTCCCAAGTGGAGCAAAATGTTATTGGGTTATTCTATGAAATTCTCGGTAACAGCTGAGTTTGGATTTGTGATGTGACCGGTTATGGATATAGGCTCGCCTCCTTACATGGGATCTAAACAAGCGAACTGTGGATGCACAGAAGTAGTAGTACCATTCTGTCTAACCCTTCGGAGAATACAGGCGTGTTGGTCTTTCATTTTTTTTTAAGATTTCGTCAGAGCGATTGCCTTTCGCAAAATACTACGCGTGCAGAATAATAGATTCAAAATAGAAAATTATATTTTAAAGAAAATCAAAAGTGTATCTCAGTGCCGATGGCCAGACACCCAAACTCCCAGACACCAACAAAATGTCTGTTTGGGACCGACAAGAAAGTATAATTATAATATCAGATAAAAACAGTTAATCCAAATTGACTAAGATAGTAAAAAAATATCGCATATCATTTATAAAAAAAATTGCACTAAAACTAATTGCACTAAGTATAAGTATTTCTTATAAAAAAATATATATATATATATATAATCAATATTTGAAGTTCCCGCCGCACTGTATTTATTTAGGCTAATCTCAGAAATTACTGTACGGTTTTTCTTACTGTTTTCACCAATATATAACATTGACTATCTAGGAAGTTACAGTTAATTTATCAGAGAAAATATACTAGCGAAAACATACCTTCGATTCCTTTCCTATAAAACTTTCTACACTATATCACTACTAAAAATCTTTAAGCACTCACTAAACGTAGTCACAACAATTCACACAGTATTAATGTATCGTAATTTTATCACATGGAGTACACGGCACAGTGAAGCGTGTTTTGGTCACAAACGGGTGCATTGGCCCGATGCGGTAGTGAAACTGCGCGACGGTGAGCGTACTACCGCCGCGCTGTGATTCATTGACGAGAAGCGGGCGGCGCGAGGTATAGGCGATAGCGGGTTGACGTGAACAGCGGGTTGATAAAAATTTGGTGACATCGTAACTTGAGTAACATACTCATAATTGCTGGCTGGACCTGATTTTCTATAAATCTATCCATATAAAAAAATGAATCGCCGAAATGTTTTACGCGCATAACTTCCGAACAACTGCACCAAATGGAATAATTCTTTTTTTGTTGTGTTCATTATTGGTAGGACAAGGTTTGTAAGATATATTTTTTTAATCACTGGGTAACGCAGAATCAGCTGCGAACGGGCCACTAGTAGCATAATATTAGTTAATATCAGATTTAAAAAATTGAAATACCTAAAAAGCCTGTCATCCAGTATATCAGTATCGTCCAAATGTTGGGTTGCGAAGGTCTGATGGCAGTCGCTTCGTCTAAAATAAGTACTGATATTCAACCTCATCGGGTTAGACTGGAAGCCGACCACATGATTGGGAAAAGGCTAGGAAGATGATGAAAGACCCTTTGTATATAAAAACTTGTCGTCTTAAAATATTTTATTTCATTAGAAGAAAGAAAAATGTATACTTTTTGTTTATGTAATTGAGAATCGTAATGATGTTAATAGAAATGCAAATAAATTCTCCGTAGATTGAAGTAGTTAATGCAGTCTTCTGGGCACGTTACCAGATGACAGCGATGAGGAGTACTTTCGATGCCTAGGTGCGGAAATTTTGGTTTTTATTTTTTGTTTTTTTTTATTGATCTTGTACACTATGTAAATATATAAAGGTTATTATTCTGATTAGATAATTAATAAATACGAGATGATACCAGTAATACAGCAATTACATAATATTATTAATGAATAAACATTGAATAGAAGGCGTTAGTCAGTGATCTTACGAATATCAATATAATATATTTTATTTATGTAATGATCCTTTTACGAATAATCAAATTTAAATTCTGATCATTTGTATCACAATATTATATAAATTATAAAACAACTAAGTAGTTTGAATATAAAATAACGATGAATTGACAAAACGTCGTTATTACCACTTTTTCCATCTCTGTTCTGTCAACGTCAACTGAATTTATTTAAAAGGAAAAGATGATTGACTGATGTATCAACGCACAGCTCAAACCACTGAACGGATTGGGTTGAAATTTGACACACAGATAGATATTATGACGTAGACATCCACTAAGAAAGGATTTCGGGAAATTCCCACGGGATTGGGAAAAATAGATGATAGCGAGTGTCGACGCCGGTTTTTCACCACCTGTCGACAGTGCTACCACAACATTCGTTTTAAGTTTATTTTATATCGAGCCTCACACTCCACACACGCTTTACTCATCTCTCACACATTTCTAATTAGTATCGTCTAACATCTGCACTTGCACATCTCTATACATTCATTAATTTCACTCACGGCACACCATGCACACCATTATTTTCCCTGTTTTTTTGCAAGAAGCAAATCCGATTAAATCTAGGTACTATCTTTCTATTCAGTTGATTATACCCATCGTTGCAAAAGATATCACTTCTTACCATTAGATTACAGACGCCGTATAAACGATGTTACCTTTCTCACAAATATTGCAAATTGTTCCATTGATAGTTCCGCGCTTCTTTCAAATATAACACTCCGTACAAACCAACTAGGCTTTAGACGATGTCCACTCTTACATGTTCCTTTCGCAACTACCAACTACAGAAAAAATGCCTTTTTTCTACGTAGCGCAAACAGTTATAATAATTTACCTTTCGAAATAGACCTTTTTACAACTAGCTCAAATAAAATTAGAAATGTACTAAATACTAATTATTTTAAAAAAGACCGTGCCAATTAATATGTTAGTTACGTTTATAATCTCTTCTTTCTTATTCTTATACTCTTCCTTCTCTTTAATTTTCAAGTCCTTTTTTTTTTTTCAAATTTAGGTACTAACATGTAATACAAATGTGGAAGCTTGTTATTAGCAATTTGTATAAGTAGTATATAGTTTTTTACCTTTGTTATTAGTCTGTAAGCTTTCCTAAAATAAATAAATAAAATAAATAAAAATAAATAATCTATTATTGAAAAAAACTGAGATTTTATGTTCCGCGTGAACAGCGAGTAAAATCGCGGCGTACGACTAGTTACAGACGAAATAATCAATCAATATCAATGTAAAGATATTGTGTCTGACATTTGTATTCCAGTGAATAACATCACACGATATATGACCGTTAATGTTGACCTCATTTACTATTAAAATAATGATTTATTGCATATCAAGTGTAGATGAGCAGTACCTTCAATAACACGTGATTAGTAAAGTCGAGAAGTGCGATGCATAGATTATGATATCTGGGAATTATATAAACTCGTGATAGATTTTCTTTAAAATTGATCTAGTCATAGAGCCAGCAGAAAGAATCTAATTAATTATGTACCTTGTCTGTTTTTATACACAAACAAATCCACTACAAAAAAAAACAGCCCAAATTATTGTTTTAAAATAACTTTGTTACACCCCATCCCCATGACGTGGTGTCTTATATCGACCACATAATATTGGCGTAATACGTCACAACAACGACTGACTAAGGTAATAAGATACTTTTTCATTTAGATACTGCAACCCGCTGGCGCTTATGACTTGTGATTTTAACGCAATTTTTTTTAATAGTGACGTAACGTTCGGCATTGGACGCCGGTTTCTAATGACGTAGTCGTTATAACCTACTCTTGTTTACGTCGTCACGTAGGCTTTCCCGGTAAACGCTGAGTTAATTAGAAAGGGATGTTCCTTGGCTCCATGACTATAAATAGTGTGAGGTATAGTTCTCGCCAAACTTATTGTCCGGCTTGAATTTAGCACGAACTCACTTCAACCCGGCGGCCGTAAAAATCGGAGAGAGAAAATTATTGCATTAAAATGAATTTAAAAGAACAGCCTACGACTTGACTTATTAAAGTTCAACATTTTTCTTTCTCCGAATTTTACAGCCTAGTTAAAGTTAGCTCGTGCCAACTTCAAGCCGGACAATAAGTTTGGCACAAACTGTATCTGTGTGGAGATTGGCCCATAGATTTTGTATAGAATTTGGTGGCCTAAACATAAACAAAGCTTTATCATACTATCACGCCTGTTTTCCCCGAAAGGTTTGGCAGGGGTGTACTAATGTACACCCACAGTTTACCGATATGTTTACGTCCCATGTAATAGGTGACGAGCCTATTGCCATCAACCGGGCACAAATATCAGACTCCGAGCTGCTACAGGGAACACAGAAGAACCCAACAACACTTTGCTCTACCCGGGAATCGAATCCAGGACCTCTAGCAGTCGCGCTTGGGACCACTAGACCAAAGAAGCAGTCATTAACAGATTATAAACAAATTTTGGCTGTGCTATAACAGTTAAACCCTGCCTTACCCTTTGAGGAAGAAGTGGTGCTATGTATGTTATTTTATTTAAAAAGAAAGAACACCAATAATAAACAATACTAAATTATTTGTATTGTTTGTTGTTTACAACTCATAAAGGTATTCTTTTGAATGAAGGTAGTTGTTTGTTTACATTTTAGAAAAGATTCCGTGGGTCATAATAATGTTCAGTGTTCACATAATGACGTCTGTGGTTTAGTCGTTCGAATACCGGACTGAATATCCACGAGGTCGAGGGTTCAATTCCCGCAGGACACAAATATTTATGTAATGATTATAAATGTTTGTGTCTGGTGTTTCTTATATCCTATCTAATAATACGTAAGTATTAACAAAAAAAACGTATACATATAAGTATTACTATCCATTATCTAGTACCCACAGTAGGCACAAGCTCTGCTAGTATCTAGTTTGGGACTAGATGGTGCTGTATAAAATGTACCAAAATATTTTCTATTTTCCCTTTTGACGCCTAAACCGTTTAACAAATATCGATAAAATTTGGCAAGGACATAGATTGCATCCTGGGGAAAGACATGTTACGTTATATCTCAAATAATATAGTCCTTTTAAGAGTCGATTAAACAACTAGTAGGTAGGTCTAGGTACTACTTTTATTTAATTAGAGACGGCTTCTTCTTGAAAGTCGGTTAATTCTCTAATTGCGTGTAACAAAATGAAAGAATTCATTAAACAATTAAATATTGTTTTCTTAACATTCTAGCGACCACTTATCGCTCTAATTACTTTGCTATTAAGATCTAGATAATTAATTACGACACAAAGCAAATACCACCTTATACCTCTGCATATAAGTTTTGTAATCTATTGAAGTTTGAAACTACAAAATTTTATGACGATAATTTAAGCCTTAATACTATGAAATTAAAGTTCAAAATAAATTAAAATTTCTTTAAGTGTCAATCAATTCAATCCCATGTGAGTGATTGCAGATGATAATTGTATTGACATGAATAAGGCTCAATATGGACGGACGACTCGATCGCAGATTGAGAGGAATTGCGACAAAAAATCTTGGTACAATAATTAATAAAAAATTTGCCGATGCTAATTATATTGAGAAGCAGGCTTTTTATGGAGTCAATGTTTTGTGGCAAATTATAGGCAATTTCGTATAAACATGGTTAATTATAGGTTATTTATTTTGATGTTTATTACGGTGAAAAGTATAGGTTGGTAGTAACACATTGCCTCACGCTACTGCTAAACTAGAGGACGTGGGTTCGATTCCCAGGCCTTCTTCATTTTTCGGCCAGGATTTCTTCATACCTTCACGCCCATATTCCCCGAAGAGGTAGGCAGAGGCGTACTAATGTACACCCACATTTCGCCAGTATGTTTAGGTCCCATGTAATAGGGGGCGAGCCTGTTGCCATCAACCGGGAACAAATCCAGACTCCGAGCTGCTATTGGGAATTTCACAGAAAACCCAACAAGCTCGACACGAGGATCGAACCCAGGACCTCTAGCGTAGCAGTCGCGTTTGGGACCACTAGACCAACAAGGCAGTTTTGATTTGTGCCCGGTTAATGGCAATAGGCTCGCCCCTTATTACATAGGACCTAAACATATCGGCGAACTATATCGTATTAGCGTATTATATCCATTGTCTAGTACCCATAGTACAAGCTCTGCTTAGTTTGGGACTAGATGGTGCTGTGTAAAAATGTCCCAAAATATTTATTTTATTTATTTAACTATAGGTGTACATTAGTACATCTCTGACTCATTGACCTAGGGCGTTAGCGCGACTGCTAGGCTGGAAGTTCAGAGTTCAACTCCCGAGTCAAGCAGTATTATTGCGGTTTGCTGTGAATTTAGCTTGCTACCAACCGGGCCTAATTGCAAACTCGGAACTGAGAATTTCCTAAAAGAAAAAAACACTCATAATCCTTTGCTTGACATGGGAATCGAACCTAGGACCTTAGATTCAGCAACTTTGCCTACGACCTCACAATTTACTTCTTTTGTAGGGCGTCTTCCACCCCCTTTATTGTCTGTAAGTGCAATCAAACCCTAACTCCGATTGATACATTGAACACAAGGGCGTTTCGCAAATCATTTCTATTGGCCATCGTGACGCCATTGCTATGGCCTTCGTCACACTTAATTGGTGATCGTTTTGAAATGTAACCAGACGCGGTGACCGGGATTACCGAACATTTAATATGCAAAGGTGGTAGGCAGAATTGCTGCATATGGATGGATCTGGAAGATAACAGAACATCATAATGTAACTCTGTAATGCCCGAAATTAGGCAAAGGTGTACCGTTGTAAAGGAGGTACCATCGAAATCGGCCCAAATGAGGTACCGAAGGTACACTTATTGGAAAAAATACCCTGTATTACGGTGGTTAAAGCTCTAGTCGTACTTTTTTTTAATGTTGACTGAGAAAAATCACGCCATTTTGGCACACTATTATCTGTTTCATAGTGATTTCATAGTAAAAACTGTCAACTTGATAGCTGTCTGCTGTCAGTGTCAACGAGCGGAATGACATTTATCAACAAAACTTGTCTTTTGCGTTTTTATACATACATTTGATTGGTACAGTAGTATGGTTCTTCGAATCTAATATGAAAATATTAGATTCGAAGAATCATAGTGTCGTTTAGGCTTGTCTTATTTTATATTTCGTTTTTATGATCTTAATTTATCATAACGTTATGTTGTTAAATATAATAATGAATTTTTAATTAAATAATTGAAAATAAAACATTGCTTAAACGAAATTAAACGCAATTGCACACTCAATGTTGCGACATGATTTAATTGTACTACGGGTTATTGAAACTGTTTTTCATATTTTCCAAACATACAAGCAGTGTTATACTTTGCTCAAGTTAGGAAATGAATACAGGGCCTCACGCTAAGCAGCCGTGCATGTAACCACTATACTACAGTTAATAATTGACCTTGAAATGTTACCAATACCATAGTTTGTTATTAAGCCATTAAAATTCAGGCACGATTGCACGAACGATGACAGCCTTTCAAAGCCGGACGAAGTTACAAACAAAAAAGTATCTCATACATTTTTTTTGTATGAATTGTTTTTGTTACATTGTGTCGGCAAGATCAAGGTTGTTCAGTCATTGAGCAATGCGCGCGACCTCGCGGCGGCCTAAAGTTCAGTGCCGATACAATACAGTCAATAAAAATACTATTATTTATTGATAAAGATACAGTAATGCTCTTTATAAGTAAATGTAATAAGGATATTTTTATACAAATAAAAACAGAAGGTTATCTATACTAATATTATAAAGCTGAAGTTTGCTTGTTTGGTTGGCGCTAATCTCAGGAACTTCTGGTCCGATTTGAAAAATTCTTTCATTATTAGATAGCCCCTTTATCGAGGAAGGCTATAGGCTATATATTATCATCACGCTACGACCAATAGCAGCGGAGTATCAATTAAAAATGTTGCAAAACGGGGGGAACTAAGACGACGCAGGGAAGCCGCTGGCGGATAGCTAGTATTATGATAAATGATATTCATTTCTTATAGATTTTTTAAAGACACTTTTAGTCAATGTTCAAAATTTTTTTAAGATATGGCGCCGGCATTTCCTAACTGAAGTGTTCGAAGAAGTTCGAAGGGTCAGGGAATGTCGTACCAATTTAAACCCATGTTCGGCGTATGTCATATGCAATAGGTGGCAAGCAGACGGGCACAAATCTAAACACGGAGCAGCTACTGAGAATTTCAACATGTGACAATAGGGTATGACCGCATAGCGTGCCCTCCAAAGCACGCATCTATACCTAAGGCAAGCACAGACTGATCCATCATCTTAGTTATTAACCCGTCAAATATAAAATAAAGCTTTGAAATTGATAATCTAATTCTGTATATTATTTCTCAAGCTCACACAGACATGGAGTTATCCTTAGCAGTGACTAGACCCTGCCCCAATTGTGATAATCTAGAACATAACTACTACAGCCTGCCTTCGATAATTAATAGACATGTATCCATATCTAACGCTTTGCCTTATCCATGTCTTTCTAGCAATGCAATCATAATAGGATCATTACGATCTGCCAATTACATTTTGCTATTAACGAGAACTCTATCGTGTTAGAAATTATGTTTAAAATTGCGTATCTCAGCGTTGAGTTTACATGGTATCTTATTAAAATCTACCAAGATAACTTTGCAGGGTATTTAGCTTTAATAACCGAGATATAAAGTTGAATTTGCTTTGTAAACGTGTTGTGTAAAAGTTTGTAGTTAATTTAATGTATCCGTCCGTTACATATAATTGGCGCAGATTGCATGTAAGGCGAATATAATAAATAAAGTACATAGTGTTATGTACTTGTAAGATACAACAGTGTTTAGATTAGAACGTCTGGGTGTGTTGATGAAGTTGTATTTATTGAGTTAATTGAAGAACATGAGACTTAGATAATGCTAGATATTTTTATTTTACCAATTATTTTTAATTATAAAGCAATTTCCATGCTAAGATAATACCACTTTTTAGAAAGTGAAGGAAAATTTCAACTTTCGCGACAAGGACTCGCGGTGGCTTAGGTTAGCGTCTAGTGTATTTAACCAGAAGACTCAGGTTCGAAACCTGCCCGCCAGTCGGCTTTATCAACCAATTATCAATACACTTAGAATCTGTTTGTCCGGCATTTAGGGCTTCTGACTAACACTAACTGAGACGGCTTAACGTGGTATAGTAGGATTCTTGATGTGTTAGGAATGGTCACCCATCCATAGACTTACCTTCCGCGGTAAGATGTTACTTAGCCATAAACCTCAAGCTGCAGTTACTTATTTCTTCGCATTATAATTTAATTGATTAATTAATTTTAGCGAAGACGTAAGCGCATCGCCTTAAAGAGGTTAATGAACTATCTTGTAATCGATTTGTATGCATACAGTGTAGATACAATGTCATTAGAATGTTATACATAATTATTCAAGCTACGTAGAATCGATTGCTTCAATTTGTTTCTATATTGAATGCTATTTAGTTATGTAAATGCAGTTCCCGACTGCGTCATGCAAAAGTGAGGTAATGTTTTTAAACATGATGTTTGTCTGATTTTCCAGAAAAGGGGTTGGTAGTTTTTGATAATTAAGATGTAGTCTAAAACGTATGACTTTTAAAACTGTCAAAATAAATAATAATATTTTTTAAATCTTGACATTAATTCTAAAATGTTGCCATTCGAAATAATTTAAAATCAATTTGGCCTCATTCCGTTTCCCGTTAGAATTTTGCACAACAATGTTCAAGAACACTAACAAAATAAAAACAAAAGCTAACAAACTTACAGTAAAAAGTAAATGCATATTATCTTATCTCTATATAATTCTTTCCTCAATATAGTCCAGGATACGCACATCATTCTAATTTCAAAATTCATAATAACACGTTATAACACTTATAGCATACGTAAATAATAACAGGAAATCTATTACATTGTACCTACATAGAATAAAAAGTAAACAGTAGATCTACTGTTGTGTTCAAGCTTCAAAGTAAGAGCGAAAAAAACCTTCGTCAAATAACCTCATTGTAAGTTTTTTTTTGTCTTATTTTCATTAATTAAAGACCTTATTCATCTTGTCGTAACAATTATATTTTACATTGTCTGCTAATTTATTCATTTTCAGATGAATACCGAACCCCGAATACATTAATTAAGTAAATTTTACCGAAAGAAAAATACGTTCTCAGGCTGGGTTTGAACCTGCATCCCTCCGGTTAATTACACCGGTCTCTTTAGCCAACTAAGCTACCGAGATCACTGAATTTACTTTCTGAATTTAATTTCACATTCTACATCTAAGAAGACGTCAGCCTGCAAACCCTGCCTGGTATCATATTTATTTTTCCCTTACAAAAATGTCTTCAAAGATTTGTCGATACAATAAAAACAATCTCTATCACTATCACTACATATTACAAAACGAAGTCCTCCGCAGCGTCTGTCTGTCTGTCTGTTCAGAATAAACTCAAAAAAGGAATGCACAGATTTTCCATGCTGTTTTGACCAATGAATAGAGTGGTTCTCAAGGAAGGTTTTAGTAAATAATTTGTCAAGTTTTTGCGGACGAAGCCGCGGGCATCAACTAGTAAGTAGTAAAAAATTAAAATAACACGAAAACATTATTTAAAAATAATTAAGATATCTGGTTAAAAAAAAAGTTTTGTGTAGATCATGCCGTTTTCATCTTTTTGTATCGTGGTATTAAGTATACCTACAGTTAAAGGAAGGAAATAGCAAATTTATTGCAAACAGTAAGAGATTAGGTGTATAATCAAGACTTTTCCGTTTACACGTTATCGAGGCCTTGTGTGTGATATGACTGGGGCTTAAATTACTTACATATGGACAATTTAACGGCTTTGACACACATTTAAACTGTTAAGTGCATAGTGTAAATAAGGTGTTAAATAATTGAAGGTTTACGTCGACGCATAGCCGTTAAATGGATTGACAATATTGATATCAAAAGGCTAGATAAGTTGTTAGTCGTTTATGTTACCTTTACAATTGTAGAACTTTGTCAAATGGTTTGGAATACCGAGTTCCAAAAAACTAAAACATCATCTATATCCCAATCCATAATTTTACTGTTACTTATAAGGCACGAATACACTAGCGGTCACCTGCATTGTGGCCTTTGTGGCAATAAAATTGCTACACAAAACTTTGACACAACGATAATCTATCCCTCACTTAACTCCTGACAGGCTACTGATTGATACTGATGCTTCGGGTAATTTACCACAGATTTGCGTACCTATTTCTAATTGTTAGGATGAATTAAACACGCCTCTATAAACACCCCAAATAAATCAATCAGTATTTTGTCGTTGATCAGAAATTGCTCAATAACAGTACCAAATTACAGAATTCAATCAGCGGAAACGAATTAGGTATGGAATGAGTTTCGGACGACAGAATAGAAGCGGGACAGTGTTTGTGCAATTGTCGCCATAAAACGAAATACGTAACTACTGCTAGAGCAATAGCTGTGGGAACTCCTTTCCCTTAGCCGGTCCTACTAAACGTTATTTACAACTACAATAAACAGCATTGCCTCCATTTTGCAAGTTTCGGTTGACTTGTCGACTCTTCCAGACCAGAGTGCTGGCTATTCTTGGGTCAAAGAATAAGCATTGCTATTCAACGTGGCAATGCTGCCAGTCTTCTGGGAACGCTACCGGATGACAGCGATGGGGAGGAGTACTTTGACGCCTAGGTTTTCCAAATCTATATCTTTTTTTTATTTATTATCTTTCTACGAGTATTTGTATTTTGTACATTGTGGAAATATTTTATTGACTTTTGGACATTTTACACCGCACCATCTAGTTCCAAACTAAGCATAGCTTGTACTATGGGTACTAGACAATGGATATAATACTTAGTTTTTTTTTTTGTAAATACATATTTAATATACATAGGAAACACCCAGACAAACACAAATACTTATTTCATTCATCACATAAATATTTGTGTCCTGTGGGAATCGAAACCCACGACCTCGTGATCAGCAGTCCGGTACTCGAACCACTAGACCACAGACGTCGTCTAGCTAACTAGCTTTAATATTATAATGTATATTACGTATTTAATTAACTTAATAAAATAAAATAATGAGTAATAGAAAAACATCAACAAAATCAGAATCATATTACCATAACATACCATCACGTGACAAGTCTGTATTCCCAGAAGGGTGTAGGTACTCTACACTATGCTTATTATGTATGTTTTTTTTTCCTGGGAATCGAATTGTCATGCTCAGCAGCCCCACATGCTAGACAATAGCCTAGTGGCCGTAAGCGCGTCTTCTACTCTCGAGATCCTGGGTTTGATTTCTGGGTGATGAACAACTACGTGTTATTGGGTTTTTCTATGAAATTATCAGTATTGGCACACACATGGGACTTAGCGAACTGTGAGTAGGCCTCTGCCTAACCCTACGGGTATTACGGCGTGATGGGTAGGTTTATAATTTATAATAGACCCATATCTAGGCAAACATACTGGTATGTGGCTACATACCAGTATGTTTGCCTAGATATGGGTCTACCGTATTGTCACATGATCGGCTGATCATGTGACAATACGGTGTCATTCCTATACATTTTGAAGCTTGGTGAAAATATAATGGCACTTTTATTAAAGGAAGCTGGAAGCCAGTGGCTGCAGTAGAACAGGACAGCCTTGGGGGAGGAGAGGGGATAGTTCAATACTACACAGAACCGCCACCCACTGCCCCCAATAATAATTCCAAGAGTACAACCGTTCACTGAAGTTGTAAGCGCCATAACCCAAATTCTTGGAAACAAGAGCAAAGCAAGCCCAATTCCGGCAGTCGTACGCATTAGAGCAGCGTCGGTGAAAGCCAAACGTTTAGCAAATGTTCCGCATTCACTGTTACTTAGTAACTGTTCAACTGGCTATTCTTATATGTTCAGGGAGACAATTGATAAATCGTAAATTATTATTATCACACTATATAACATCTTACTTAATATTATAATGGCGAAAGTTTGTAAGTTTGGATGTTTGTTGCTCTTTCACGGCAAAATGGCTGAACAGATTTGGCTGAAAGGTGCAATGGTGATGCCTTATACCTTGGATCAGGACATAGGCTACATTTTAATCCCTAAAAATGTCCTTCTAATATTTATATTGGGAAGTCAAAAACAAAAGCAGATAATTATTAATATAATAGGTAAATTATTTATGTTCTTAAATAAAAAAAATGTAAGTAGGTATTATTGTAACTCTAATCCCGTAATTTTTACGATAATTTTATTTTACTATCTTGGCCTACAAACGATCACACTTGCAATCTTTACTCATGAAATTTCTATGAAGATTTAAATGAAAACATAATGGCCTTGATCTTCAAATAGTTGTTTGGAAAGTGGGTCCATATTTTTTTTTGTTATATATAATGGATAAGTAAAAACCTAACCCAAAAAGGAATTCAGATGTTTAAAAATAAATATTACGCGATTTGTTTACTAATAAACACAGATGTAATCGCCAATTTAACTGATCAAACATTTACCTTATTCTACAGGTGTACTTCCGATCAATTTGGACATTTTCACACTTTTTCACCGATGAACATTAAATAACATAATAGCACAAGCACTAAATAACTATAAATATGTTATTGCAAAAAAAGTCCCGGACTCCTGGACTAAGATTCACACAAAAAATCACTGTTCCATTTTATCACACAAAAACAAACAAAAAAAATGAACCGTTATTTTAAACCTGTTACTTTTCGAACTATTGACGAAAATAAAATCGATCACGTTATTTCCGAGTCGAGGAAATTGTAACAGAATTGGCGTGTGATTCGCTTGCCCACGTAACAATGACTGATGTCATGACAGATGTGTATTAATCGCAGTTTCGTGGGAATTGTGAATTAAATTGACTCACATATTACCTCGTTATGAACAGGTATTTTTATTATTGTCCTCATAAGGTCCGCTGAAGCCTTGAAAATTACGTCTGTGCCTAAAATCTCGGTTGTCGTGGATGGCTGCACGCACGTCATGGTCTCATGCATGCATGACCGTCTAATAGTGTCTACATATTTAACACATCAACTAAGTATCTTCTTGGCTTTATAACACAAATGTAATTTTCCAATTAAAATATCGCTTACATCTGCCAAAGGCTTCTATTTCCAGGTCCAGCAAACTGTTATTGGGTTTTTGTGAAATTCTCAGTAACAGCAATAGGGTCACCCCGTATTACATGGGACCTAAGCATACCGGCGAACTGTGGGTGTACATTAGTACACCTCCTTCGGGGAATATAGGCGTCATGGTATGTAGGTACGTACAGTTCGCGCCAAACTTATTGTTTGGGTTGAAGTTGGCTCGAGCTAACTTTAACCCGTCCGTAAAAATCGGAGAAAAAGAACATTGGATTAAAATGGTATAAAACGATAGCCTACGACTTGAGCTTTCTTATTTTTTTATTACAACCCAATATTTTTCTTTCTCTGATTTTTAAGGCCAGGTTAAAGTTAGCTCGTGCCAACTTCAACCTGGGCAATAAGTTTGGCGAGAACTGTATAATAACGTTAATTTTATAAATCAAAGATATGTAGGACTGTCAATTGCACCACAATTGAAGCGGTTTAATGATAGTGTTATTGTATTTTTTGACAGAAAATTGTGAGTAACATTAAATTTTTATTTTTATTCTTAATTATCTAGTCAACGGTAACAGACTCGCCGACTATTTTATTACAACGTTAGGCTAAGAAAATATGTCTGGAAATTAATTAAACAAAAAATTACTAATATTATAAAGAGGAAAGATTTGATAATTTGTTTGTTTAAATTGGATAGGCTTCGAAACTACTGGACCGATTTGAAAACTCTTTCTTTCTTCCACCATTAGAAAGCTACATGTTAACAGAATAACGTGGGCTATAATTTATAAGAAACTAGCTTCCCGCCAGCGGCTTCGCCCGCATGGTCTTATAATTTTTTCCCCCGTTTTTGCAACATTTTTCATTAATTAATCTGTTGAGAATACTGGCGTCACCAAAAGTATCCACAACCGTGACCTTTCAAAATGACAATAGTCCAATTGCTAAGATATCGACTGTCGATTAAAAGGTCACAATTTCAAACCAGTACAACACATGACAACATTATTACAAAAATATTAAGGCTACGCTCTGAATTTACTTTTCTGTCTGGTCGGCCGACTCTGAGCCGCAAATCCGCGACTAATCAGTGCGACTGTGCGATGCACTGCTATAGTGAGCGGCCGACTATAGCAAAGTTTCGTAACAACTAAAAATGTACCTATTGTACCATTGTCTAGTACACTCAGGAGCACAGCCATATAAACACATACAAAAGGGGCTAAAGTGATTTTTAACCCCTGACGCAAAAACGACGGGGTGTTATAAGTTTGACGTGTCTGTCTGTCTGTGTGTGAATTTGTGAAAATTCCGATTGTGAATTTTGTTTTTTTTTATTTGAAAGGTGAATTAGTTGGGAGTGTTCTTAGCTATGTTTGATGAAAATCGGTCCAAGCTGGCCGCCACCACAAAATGGCAAATTATATTGCGTGTCGGGGGTTTTCTAAAATTTTAATTTATTAATGATGTGAGTTATTTCATCAATGAACGATGCAACTTTGTGATAACACCAATGTCACTGAAATGAAATGATATTTATTCTACAAATAGGTCTTTTCAGACACTTTTACAAGTCAATGTTTTGCGATATTGTGCTAAGTAGATGGCGTCGGCATTTCCTAACTGACGACCTCTGAGAAGAAACGCCGAAACAAACTAAGAAAATCATGGTCTCTTTTAAAGTCCAGACATAGTTTTTTTTTAATATCAAATATGTGAGTGTCACAGTGTAGGACTATGTCTGCAACGGCCTTTTGAGGAAAGAGCCGCAGCAGCCATGAGTTAATCTATCCTGACAGACGGCAAGCACGAATCAGTCATCGTAAAGCTCGACCATATTATCATAGGGAGCTCAACGACCCGACCCACTATAGTATTGGTTCGTAATATCACAAAAAATCTATTAGTACTTTAGGAGAAAATCGATTTAGCACTTTTGTTAGTGTGTAAAATTTTTGTTTTTTTTTTAATTTTTTTGTACCTATGGTACAAGCCCTGTTTAGTTCAGGATTCGATTTTCTGTGTAAAAAAATTCCATATAACGCTCCTTCAGCATTCGGATAAAAAATAATTACAAATAAAATATTATGTAAAACAGTAAAAGGTCTATTTGAAACTTATTTCATAGGTCACAGTTCACAGTGACTCAACCTGTGAGCCTCGTCTTGTGTGTACGTAGCCTAAAGTCATACATTAAAAGTTCGTGACAGTTAGGTACTGTTAAATAATTATAGTAATTACCGAGATCCAATTATATCTGAGTGCTTTTTCTTCGGTATAAGTATAATTACAGTAATTTATGACGCAAATACTAGTAGGAATACGATTCAATAATCCTTTTAACATTCAACCTTTTTGGAACTTTAAAAAGTACCCAATTTATTAAAAGATATCAAGTATAAAATGTTGTGTTGAAAAACTGGCTCGTTAACCTAGTAGTCCTTAAAACGACTGCTACAATTAAAGTCCTTGGTTCAATTCCCGGGTCGAGCAGTATTATTGTTTTTTATGAAATTCATAATAGCAGCTCGGAGTTCGGATGTAAAAATAGGCTCGTCCCTAATACATGGAACCTAAACTAAATGTCGAACAGTGTACGTAAACCTTTGCCTAGCCCTTCGGAGAATACGAGCGTGATGGTGTATAAGTAATGAATATAGTGATGCACCAATATAACTTATTTAGCACTAAACTTAACTTTATGTTATGCTTTCTCCATATTTGTTAAATTACTAATATCCTATTCGTTATCTACTCTCATCTACACTATCTACACTAATATTATAAAGAGGAAAGATTTGTATTTTTGTATGTAACGAATAAACTCAAAAGTACTGGAACGATTTGAAAAATTCTTTCCATGTTAGAAAGCCCATTTATCGGGGAAGGCTACAGGCTATATATCATCACGCTACGACTAGTAGGAGCGGAGTAGTTATGAAAAATGTTGCAAAAACGGGGGAAAAAATTATAAGACCACGCGGGCGAAGCCGCTGGCGGGAAGCTAGTCCTTAGTAAAGTAACTCTGTCTGTCTGTCTGTCTCGCTTTCACGCCAAAACTACTAAACCGATTTAAATTTAATTTGGTTCCGAATTAATCTAGAGCCTGAGAAAGGACACAGGCTACTTTTTAATACGAAAAAGGGGCTGTAAGGAGGAATAGGGGATGAAAGTTATAAGAAATAGCCAGACCACGCGGGCGAATAAAGTATATAATACGACCGGTCCCTGTGGAAGTCTATGGGGGAGGCCTTTGTTCAGCAGTGGACCCTATTTTGGCTGATCTGATGGTTATAAAGTATACAAGTTGGAAGGGACATCGACGCACAAACGTCGTGATAAGGTTTCACTGAAGATAACAAGTAAAAAAACTGCAGCTTTTTTTTAAATTGATGAAAAAAGTTCCGGAAAATTTCAACGCAGGGGAGTCCAGAATCATGTACTGAACTCGTGGTATTCGGATGTGCGTCGATGTCCCTTCCACCTTGTATAATATGCAAGTGAGCGATAGTATTTAGTAGAATTATTAGTCTCGTGAGACGCAACTCATATCCAATTGAGAAATAAGAAAAATAAATTGGTTTTATTGCAGACGATTCATCATCGTCAATGACAAATTAATCACTATATCGTAGTTGATAACTAAAGTATTATGGGGTACATCCTTATATTGTGGCTGCAAAACTTTTTTATAAGAAAACTAAGAGCTGGTGAGAGTTAAAAAACTCTTATTAAAATCCGAAGAAGAATGAAGAATATTCAGAACCGGAATGGGACCATAAAATTCCAGTATATAGGTAAATTTATGTCAAACTAGCTGTTAAATTTTTTATATTCAGTATAGGATATAAGTTACTCTTTCTAACATTAGCTATCTGCGAGTGAAAATCGGTCCGTTTTAAAGAGTAGCCAGAACAAAAGGCAGACATAAAAAAAAAATTCTGTATGTACCGTATGCATTTAGTGAAAACTTGCTAATTTGTAATTACAAACCGATACTACAATTTTATTTATTTGTAGATAAATGTATTGTATAGATGGTCAACCGCCAACGAAAATTAACAAGAAAAACTGACCATGGTTGAAATAGTAATCAATCAATTTGCTGAACAGTCACAGTTTTTACCCGACTGCCGCAAGGACAGTAATGTTTTTTATTAATTGTTCAGTGTTATTGATGCGAGATGTTCTTTTCACATTGACGTTTTTGTGGCACGCTCTATTGGCGCATGGGGGAGGCCACACAATACCCGTAGCTGAGCGGTGCGCGAGGGAAATTAAATAAATATATAAATATCCTAGGACATTTTACACAGCATCATCTAGTCCCAAACTAAGCAAAGCTTGTACTATGGGTACTGGACACTGGATATAAGAAGAACCATTCGGATAAACAGAAACACATAAGTAAGTTCATCACATAAATAAATTGTGGGAATCGAACCCACGACCTCGTGGCTCGTGATCATCAGTCCGGTACACGAACCACTAGACCACAGATGTCAACTTAAACATCTGTGGTCGATATGAACCCCTAAAGGGATGTGCAAATCAGACAGGTTCAAATAAAACTGTTTAACTTAAAGATGTCGGTTAACCAGAAATTTAAACTAACTAACACGATTACAGTAAGCTGATAAGTTTTTAAACACTACAGATAGCAAAACCCCCTGCTACACGAGTTATCTTTCATTTAAAATACATGATACAACAAATACACGATACAAACACCTTGATGCACAATAATCTGTATTGACAGTTGTCGCCTTCAACGACACTCACATGACAGCCGCGAATACTATCCAACCACAGAGCATGTAACAAATGGAGTGTAGGTCGTCGCCTTACAGTGACTCTCGAAATAGGGTACTGTGAAAAACATTCAAGGTTGTCACTGGTCGATCGATGATAGTGAACTCATGAAGACTACACGAAGACTAGAAGTAAACGTATTGTATTTCCTATTAGAAACTAACTATAAACTAGCATCTGGACATTGCCCAACGCGCTTCATCGTCAAGTGTATTGTTATTTAACATCAAGCGAGTTAGATAGTGGACAAACGCAAGCATAGCTAATATAAAAAAACTTAATTCTCAAGAGTATTAACTTATAAGTTACTACCCACTGCTACTACTAGACCTCCTCGTTGTTTCTTTACTACACGCATCCCCGTTAGATGATTTTTCGGCTTAGGGGCAAATCGTTCACTTCGAAACTGGTTAATTCATTGCTAATTGCTACTCAATATTCTCTCTCCGGAAAATCGTCCAGTAAAACATCGAAATAGTCTCTACCTCGGCATGCCCCTGCATCGACAATTTACTTCGCTTCTTCTCTTCGTATTTTACTATACATGAGTCCCGCCCACTACCACTATATCCTACTGAGTTTGTTTCCCTTAGCCATACGAATGATACAAAATTTACAGATTTATAATTATAATATATGTATTCAATGAAATTGATGATAATTACTATGTTTAGGGCCTGTTTTTCCACCTCAGAATATAACCGCTAACCGCCGCCGCACCGGATAAATAATTAAAAAATGGATCAAAATTTGTATGAAATTATCTGCCAGATATAAATAAATAAATAAAATAAATATCTTGGGACATTTTTTACACAGCACCATCTAGTCCCAAACTAAGCAGAGCTTGTACTATGGGTACTAGACAATGGATATAATACTTATATACTTAGCGGATATAATTTAACGGAAACTAACTAGGAGGTCGTGAAACAGACCCTTAGAATTTAATTCGACATAATATTATTTTTATTGGTGTCCAAGACTTATCGCTTCATTTATTATCCACTCCGTGTTTTCCGACTGTCTTATACGTATAGGTATTATAACACGACCGAGTGAGAGGGTCGTGACTGACGCCAATATCCGCTAACATTAGAGTCAACTTAAATTAATCAAGTTATATCTGATATTATCATGAGAACTAGATCGATGGATATGTTTGTTTTGAAGTGTGAGGCAGGAAATAGAGAATGTCATGTGTATAAATGTGTTACAACAATGTAATATGTACAAACATAATACTTTATTATTACATTCTCACAGATCAGCATCCCTTTGACCAACACATCGTCACGACGTGTGCTGCCCCACTGCTGCGCACGGGTCCCCCTCAGTATGAGAGGGATTCGGCCATAGTCCACCACACTGGCCTACTGCGGGTTGGCAGACTTCACATGCCGTCGAGAAAATCTCTCAAGCATGCAGATTTCCTCACGATGTTTTCCTTCACCGTTAAAGCGAGTGATAATAATGCACATGATTGCGAAAAGTCAGAGGTGCCTTGGATTCGAACTCGAGACCTCTGACTTGGCAGACCAGTGGTCATATCACTAGGCTATCATTGCTCGTTAGGGACAGGTAGAGCTGTAGTCACAGAGGCCACAGTTCGCTGGTACGTTTAGGTTTAGGATTGGGAGCGAGCCTATTGCCATTATACGGGCTCGATTCAAGACTCCGAGCTGATGCTCAAGAAAATTCCAACAACACTGCTCGAACCCATGACCTCTAGCGTGACAGTCGCGATTGGGACCACTAGACCAACTAGTAGGATGAGATGAGATCTCAATTAATAACTGAAAGTTTGTAAGGTTGGACGGATGGATGTTTGTTTACTACGCCAAAACTACGTCACGGATTTTGATGAAACTTGACAGTATTATAGCTTAGACATTAGAATAACATATAGGATATAAAAAAGTCTTTTGGGAGCCGAGTGGAGCCGCGGGCTCCTACCGCAGCTAGTAAATTATATGTTTTTTTAAATCTTACTTACCGTAAAATAGTATATAAGGTAAAAAAGTAAAAAATAACAATGCTTACAACCTCTTAAGAGCTAAGAAAATGCTATATTTGTAGGTCGAATCCGTAATTGTAGGTACTTGAAAGAAAAACTGGCATTCAAGTAAAAAACTATTTCACTCCAATTTGGCACAGTCAGATAAATACAACACTGTTTTCAGTAAACAGTTGGTTTGGTTCACTTTCCTTTACAAGTAAAACCATTTTAATGACAGTGATAACATCACAGAACTATCCTAGAACCGCAGACAACGTTCTACATAACACTTATAAGTCCGTACATTTACTACTAAAACCACGATAAAAAATACACTTCGGAAATCAATACACATCGAAATATAAACCTTAACGTTTAGATGATAAAAAACGTGTTTTGAAGAGGATGTAGAATTATTTTGGTATTTATTATCATAATATGAATCTGTCGGTGGATTTGATCCCATTGCGGGTAATTAGTGCAAAACCGTAGTTAGAAATGTGTCCTACTGATGTGTTGGTACTGCAAGGTTAAGTTCTACCAGCCGCGCCCAACACTTGGATGGGTGGCCATTCTTTGGAAGGTGTACTGGGTGAATAGACACAGTTTGCCGGTTTGTTTAGGGCCCATGTAATAGAGAGCGAACCTATAGCCATTATCCGGGCACTTATTCAAACTAGGTACTGAAAATTTCAAGACAACCTTGGAATCGAATAATATACCTCTTTTTTTAAGACCGTTTAGTATGTGCAGGAATATTTCGACTGGCAAGCAGGGCTCGCGGTAGCTTAGCGGTCAAAGCGTTTAGTGTACCGAACCAGAAGACGCAAGTTCGAATCCTGCCCGCCAGCTGATTTTATCCTTCTTTAAAATGACTTGTAATTTTAGCATGGAAAATGCTTAAAAAAATACAAAAAGATAACTAATACCTCTTGCTCAGCAGTCGCGTACAGTCAATAGTGAATCATAACTAATGAAAATATATGATTGGTAGGTAGGTACAGTTCTCGTCAAATTTATTGTCCGGGTTGAAGTTGGCAGAAGGTAACTCGAGCTAACTCGGCTGTAAAAAAACAGAGAAAGAAAAATATTGGATTGTAATACATAAATAAAAACGAAAGCTGAAGTCGTAGGCTGTTGTTATATCCAATTTTTTTTCTGATTTTTACGGCCGGGTTAAAGTTATCTCGTGCCAACTTCAACCCGGACAATAAGTTTGGCGTGAACTTGTATATTATGCTAACATCCACGTACAAAATATCTAATATCTCCATTTCTGGTTTCATAATTACATATCTCGTGCCAAAAGTAGGCAGGTAGGGCAAACACAAGACAAGAGAAGAGAAGGCATGACGACAAACACAAAATTATCTCGCAGCAGGACGCATTGTATCCATAAGTATAGTGGATTTTATATAAAAACTACAACGAAAACCGAATGTACCTAAATAAAAAATATAAGGGGAAGTAGGACTCACCGCCGCCCGCCGCTATGTTGGATAATGTTGGTGGTCGATTCACACAATCACAGGTTTGACTAAGTATATTGATATCTTCCTGAGACGAACTGAGAGTTCCGCAGCAAAATCTCCATTAATTTTAAATAATTTTTAGAGCACTCTTGATAATGGCGGCGAGTCGGCGACGAAATTCGAATCGAAAGACGCCTTCTCTTCTAGTTCCAGTTTTGACAGTCAGTGGCGCCACTTGCGTACGCGGTGGAAGTTTTTTTGCGGGATAGGGATGGGCGGAAAATTTGGGCTGCCTATTTTTTTAATAAATGTATTATGATATTAGTATGTTTGTATTATTTTTGATTTTATAATATCATGTATCGTGGGTACGAATACAACATTATTATTAATACACATTACACAGGCACTGGTGTGGATGATGTAATGCACCCGTAGGTCGAACAATTTTTTTTTGTTTTTTATTAATTATGTCAATTTTATCTTTTTGTATTTTTTTAAGCATTTTCCATGCTAAGATTACAAGTTATTTTTAATGAAGGAAAAAATCCTGCCCGCCCGCCGATTTTTTCCTTCATTAAAAAAAATATGACAATTTTTTTTGTTTTCATGTCTAATACACAACATTCGTATTAATATTTTAAAATGTATCCAGTAAGTACCTGTTCACTTAAAATTTTCATTTTTTTTTTTGGTGGTACCTTCTACCAATACAACTTCATACGCCGTTATGTATTTTAATAGCAAATACTATGAATTGTGAGAAATGGGTAGATACTTAGGCAAGACTACGTACTTCCTTACACCGCTACTTTAGTACAAATTATATCAGTCTCATCAACGAAAATATCACCATCACAAATAAAAAAACGTCTATCAACTAATATTAAAAAATGGAACAAAACTTAGTAAGAAATTATCTGCTAAGTAATTTAACGGGAACTTTAAATTCTAGACGATAAGTAGTACCTGTTCAATAAGAATATTTTTTTAATGTATTGTCATCGACGCCGTTCCGATTGACAAAATCGTCATGAATTACTAAAAAACAACCGAGTAACTCTTCTCTGTTTAACTTTTAAAATTACTCAATTGAAATGAAATGAAATGAAATGAAATGAAATGAAATGAAATGAAATGAAATGAAATGAAATGAAATGAAATGAAATGAAATGAAATGAAATGAAATGAAATGAAATGAAATGAAATGAAATGAAATGAAATGAAATGAAATGATATTTATTTCTGTAAGTAGATCCTTTAAAGACACTTTTACAAGTCATTTTTTTTTAATGCTAGATGTCGCCGGCATTTCCTAACTGACGACCTCTGAGAAGAAACGCCGAAACAAACTCAGAGAATCATGGTCTCTTTTTTTTTTATTTTATTAACTTCAGTTTATCGCTGAAGTCGCAATTCGCATGACTACTACAGTGTGGGTTATGGATTATTTATTCTGTGTACCATCCAAGTAGACGAGTGGGGCTGAATATGAAAATGTGAGAAAGTTCCGACAGTGTGATGTTGACCTGGGTCAGATTCACGCGATTTATTCATTTTAATTTTATTGGAGTCACTCGAGTAAAAATAAAAAGCGACTCGAAGTCACATCACTAGGCCGCGATACTCTGTCTGTCTGTGGCGTGGCGCCGCTGTGTCGGGCGCCGCCACGCGCACCGCGCCTCGCACTGACCGACCGACAGCTATTTTGTAGCTAGATCTAGCTATTTTTGCACACTATCAGCTACACTTTTTTAAAAACATTGTAGCTAAAATATAAGGTAATTACTTCAATTGAACAATGATTTTAACTTTGATAACGTCTATTATTTCAATTAAACCATAATAGATGGTACTTTCGAAGGTAAGGCCCGGTTAAAGTTAGGTCGTGCCAACTTCAACGCGGACAATAAGTTTGGCGAGAACTGTAGTTTGCATAAAATTTACCTATTTATTAAATATTATAAAAAAACAGTAAAATATTGAAATAGTAAGTAAGATTACAAGTAAGTAAGTTTTAGGATTCTGGCAACTTTTTGCAGACGATTTAGCTGCAGAGATAATAGTACAGTTGGCAACACTCTGTGTCTGTGGCGTGGCGCCACCTTGTCGGGCGCCGCCGCGCGCGCCGCGCCGCGTTTTGTTTGTCCGCCGCGCGCCTTCGCCGCTGTTTACCGCGCGATTTTCGATTTTTTCGTGATCAGATTGTTTGTGTATTTTTTGTTTGTACAGTATAACCCTTGTATTACCGTGTGCTTGCACCGCCATAGTGAATTTATAACGGGATATGTGTGTACAATGAGTGTTAGAGTTAGTGCAGTGTTAGTTAATTAGTTCCTTTCGCCATTGCCATTTTCTTACTTCGATGAATCTAATGCAGCCCGAATTATTCACTTCTATTGTTAATTTCCGAAAGAAAACATACAATGCTAAGTATGCAATGCTATGCCATAGTGGGTATGCTAAGGATACAATTTGGATTCAGTTTTATCAATGAGTGAGTACCTATCCGTAGAAAACTTGAAAGCATAGACTGGTAGTAAGTACTTAGTGCCAATACTTATCAAATTTTAAGCCGTTTGGAAAGAAAAGTGTGAGGAATGTATGTACATAGTGAATTGTACTTAACAAAATGTAGTGAATTAAGTGAACACGTCTTGAAGTGCCTATGATCAGAGCCTCCAGAGCAGTCAGAGCACAAGCTGATCGGTAAGTACCTGGTCATTTCATTAGGTCACTGTCTCTCTCACTGTTGCTGTACAGTCAACAAAAAAGATAAGCAACAGACACTCTCCAGGAACCGAGTCCTACCACTATACCTTTTAAATTGTACTACATAAGGTCTACTATAATATTGCTTACCCAAGAATCATACTCACAGAACATCATTCTCCTAGCCTTTTTCCCAACCATGTTGGGGTCGGCTTCCAGTCTAACCAGATGAGGCTGAATATCAGTACTTTACACGAAGCGACTGCCACCAGACCTCCGCAACCCAATTTCTAGACAATGCCGATATTCGTAGGATAGACTGGTTGTCAGACTTTTTGGGTTTTTGACTACCACTGACGATTGTCATAGGTGTTCGTATGACAACCGGGACCGACGGCTTTACGTGCTCTTCGAGGCACGTATGGGTCTCGATGTGTTAAGCATGTTCACCCATCCACAGACTGACCTCGGCAAGTGTAGCTTAACTTTGCAGATCGGTTGATCAAAGTTGTTATAACTTAGCCACGTCACTCAAACTCACAGAACATGCTTATAATAATATCGATACAAATCGATACGCTCATAATTTTCCACTTACATTTTTTTTTCTAGGTCACTCAAATACATATTTATACCTATTTCCTTTTGAAATATCACTTCCTTTTGGTCCGCCGCCGGCTCCTAGCTCCAATCACCTGTCCCGTATAAGGCTAGTTAGTCATTAGTGCGTTGGCTAGCATTCCTAGGGCGCCTGACACATTGCGAAGCTTTTTATAGAAAGAGGAATCTAATTATAGAAGTATATTGTATTGATAATTGGCCCACATTTTGATTTACTATGTTTGTGTGCACCTACTTTCGAAATGTTAAAATTTTGCATGGTTGCAAAATGTTCTTAAGCTAACAATTGCCCGACAATTTGCGACATTTCTAGGTAAGCGTACTTCATTGTAGATCGCTGTGTCACATAACACTGGTAAACTGGCGATCAAGCGTAGGCATTTAATGAATAATAAAAAGGTGTAGGTAGGCTGAATATCATTCAAGCTAAACCGCTGAAGAGGTTTCGAGGGCGAGCCTATTGCCAAGCACAAATCCAAAGTCCGAGCTACTGAGAATTTTACAGAGAACGCTTATAACACACCTGTAGCGCAGAAGACGCGTCCACTAACTAGACTTTCGAGTATGATAATATTGTATACCTATACGATAATTTATCGTATCTATCTTGCGAACGTTCTGTAATAATAATGTTTAAAAGTATTGATCTGAATAAATCTAACTTTCTATTCTCGTCTTCATTAAAGCTAAGTTTCGACTATGTCTTGAGAATTCACAACTAGATTAAATGTCTAGAAATGTATTTATCACATCCTTATTTAGAAATCGGTAATCTTTTATTCATGTCCCATTAATTGAACTTTAGAGGTGGTACATACTGATTACGATAAGTTGAATACCTAGTTTCTATCACTATTGTGTATTGACATGATAAGTGTGGTTTTGGTTTATGCGAAATTTATATTTGTTACAAATACAGAAGAAAATACTACCTACTGTTGGCACTTACCACTTGATAATGTAATATTAATGATTAATATCACCTTTGAACTTATGCTTATATTTTGTCACTTATCTGTTAATCCTAGTGTTGGCCAAAGGTGAAATGTCACCCCCCCTCCCCCTCCATTTACAGTACCAACATGCGATGGAACTTCTTCGTTTACTATTGCTTTTAATTAAACGTCTCAGTATGTGTATGCTGCATTCTTGCAGTCTTGGCAAGTTGGCATTTGTTCTGCCTACATACATTTAATAACGCCATCTATCGCCAATATTAAAAACAAAAAATATATAAATGTAGGTAATTTCAATTTTATTATATTAACTATAAGTGTGTTTGCGAGAATAAAATGCTCCCTTTTGAGATCAGTAAACATAAATACCTATTAGGTCTATGTGTTGATAGGTAAATGAAAGAAATGCAATCATACTTACTCTAAATTAAATTTATTTATTAAAATATATTTGTTTAATAGGTACTTGAAAAATATATACATAAATTATTTTGACTGTGGATCAAACATTTGGGCCAATAAAAGTTACAGACGAATGTTTGATCAAACATCATTTTGATCAAAAAGTATAGTTTTAGTAAATTCATCGTTAGGTATATCCATTTACTAAAACAATTTCATTACATTTTTTTCGTGATTATTTTTACCAACTACAATCAGTCTTACGTCCTCTATGAAGACAGAATGTATTTGGTAAAAGAATATAAAATACATTAACGTACATCGTTGCAAAATGTATCAATTTGGTTCCCGGTCTTTAGAAACTAGAGATATAATAACTGAAAAATAACCGTTATTCTATTTCTAGTTGCGAAGACCAAAAACTGACCTTCGTTTCAGAATAACGTTACATCGTTACTCAGAGTAACATAACGTTATTATTAACAAAAAAAAACGGAATTATATGTTTCATTTTGTAACAATAACAGTAACTGCTCATTAGAGTTAAATTTCTTTGCATAACGTATCCCTTTTTCAAGAAACGCTTTCTTTCTCTGTAATAACATTTTACAAAATCATTCCTTTCATCACATCACGAAAACTTTCAGACTAGTAAACTTTTAAATGCATAGCCTTGACCCGCCAGCTTTACTGGAAGACAATACATTGAATAACAATAGCATAATCATCATGAACTAGCTGCCACTGCTCTTGGCACGGTGACAATAGTTTCAACGTTTGTTCTGACAACTGTATCGTTTGTTGTGGCATCAGCAGCATCCGTGGACGCTTGTGCGGCTGCGTTTTGTGCGAGCGCTGTTGTGATGGGTGCTGTGATTGGCTGGACTTGGAAGTTAGGGTAGTGGACACCTACCACTTCTTCGTAGCTGGGCGGCGCCATGCATTCTGAAATTGAAATTATTAGAACGTTAATGTCTTATAAAGAATAAAGGGAAATTTAAGACGCTTTTCTTATAAGTACATTGTTCAACTTAACTATTTCCTTGATTTATGAAGCGAAAATGTCCTCAGTATCTATTACGAGTTACGAACAACCACATACTTTGTTTAATGGATACTTATGCTATAATGTGTCACGACACTAGCGTCCTTTACGCCTCAATGTATTGATAGTAACACAATGTCTGCCTCGTTCTATGACGTAAATAAGGAAATAATATTATTCGCTCAAAGAACAGGTGTTAAATCAACAGGATATGAATAATAGTGATACACATACAAACAATAAGTATCTCTATTACATACACGTGAAGATGTAACGTGTTTTGTATATAATAATTTATATTGAATTATTAAAATTTCAATTTTTGGAGAATTAAATTTCCAGGACAAGTTGACCTTTCAATACAGGAATAGCCTAAACATTGTAAGGTCAGTCAATATCGGCATAGTATGGCAATTTCGCGTACACGATTCAAATTATTATTGATCAGAAGTGGCCATTTTATCGCCCTATTTCGCTGGTAGATTTCAGATCCTTTGTAATAAAGGGCGAGCCTGAACTGGGCACAAATTCAAACCCCTGCCACTGACAATAACATTATCACCATCATCATCATCACCCCGTATTCGTCCACTGCTGGACGTAGGCCTCTTTTAGTGAACGCCGCAGAGCCCGATCTTAAGCTCGGGCGGCAATAACACAGTTTCACACTAGACATTGAAATAAATCAATCTACTTTTTACCCTTTACAGCGTCCATGGTCACGGTAGATTATGGTGGTAGGCGTCTTGACGTTTTAATTATTAACAGCTACCCTGTAAAGGGTCCGCGATAAAATACGTAAAAAGTAGTTTTATTTCAACTGTTTCACAAAATTAAATATTCCCAATTACAGTTTTCTCGACCTTATCGAGAGGTCTCACACTCGACAGTCTACCTAGCGATCAATAGACCAGTAAAGTGTGTGTACTCACCATATTTTGGCGGGGGAGGCAAGTTGGAGGGGCTGACGTATATAGACGGCTCGGGCTGGCCCAGCGACGGCCGCGCTCGAGACCCGACATACATTCGCCTCTGCTGCGGACTGCGCGTTTTTTGTCCTGAAACGAGATAACGGCAACGTTATGACCAAAACAATGTAAACGGGATGAAGAAGTCTATGGACACGCTATTTCATTAGGCTATGGTTTCCCTGATGGGGAGAATTTGTTATAATCTTCACTTGGAAAGTCTAACATAGGTAAATGTTGTTTTTCAATATGACTTTGACAACGTGTAAAAATGCTCAAAAAAATTGCTTTGCTGACGAAAAATATCCACTAACAATTTTGGCCATAAAATGTTTTATACTTTTAGTTTCTTACGTCACCGTTAGAGGCGCTATCAGAAGTCAATACTATACTGGCTGTGCCCCGTGGTGATTCGTGCGTTTATTTACTCTAAAGTGGTTGACATTTGTTTTCATTTGGTTGCAAATGATCTCTCCGACATCCTCAACGGATTGCCCCCGTATTACCAGTAACCCTGTATGCCGTAGTTTGACCTGGCGTTGATAGATCAATCAGTCAGTTACCATTTCTTTTTATATACACACACTGATATAATTATTTATAATTTTTTGCGCTACGACTATCAAGAGTAAATTCCTGCTGACAGGGCTCCTTATTCGAGACGTATGGCCCGATTTACCACATCTAGATAAACTCCAACCGCCGGATAAATTAAAAATAGAAAAAAAGGAAGTCATCAAAGCCCATACAATTCAGCCGTATCGGAGGTACATGACAGCTGTCAAGTTGATAGTTTTTACTCGTTTTTACCATGAAATCAATATGAAACTGATAGTAATCTGCCGTAATGGCGTGCGTTTGACATTCCGAAACTGACACTGACAGTTTTTACTATAAAATCATTACCCCAGTCAACATTATAAAAAAGTACGATAGAGTTCTAACCAGCGTAACGGAGTATTTTTTCCAGTAAGTGTACCTTCGGTACATCATTTGGGCCGATTTCGATGATCTCCTTTGTATGAAATTATGTGTCAAGTAATTTAACGGGAACTTATCAAGGGGTGGGGAAACAGGCCCTTAGAGTCTTAATGTCTAATTAACACAACTCCAATATACCATAGGTTTATGTTATTTTGCACCTACAATGAAATCAAAAACATATCGTTATCATTTTGAATTTAGTCCGTCACTAAAAATATCGCCTGATATTTCGATCCGCGATAAATATGTTACGATAGAGATAATATGAGGAGATAATCAAGTGATTGCAGCCAAAACATCGCTTCGCGCTCAACAGTTACAGTACATTCTTTACTTACAAAATGATAGGGATGATAACGGAAAAAATATGTTTTTGGTTTCACGTAAACGTAATCTACATAATCCATTGTTGATCTAGCTAATCTTATGACAATAATTATTATTTAAAGTGCAGATGCACTCTAAAAAATAAGGAATACTATGTCTTTTCTGATAATAGTATTGATGATGATATTAATCATATATTAAAAAAATATGGACACAGTTAAATTTGAGCCCTCAAGTTTCAAGGCTTCATAGTTTTTGAGATTTAATTGATAGATACTCGTATACGGTGAGTGGTATTTATTTTGGTTATACACGAATCATTTATTTTAGTTCCGTTAAAATATATGCATAAATGTATTATCAGTTTTTATTGCAAATAAACACAATGTGTATGATTTGGACCACATTGGCTTTTGTCTTTAAAGAATAATAATACAAATGATTGCAAAGCCAATATAGGCATAATCTCATTTAATTAATAAGGAAAAAGGAAAAATCACGATCCATACCTATTATAAGTACCCTGATACAAGTCACCATGAAGATGATAATCACAAATATCGTGGTCGTACTAAGAGCGGACCATATCACATCTGCGAACGATCTGTCATAGAGAACTACTGATCCGTCACTGTTCACGTCTGAAGCCGATTCCGAAGTGAAATTTAGAGATTCCATTTTTTAAATTAACAATGTTTCTCACAGTTCACTTTAACAGGTATTTTTAATGTAACAGATACTGGAGCTTTAGAGGCACACTATTTAATTATAACAAAAGAACAGCACTTTTTGTAAATTGGTAGTAAAATAGACGTCACAAGTGACTGCAATACAGTGATTATAATAAAAATAGCACTAGTTATTATAAAAATACTATTCACAAAAATATTATCACTCCCGACTGTTGCATAAGTGGAAATGACAGCGAAATTGGCAAATAATCGGTGCGATATAATATATTTTTATCAAAATGGATTTTATCTTGGATTAACATTAATTTATGGTTATATATGCCCCCTACGTATTGTTTATTAGAAGCTCAAGAATCAGATGTGTGTTCTATGGCAGTCTGGTAGTGACTAACACGTAATGCGATGACGATATCTTATTGACTTCTGATTTGATTTTAATTACTTATGCAGTTCATTCGAGATTTGCCGCAATCTGTATTTTATTAACTTGTAACAGTTTTCCTACACCCAACATAATATCATCAATAAAACATTCTTTACTGGGGTTTTCATGCAAAGAATTTTCATCTTAGATATATTCCTTTCTTGATCGTACTTGGAAATTTTGAATTGAGCAATAGTATAGGTACCTAAGTAAGTTGTCATTAAATAAAAGTACCTAAAGCTACCTAGTCTGTCCTTTTTACTAAGTATATAAAAAAACTAATAAATGAAATCGATTGCTTTCTAATTTATATGTATTAACAAATAGGACATCACTATAAATGTAGGTACCTAATAATGCGAAACAACCTAATGTGATTAATTTGACAGCTGTCAAAAACAAATTCCTATCAATCAAACTTAGGTTATAAGCCCACAGAGAAAGCGATAGCCGAGAAAACAATACGTCATACCCAGAATGGTAAAAAAGAGCAAAATTAAATCAAATCAAGGTTTGTGAATGAAAACGTTCCCAATAACCCATTTTGATCTCTTTGTAAGCCCGCGAAATCGATACAGTATCTTATTCTTGTCATGGTGCGATAACAAATAAAGAAATAGGTACAGGAAGAAAAAAAAACATAATGTTATATTACGTAGTTATATAAAATTATCTATTATCTATTTAGCATTTAGAAACCATAAAGAAATAAAGTTTGGCGGCTTAATATCGATAACAAACGTACAACGAACTACAATGATAATAAAATTTAGAATGGAGCATGAAAAATGTTTAATAATAAAGTTTTTTGACTATATGTAGAAAATTGACGAACAATGACTATGATAGCACCTACCTACAAAAAAAAACGATAGCGAAACAAATGAGGATTTTGCTCATCGATCCGAGCAGTTAGGGTAGTCAACTTTACAATTGACGTAGTTGCTAACGAGTTAATATCCTTTTAAAACTGCATGAAGTATATTATTATGATTGAATAGTTAATTCATACCGAAATTGATGATTTTCTTAAACTTGAAGATATATGAAATTTCACAATAATTTGTCTAAGTCGATTAAAGTATAAGTAGTATGGTATCATTAATAAGGAGGTAAAAGCAATGAATTGTGCTATATAATCAAAATAAAAAATTAAAATTTTCAAAACGAAAAAGAAATGCTCATTGAATGTGATAATAACGATAATATTTTAGCTAATTATTCAAAATATCAATTCGAAATCTGTGACTATAAATTACGTATGAGATAAGAAAGTAATTAAAACAACAGATTTGATAATAACAAGAAAACAACTTTAAGACATTATAATTAGCATTAAAGATTTACTTATGTGATTATAACAATATGTAGCTCATTAAGTTACTAAGTATGAATCATTGATAAGTGTAAGATACCTATTGAAAAAAATATACACAAGGAATATTCTAAAGAGGAAAGAGCCTGAAGACAAGAATGTTGGATGATAGATGATTATAGGAAGGAAGGAAGTAAGTGTGAAGAAATAATGGCTGATAGAGATAAAATATATACTGCGCAGACCCCCCCAATTAAAATAGAATAAGGACAGGAGGATAACAGTGATAATTTAAAGAACATTCCATTTCTTTGGAGAAATATCAATTTCCATTGTGTGTGCTCTCAGAAAGTACTTATCTAAACAAATAATCGAACATAAGACGTTGAAGTGTGTCCACAACAAATAGACAAATAATCCATATTTCGCTGATAATAACCACTTAGCTTTCAATTTCTTTAAGCCATGTAAATCCTTTCTGATAACATTAATGAACATGCGCTGAGTGACGAAAAGGATAGTAATGAAGCCTTTGACGTAGAATGCTCCTAGTGACAGATTCTGAGTGTGCGATTTCATCATTAATTGCATTTGCAAATGCCATTAATATTGTCTTGAGTGAAATTGAAGTCATGCTAGCAATGGAGCTCGTAGACACACTTCAAGATAACAAAGTAACAACGTAATATAGTGTAATAATTCTAATAAAAATACAAATAAGACTTCAAATACAATAACGAATGTTTTTGATTATCTTAGTGCAATAAACACACTTTTAAAGGAAGGAAGGGAGGCCTTTGCCCAGAAATGGGACGAACCGTGCTAGAAAAGGCGCAAGATACCAAATTTATTTCTAAGTATGTACAAACTATACTTTTAGAATGCGCAGTTTTTATGGTATACTTTAATCCCTTCACATCCCCTTTCATACTTTGTTCTTAAAGTTAACACTAATAAAATGTCAATTTACTTAGAGCAATGATCCTTAGGCAAAAGAACATCAGAAGCCAGATCAGCAGCATTCCAACCAAGACGACCATATACCAGAAAGCCATCTGACTCAAACTGGCTGAATCTTCCGCATCTTCTAATTTGTGATATTTATCTGATTCCTCAGATGAATCACGATCGAAGATATCCAGATTTGGGTAATACGGAGCCATGTTTGATCAAACGTATGATATTTATGAATCAAATTATTATTACAAAGGTTGGTTCAATAAATTGTATTATGCATTTTCTGTCAGGTCAATACTTATTCGAAACGTGGAATAAGTTAGACCGTACTTTGTATGACAATTAAATGGTTTTTAAACAAATTTCAGTCCAATTTTCTGGGTCAAATATTCGAGAATCTTCTAAATGGCTTGCAACACAAACTAATAGAGTTCTCGAAGATTTTCGGTCCACTCACAACTAATTTGAATCAACAAATTATTGGAATGATATCACACTGAACACTAATACAGTCACTGATTCACAATTAATATTTTTTTATGCATCTTGAAATAAAATTCATGGCATTTCGTTCACTGAGCATCGTACTAATGTTACAGCTATACCAAAACCCCTATCAGTATCAGACACTATCTCTGATATGTCACTATTATCACTAAGGTTAAGCAACGTTTTCAAGAGTGTCTTAAGATTAAACTCTTTATTAAAGCTGTCAATGTATTTGGTCTACATAACTCAATATATTATGACAATTACAGTAGCATCTAGTTAGATTGAATTCGAATAGTAAAAACTTTGCCAGTTAAGTGCTTAATGTTCACCAAATGTCCGTGTTTCTTTATTAAAACTATAAAGAGAGTAAGTTACCAAGAGAGATTAGTGGATCCGGAATTTCATAACATTATTTTATGTGCTATATTTGGTAAATTTAATCAAGAAGAAAGCTACAGGTCAACAGGCCTTGAGTTAGATAATTAATAGGAGCATAGAAAAACAGAAAAAAGTTCTTATAGTAAAGTTATACCTAGACGATAAATCTTGGCGCACATGACTATGAAAGCCACGATCAGTAGCGTGAACAATATTGACATGTATATCACGTGGTATATGGACACAGCCGCCACTGTTTCAGGAGCAGGCGCCATCTTTGTTTGTTAAAATTTTTGTTGGTTTTAAACTTCAATTTTACGTTAATCCTTTCTATTTTGCTCTTGACAAATTCCAACTATTCAGTAACGTGAATAAATAGTATGTCCAGTTATATATCCAGTAGTATTTAGTTGACAGTTGATGATGATATTATTTCTTATTTAATTTTTATCTTTTGTGGTTAATTTAATTTTAATATTGTAATTAAAAGAAATTATCACTTCATTTAGATTAGTTACTGCGCTTCACAGCAAAGAAATATTAAATCCAATATTCCTTGCTGATTCAATAACGTCACTGTCCACAATCTCTGTTATAATTACGATATTGTTAATTAAAACAATACGAATTATGTAAAATTTTCATACACAATCACACAAATACGTTTAAGTTTTAAAAACCATAACGTTATTGGCCATTTTTGTGTTTTATTTATATTCTTCAGATTCACAAATCACATTGGTATTCTCTGAATAACCCAAAGATACTGTAATCCACGTAAATTTTTCTTTTGAGATGTCATTTCGTATGACCGATGAGCATTCAATGCTATCTTGAAAGGCTACATACGTACGTTTAGCTAATTTGAACTTTATTTTAATATACTTAAGACAATCATTGTATTTTTATTGAATCGTTTTTGTTATTTATACTTCTTTATCTTTCTATACAATTATCTTGCTAGACTTATACGTGTCAGCCGTTTCAGGATTTATGAGCGTCGTCGATAATCTTCGAAGAAGATAAACAGTAAGGAAAATGAGTAAGACATCGGTCCAAAAAAAACCATGCATTTCAAAAAGCTGCGCCTGCGCATTATTCAGGTTATATAATTAATTATTGTTTATAATCACATAATCGTCATTCACATTCAGTGACATAAAATATGCAAAATTATGATAGACGAGAGTCATGAGGTATAGAATTCGACACAAATGTGTTAAAACTGATTAACTAATTAATACTAATTTAACCTACTAAAGATCAGGTAGAACTTGAAAACCCGAATAATGTTGGTACTTATTATTAACATAATGGGGTATTGAGGGGCGTTGAATTTTGTGTACGTGTAAGAGAGATGACAGAATGAATGCAGAAAGAGAAAGGGAAAATATATAGGTATTATAGAAAAATTTGGTGATGTAAAACCTGTACTTGGTACATAAATGATGGTAGCAGAACATGTAAACGTTTTACTTTTACCAGCCTGACTTCGTATGAACATTACAGTGTGACAAACTTATTTAACCCTGTGGCACCGTCCTGAACACCATTGCGTCTATTGTTACCATTCTAGGAAAATAATTATTTAGAAAATAAAAATTACAAGCAGTGTGCGGGAAAACCCTGGCTACGATAATATTTTTTTAAATATTCTGCCTTTACTCCAAGATACATTTAATAATAAACATAAATACAAAAATATTCACACACGTAAACATTCACATCCAAAAGCATCAATAAGCTAATAAAAATGGCAACATTAAAAGCGAGATACAATATGATATAAGCTTGTCGCACTGTACTCAAAACTTTGACAGACCTTATTGGTATTAACCTTAGTCGGATTAAGAAAAATTAAAAACTTACTCCATAATTTTAAAATCACCATCAGTATTGCGATGGCGCACACCCAAGGGATCCAAAAGTAATACGATTGAGTAATGGCAGACATCTTATAATGGATTTAGTTTTGCAAACAACGTGCATATAGTACATCACCTAAGAACTAAGTAATTATCTTGTAGTGATAAAAATACAATGGCATTTATTATATCAATAATCTTATCATTTTTTAATAAAAACTTTTATTATTCAATATTTATCTTAAATCAACTTGTTTGGTTGGTCTAAACATATGATTCTATCATACGTATAATCCGCGAAAGGATAGGCAGAGATCACCAACATGTACACCTAGCTGCCAGTATGTTTTATATCTATAACGTAATAAGCCTTATGTTAATTAATTGCCAAAAGTCCTAGCCAAAATCAATGAATTACTCTAAAAAGTTTTCCAAGGAGATTTTTTGACATTTCCCCGATTTAGAATCCATGAGAATGTTCAGGGAATAGCACTGAAGGAACATATATGATCAAGTAAAAAAAGTATGATAAGTGAAAAAGTTTAAGATTTCAATGATAGGTCACAATAGGTCATAATATTAAGCCTCCATACTGATAACTCAGTCGATAGGTAAAGTTACGACTAGAGCTAGATAATATAAAGCGACTAGTTACCAATATACATCCGCAACCCAACTGTCTGTTATAATCGATAGAGATCAACGATTTCATCACAGATACAAAAATATCTAATAATAAACAAATGTAAGTACGTACCTCTTAATCTTAACACAATCACAACAATTATGATGATGTAGAAAACGGACATCCAAATGATAGCCCAAAAATATTCATTGTCAATGAGATCCATTGTGTATCACTAATAATATCAGTCGAACCACTAACACTAACTCAGGTACATTAAGTAAAAAAACAAAATACTGCACAATTATATACTAAAGATAAATAGGATGATGAAATAGATACTGAAATTATAATTAATATCATTATTAATCAATGAGTCCGCGCCTTCTTTCTTAGAATTGTCCTTGTGTATAATTATGACTGCGTGTATGACGTAGCATAGTCGTCAGAGACTATTGGACGCGTGACCAACTGCAGGTTTATCTCTTTCCATGTGGTTAGACAGGCAAATGCACCCGATTCCAGAAACTACATTATTTATAATAAGTGCATCTCTTGAAAAACTATTATTCTAAGGCCAATATTCAGAGGCGAAACTAAGCGTTACTTTATGCTTAGCGTCGTCTTTGAATATTAGCATTAGACTACTAGTTTTTAACTTCTCTCTTCTCTTAGTTGACAATTAGGTACACGATATACATAGTACCTACATACAAAAAGTCTAAGGCTGATATTATCAGAGACAAGACTTAGCATGAACTTACGCTTCATGCGCTTCATGCATAAGTAGTGCTTATGTCAAATTTGTATTACAATTTGACATACGGAAGCGTTACTTTACGTTTAGCTTCGTCTCTGAATATTTACCTTAGACAGTTAATCTGATGGTTATAATACCCAATCTAAGAGGGGAAATAATAACGATAGGAGTGTTGAAAATCGGAGATCCATTAACTTGTTCTACAAAACATGAATACTACCCGATGATGATCGAAATCCAAAATACAAGCCACCCGTAAGTCATGTTACGACAATGCAAAAGAGCCCTAAAACCCTTACTGTTAAGGGCGGCAATGATACAAATACTTTTACACTGGCTGCTAGTGGGAAAATATTCCATGACATTGCGAAATTCATAGAATTAATAATATAAACGATCTTATCATTTAATCCTATGTAAGTATACTTAGGGCCTGAAGTTTCCTTAAGCTTTGATATTATTGACGTCTAGATAGATGGAGAAGAGATGAGACAACCTAATGGAGTGATCACAAGTACAGATACAGATATAAATTAATTGAAAACAGAGGTCGGACACTGGCAAACACTGGCACTAGCCATTTTAAAACAAACCACACTATTCCTAATTGTGCTAGCTGTTAGCTATTGTAATCCAAAATCGAATAATCTGCATTTCATCAGAGAAAGAAGTCACGTCTCAATTGCAGATATCCAAAGCAAAGTAATAATGAAATACTACTACTGTTTTTTCCTTCAGAGTGAGCAATAAATGAATCTGCGTGTAAATTACCTATGTTGTGAAAATGTCAGGGAACATTATTTTGGATTGATGTTGCGAGAATTTCCCAAAAAATGACAAGACTAAGGAAATTGCCCTAACGTATGTTAGGTTATGTAACGTTTATTACCACTTTATGATATCTATCTCTTCACATAATATATGTATATTTTTGGGACGATTATGCTTATAAACTTATGTGATGATTAAATAATTAAAATAAAAAATGCCGCTAGATGGCATTGTTACATAATTAGTGAAATTTATTCACTACCATCTAGCGGCAGCATTTAAAAATAAATTATACGCAACGCAACACAGTTTTGATGTCACTAAAACTTACTCAGTGATCTATAAGCCCCAAAAGCAACAGCAAAAATTACTAATGTTATCCAAATTGCTGTAAATTGATTATTATTCATCATTAATATTTTATTTTATCTAAATACGACAAGACTGGTAACTGAACGAGTGACTCACAGAATGAACAAACAAAAATATCTTAAGATAAGTCGTAAAAAATAATTAGAGACGGATAAGACAACGGGTGCAACAATCTAATCAAATTATCGTATAAACACAACTTTTGATAAGTTGGAAATTCTCTGAAAATAACGCCATCTAGCGTTAGTCCTTTACAAAAATTTTGAATGCGATCGAAAAGGTAAAATTTTTAAGTAAGTATTGTTATTTCTTGTTAGATTTTATGGTAATGGTATCCCAAACTAGAAATAAAATAAATTGCGACCCTAGCTTTGCATATAAAAATATGTATTATTATTTTACCATAGTATTATTAGCGCTACGGTCTAATTTCATATAAAGTGGTTGATGAACTTACTTATCCATAAACTAAGGGAAAAAATAGCACCCACTATAGATCCTACAATTAGAATATATCCAACCACAGTGTAAAAGACCATACTTCAATTAAATTTTGATACACAAGCTAAAGAACACGCTGAAGATAATAATACTTCGGTGGAATTTCCTCCACATCATTATAAAGGAACGGTCCGATAAACATTAAGCTTATCGTTAACGCTATTATCGTTTTCAGATTTCGCAATCAAATTTTTATGATCAAAACTTCAAAGCTGCTAATATTTTTTTAAACAGCGCCATCTAGTGTAAAAAGCAAAAGATTCATTGAGATATTGTAACGTTGTATGGATTATATTACAATCTATACTAATATTATAAAGAGGAAAGATTTGTTTGTTTGTTTGTTTGTTTGTTTGTAATGAATAGGCTCCGAAACTACTGGACCGATTTCAAAAATTCTTTCACCTTTGGAAAGCTACATTATCCCCGAGTAACATAGGCTATATATCATCACGCTACGACTAATAGGAGCGGAGTAGTAATGAAAAATGTAGCAAAAACGGGGAAAAAATTATAAGACCACGCGGGCGAAGCCGCTGGCGGAAAGCTAGTATTCTATAAGTACATTAAACAAATTTTATGAAAAATAAAAATAAATTAAAACACACTTACTTTTGAATCGAAAATACACAACCACTATCAACGCGATTAAAAATAGCCCCCAAAATACAGTTTGAAATATATAATATTCAGTGTACATAATTATAATAATGCACAATAATTAATAGTAATAACGATTTATCTGAAAGCACTATCAAAGCAGAAACATACAGCAATATAAACTACGTATTTAATAAAGTTAAGAAACAAAACGTTATCATTAAGGTATCTTATCAAGATACAATTTAATTAGTACTTGAGGATTCTAATCAAACCTTTAAAGTTTATATAGAACAGCGCTATCTAGTGTTACTTGTGTATACTAAGTCAAACTACACGATAAACTTTGAAACAATGCCATCTAGTGGTAGTGTCTCATTAACATAATACAAAGGTGACAAAAACACCGATACGTCACATCTACATCTACAATATCGTTTGGTTATTGGAATAATGATTTTAAAATGTTTTTACTGAGGTAGGGCTTGAAACTTGATAGATTCAGATGCGGTGGTATTTTTTTTGTAGACTAATTACAATTATAACTGTTTATATGAGTAATAAAGTAAACTTACCTAAAAATGATCTGTATATAGCGACCGCAAAGAAAATTATAACTATAATAATCAAAATTAACAATCGGAAGATTTCGAAACCACTGGACATATTTTAACACTTGTTTACTTAACAGTTAGAAGCACGTAATGCACACAAAGGAACGAATCAGAAACTAATCGATAGGAAAAATTTAAATCATTATATCTTGAAATCTTATCAGACTGCCGTTTTTAATTTCATATTATCTAAGAAATTATGAGATACACACTATCATAAATATTATGGTGAACTTGACATGAATTGGAAAGTATGACCAAACTTAAAAATAATAGACCCTGAGAATCTACATAGATGTACCATCTCGCCTCCAGCCCTAACGGCTTAGGCAGAAGTATACCTAGTGCCTACTAATAAATTGCAAATTTTAATGGCACGCAAAGGGCAAAACAAAACGGTAAGTAAGCTGCTACTTAGAATTTTAAAGAAAAATAGCTAGTTACAGTAAAAATATCACAATACCTTCATGCCCACAGGCTGTAATGAAAACAAAGACGAAAACTATCGTTATCCAAAGTGCCAATATTAACAGCTGAAAATACATTTTTGACGTAAAACAAAAATATCGATTAAGTGACAAGAAGATACTGAAACATTTCCATACGAATACCGTTATAAGTCACAGATAAATTTATAATTTCCGATAATAACTTTAAATCTTATCGCTATGTTTAATTAAAGCGATTAAAATTTGAGCTTATTATACCTAAAACGCAAAACCTATGAAAATTAATTCAACCGATACTCACTCCACCTTTTGTACGCAGCAAATGCAATTAAGATTAAAATAAAAACAACCCAAAACAGTAGCACTAATAGCTGATACAGTAATGAATAGCTATTCATCTTTGTTAATGACTTTAAACTCACTGCCGCAGCGAAATCACACTGTACAATACACTAATTTTAGTAAAATTGCTACTTATTATCTTTATAAAAGAAGATTATTTCTATAATTTTGATAGCACCGCATCGGAAATCTTATCTTATTTTTGTATGATTAGACACATCAATTTTAAGGACACCACTGTTGAATGTTGGCATAAGACTGAATATTAATATTGATAATGTTAATGAATTCATTGAACACTTACTCTTTCTAATCGCAGCTAGTATAAATGTGACAGCGATTATCGACGCAAAAAATAAAAACCCAATAAATAGTCTATTAACCATTTTAGATAAGAGAACAAGAGTCCTAGTTACTTCAAAACGAATCGATTCGCACCTGAGTCTGTCACTATTAATTCGAAGATAAAATATTGTTTAATAAAACCATCGACTAAATCTTATCAGCCGGCGATTATTAAAAAATATGATATACTGATGAAGGCGTTTCAAAGTGAATTAGGTCAGACATTATATTACAACTCGTAGGAGTAAGCTAAATATTAAAAATAAACCAAGTTCATGTCAAAAGTTTCAACTAGAACGTTTTGATGACACTGCTCCGAAAAAGAGTAAACTAAAACTAAAGACGATCCACTTTTGATAAGCTCTAATAAACAATCAAATTACGATAACACCAATACGCCGACACGATAAACCAATTTAAACAGGCCTAGCCTAATTAGTAATAAGAATTGCAATTCACATATTATTCCTTCGACTAAAATATTAATTACGGATATTCTTATAACATATTATCAACTACTTCCCACCAGCTTTGTCTTTATTTGATGTAAATTAGGTCATTGGTACAAAACACATAGAATAAGGGTGGGATAAAGGTAGTTACCAAAAAATAAAAACAAAACTTACTCCAATTTCTGAAAACAGTCCATGTTAATAAACCGACAACAAATACTCCCCAAGCAAAAAACGCAATCAGCCCGTACTGCATTTTTACTAAAACCAAATTAAACCTCACCGACACAACAAAACTGACTGATACTTTGAGTGAATTGAGTCATCCATATGTTTTTTATTTTCGATAACACGGACACCCCCACCTCTCACTGTGTTTATCAATACAATAATTTTCGCCGATCATAGGTATATAAACATACAATTTAAATTTGCAATGGTCGGTTGTTTACTGTGATTTAAATTTTCTTGCAGATTCTTAAAACAGAACGTAAGTGATTGTTAAAACGTGGAGAATTAGAGCAACTAATGAACTAGCCTAGCCTTAATTCTTACGAGGACCACGGGATCTAAGATTTCCAGGTGTTGGTGACGCCATTTCAGATACATGCCAAAACATGGATAATAATGTATACAAAAACTTACTCCAAGTTCTGTAGAAAGCCAGTATTAGCAGTACGAACATAAATGCCACCCAAATATAAAATGAAATCATTCTATAATGCATATTAGAAGTAGATTGTATTTATAAACTCACTGTCACTACAAAACTGCTGGATACTTTTAATGATAATGGGTCAGCTTGTATCGTATTTTTTATTTCAGATTAAACGTGCTTATCTCGTCGTTATCAATACATTAATTTTGAGCGATTGATGTCGGGTATTGGAGGGCACACATGATTTTGAATAACAATTACTTGAAACGGAACGTTCTTGCTTCAAGTGGGATAGGAAAGTCTTGATAGATCTCTTTTTGGAGTAGCATAGTGTTACAAGCTTGTACGTGAGCAAAGATTTGTATGAAATGTAAGATGTTGACTTACTCCATCTTCTGTACGCAGAAGCTGTAAGTAGAATGAGAAGAAATGACAGCCAAAACAATATCACAATCATAATATACCGTTCTAATTATGCAGAATTAGAATCAACACACACTAGCACAGTAAAACAAGTACTGATAGGGAACACTTTCGAGGATCAATCGTAAAGAGGTATAGATAAAATTATAATTTGTGATAACAGCGACGCAAAATCTTATCTACACATTAATTTCTAAGCAAATAATATGTTGGATGGCGGACCTGACGGTTTCGATGCTATTATAAATATAGCGATGATGACGTTAGGCTGTACATAAACCTAACTCCTAAGGTTTTAAATATAGCAAGCTCACAAATGAAAAAAAAAAGTGAAGGAAATATTGCTAATGAATTCGATCTTTTTGATGGGAAAAAAATATTTTCATTAAATTATTTTGTGAGGAAACTGTTAATCATCTAGTTTATGTTGTCACATAGAGCCGAGACACAACAGAGATGCTATGCGGTACACAAAAAAGTGAAAATAAAATCAACTGAAAGTAAAACTTACTCAGATAATATCTGTACGCGGAAACCACCATTAAAGCTAAGAAAAATGACATAAGTACAACTAGTGTAGACAAATGGGATGACATAATTATAATTGAATACAAAACAAACACTGTAGATTTTAAAGAAACACTAAAATGAAATGAAATTAATTTAGATAAAAATATAATTCATGATTACACGTCACAAAATCTTATCGATTTGCATTTTTAATCGATTAATCATCAGCGACGATCGATTTAGACGTAATTGCATTTAATTTAATCTTTTAAATATCATCCACCTAAACCGTGACTGGCTATTGATGAATTCGTGAAATTACTAGTCGTGTTTGTATATTTTTTCCCAATCCCATGGGAATCTCATAAAATCCTTTCTTAGCGGATACCTTACGTCACAATAAGTAATCGTGTGCCAAGTTTCAGCCCAATTCGTTCAGTGGTAAAAGTGTTAGTGTTGTGTTGATAGATCAGCCAGTCAGTCAGTCACTTTTTCCTTTTTATAATATAGAAGAATAGAATAGAATAAAAATGCAGTTAAAGTTAGCTAATGCAGTTTTTAAAAAAACAAACGATATTATTTTATTTTCTTTCGAATAAATTTACTAACAACGCAACAACCCTAGTATATTATCTTTGAACGTATGATTGCGCGAACCGATAACTTTAGTGTTGGAAACACCACATAGATGGCGTTTATTGGTATTTTATTATCATGTATACTGTTTTGAGAATGACGCCATCTATCGGCGTTATTTGTAACTATTTGGACCGGTTTGAAAAGTTTTTTAGTTTCTCATAGATACCTAGTGTACAGTTTTTAGGTACCTACATATAAACAATGATTATAAAACGCTAGGAGTGATACAAATTTTTCAAAGCATCAACTAAAAAACAACAACAATCACAAAAAACGACTCGGTACCTACTCTTATGCTGCTAGATGGATCAAGTATCAATTAGTACTAAAGACTCACCACAGAATTTCACAAGAAGCGCATAAATAATCCAAAACAACGCTATGTTAAGTGCCATAAAGACTAAAGTCGCTGTCAAATTCACCGACATTTTCCTATGTTTAGGGTTGAGCGGCTAATATAAGAATGTTATGCGAAATGTTTGGCCCGCCCGACGATTACGTTTAGATTAATTTCTGATACACTATCACTTGATAACGGGTTTAATTATCGATTTGCGCTTAGTTTTTTTTCGAGTATGTTCCCATTTATGTACAAAAATACTCAAAAAATGTTAGGCTAAAAGTATTTAGTCTCTAATGACGACGCACACCAGTGTCTTATATTGCTTACGCGGTTAGGTGCAACCCTAGCTATGAAAAAAAAAGGATTACGACATACCATCACGCCTGCATCTCAATAGGTTAAGGTAGAGGTGTGCAGATCCACAGATCGCCAATATTTTTAATATTTTCCCATGTTATGAGACGAGCCTCGCTAACCGAATTTTAACTACGAACGGCTAGAAAACCAATAACACTTTGCTCTACCTGAGAATCCAGGACCTCACGCTGAGCAGTCGCGCTTGCAACCAACAGAACGATGTGGTAGTTTCACAAATCAATATCGTGCTTCTCACGTTTTTTTTATACCAAGGTGGGACATAAGCATACGTCCCGCCTGATGTTAAGCGGCTAAGTACCGCAGCCTATGAACGCTTGCAACACCAGGGGTATCACTCGCGCGTTGCCGACCCTAAAAACCTTATAGAGATTTATGGAGGATTCACTGCGCCGACAGTTTAAGGGAATAACTAGTATCTGTTATGTAACATAACATAAAACCCCTGTGTTCCCTGAATGAGGTATACTAATGACCTTGATCGCCGGTATGATTAGGTCCCATGTAATCGGGGGCGAGCCTATTGACAGCAACCGGGCACAAATCAAGACTGTTAGGTAAGTACTGCGAATTTCACAGAACAACCCAACACCGCTTGACCCCGGAATCAGTAACATTTCTGTTAGAAAGTTAGTGTTCTGAAGATACCTAGGTGTATCCCAAAACTGTTGGAAACAGTTTACTGTTTAAAAAAATTTAGGTATCCCAGCATCAAAAGGTTTGTTTATACTGTGGTCTGAGTTGATAGATATGGTCAAGAGTGATACCCATGGTATGGGCCAATCAGGACACCGTTTAAATTGATAATTGAATGTTTTAGTATTATTGCTACGTAATCCTACTAATTATAGTCTGGAATACCACACAGATGGATGGATGGATGTTTGTTACTCAATCACACCAGAACGGCTGAACGGATCTGTATGAAATTTAGCACAGAGATTGATTATGGTCTGGAATAGCACATAGGTTAACTCAATAAGCGGTAAAATGTATGGTTCCCGTGAAGATATACCCAGACCATATGGGCGAAGCCGCTGCGCTGGCGGAAAGCTAGCTGATGCATACATTATTATGATAAGTGCACTTAGCATATTGTAATAAGACCTGTTTGTACACTTTGTAAGCAAATAAATGATTTGATTTTTATTTTCATACAATGTAGTAATGTGTAGTAACTTAGAAAAAAAAAACTTACGCTTCTTAACACAATTCCCGAAACAGAACCACAGCCAAAATAAATACACACACATCATTGTCAGTATACCAATCATAATCGTGGATAGCAGATCCATTGTGTTTACTCTGTGAACCGATCGACACTGAACGCAAACATCTAGTACATACTATCTAATCTTAACATCGTGTAAGTACTTTAAATATTATTATTTGTGTAAAAAGTAGTTCATGATAAATTTCAGGTATTTATTTATTTACATTTTTTGATAAACGGTAGCACAAGTCCGATGGCAGGAATAAACTGACGGTGTCAGCCGTAATAGTACTAGTAATGTGTGGTTTACCAATGTGATTGTGTCGGAAAGTACGAGGAAATGTGTGTATACATATTATGCTGTCTATTCAATTAAGGTAAATTCAAAAGAAGGTTGTGTAAATTAGTCATCATTGCTGGTTACATTGATTCAATTATAATGATCAAATAAAATTGTACTGAGCTCAGGGATAATAATTTGAGGATACATTGGACGTAGGCAAAAATACCTTTGCTATTTGGTTGTAATTGGTTGAATCGAAATGGTATAATGAGAGTTGCACCTAAATAAAGCAAGTATGTATGGGGACCAGAATAACCTTGAACCATTAAAGATGTACGAAATCTGTCAACTAACCTAAGCAACAACGATTGCAAATAGACTTTGGCAGTCGGGTAACAAGAAAAGCTAGCAAATGTTGTACAGAGCCTTCGCAGCTGGTGGTTCAGCTATGAGTTCTGTGCTGACTCGATATAAAAATACTGCACCAGCGTGGTGGACTATCGCTTGAGTATCCTCACGCTGGGAGAAAGTCTATGGCCAATTGAATGACTTTCAATGATTGCATTGGAAAACCTTGAAATGGAGATTACCTGAACTTTGACATTAAAAAAAATGCTTACATGGCAACTCTGATATCTACAGATAAAAAAGTGTACGTTGGTAGATAATACAAAACATGTAAAAGAAATTGCAAATGAAAAAGGAGCAATGACTAAATGACAAGTCTTATCACTTCAACCAATAGAAATACTCACGAATCCATACGTAGGAAGACACTAATAAAATTAGCAGCAAAAAGAAAAATAACATTACGATTGCAGGCACTGTTAGAACTATTATTAAAAGGGCAACACCATCCATTTTTTAAAGGCACTCGGCTTTTTTTATACTAGGAACACCGTTCAGTAATTTTGTTTTAATTTAGTAATAACTTGAGGTGTCATAGCCATTGAATACGAGTTCCTAATGATAAGGCACTAAACATCGTGGTACTTATCACAAATACTTTATCAATAGGTACATTAGTTGTTTTAATATTGTTTGTTTCAAAGTGAATGGCTAGTTTCTTGTCTCTTTGTATGAATTATTAATTATCTGATATATATTTATCAATATTATTATTATTATTATTTATTAGGTCGATGATTTATGCGCTTCAGCAATAGAGTACCTTTATTTCTTTAAGTACCTATATATTGTTTTCTTTGTATTAACCTAGTTATTGCAAATCCAAAGTTAATAACGATGCGATTACTTACATTGTTCCTTTTTTTTCACGAATTAATATTAATTTGGATATTTTTTTTTAATCATTTAAAGTTTTACTGTCACAAAAAAACAAAATACCTACTTAAATTACTAGACTAAGGGCATGTTTCGCCACCTCAGGATAGATAGATAAATAGGATACAAAATGGAACACAATTTCTATGAAATTATCTGACAAGTAATTTAACGGTAACTTAGCAGGAGGTTGTAAACCGGCCTCAATTGCCATATTTTATTTAAAACTAGTACAAAATCTAATGAACTAAAACTTATGATTTAAAGAATTCCCGTGTCGACAGTCGACACAGCTTATTCCAGTGGAACACTACCAGAATAGGACTCCTCACGATAAGGCGTCATGACTGCACTTAATACTAGAAATATAAAACTTATTTGCATCACGGTCTACTAGTAAACGTGCTAAACGATTTGTATTGTATCCATACATACATATTATGTACATACAAACTCATAAAATTACTCTCTTCGACGAAAGGTTAGGGTAGAACAAACTGCCTTGAACTCAATGGTCAAGTTATGGTTGCAAGTGTTAAAAGGTTCAAAGTTAGAATAAAGTTTTATTGCGTTTATCTATGAAATTTTCGGATTGAGATATAATCCACCACGCTAGCCTAGTGTCGGTTCGTAGACTTTACGCCGTCGACATAATCTCTAAGGCTCGTAGTATTCCTTTAGCGTGTTATAATTATGCACACGATAGGCCTTGTTGACCATTTCCTACATTTTGTATGCTTTTTCTAACTGTTCATGCTTTAAGAGTCACCAATTTCATTGATGCCCGTACTTAATGATATTCCAGCTCATTGTGACTACCATTATACTATTAAAATTGTCACAATGAGCCCATAGATCCCCATAATGACTCCATTGGCAACTGCACAATGCAAGGACACAGTAAATAGTCCCGCTGCATTCCTGACGTGAATATCTGTCATTGACTTCACCGGTGGTGATCATAATAATTATAATTATGATTTTAATCGGCTGATCACCATCATTTATGTATTTAAGGTTTAACATACCTACTAGTGGCATCCCTTTTTCGAGAAGGAGGGTAATGTTATCATTTTCTTTAACAATTTTGATATTTTAGATTTGGCCCCGTAATTAAATACTTGTGAGACTTTAACTGCTTTTCAAGAAGATTATAATACCTTAGTAATAGTAAGTATTTACACTCTTATTATCTTATAAAAGTTAATATATATATGGCACCCGCATGTTCTTATTGATGACCTCCGAAGAAACGCTCTCAAAACAATCTCAAAGAATCATGATATCAAAGTATTTTATTACCCTAAAGTAGGACAATGTCTGCCTTTTGAGGGAACAGCCATAGCAGCTTTAGCTGACCTATCCCATCCCAACAATGAATATTAATGTTATAAGTATCCTTGCTTAGGAGTGTGACAGTACAAGAAATGCAAGTAGATACAGCAGTACATGTAGACACTAAGTCCGACAAATCAGGTACTTCCTTTATAAGAGACGAGTACTAACTATAACAATATCATGTTGTAGCGCACGCACTAACAGAGGAGGCAGAAAGAAATTATCCAATTGACCGGCATGTCAGCGTCGCTACATCTGTACCACAGAGATCACTGGAAGCAAATAGATGTGGCATGCCTTATTTGTGTACGTGTTATTTATTGAAATTAGGTAATTAATTTAAATCAGTTCTGTTCTGTGCTGGGATATAATAAGTACCTAACCAATAATAATGATAAGTTTATTTGTCACCCCAATACACATTGATTACATGTTTACATAGTAACATAGAATTCGGTAAGTAAGTATATTGTGGGAGACTGGTGACTAAACTAGGCTTGAGGCCTGTATTAATATACGAGTATAATAAAATAAAAGTTTGGCTTGAAACTGTTCAAACTTGGGATACTTAGGTGCTACAAATCTATATTCAAGCATTGTCTTGCCATTTCTATTTCCTTCATAGGATATCTGTGGTAGACGCATCGTGGGCTTCATATAGTGTACTAGCTTTTGCCCGCGGCTTCGCTTACGTGGATGTAGAAACAAAATTAGGATTAGAAATTGAACCCATTCATAAAAAACTTGTATTTTGAAGTATTATTTTAGAGGTTTGTAAAAAGGGCCTCGTGACTAAGTTATAACGGCGCTAAGCTCAATGAATATTGTGGGTTCGATTCCGGTCGACAATTAGTCTCGGTACTGAGGTACTTTATGAGGTACTGAGGTGATGCTGTTTGTGAAAATATGTCCAAAAGAAAACGGAAGCTTCAGTTAGAAGTCTATACCACTTAAAACGTTTATAACTAATCAACAATCACGATTTCTGCGCATATGACAACTTAATTAAACAACCAACAATAATGATCCCTTATATCATTAGGAATACATACTACAGAGAGGTCAAGCTCTATCTCAGCATCTACGAAACCGAGTGCAATGAGATATACCTCATTTTTTTAGTTGAACGATGGACTTTTAAATCGAAAATTAAAAATCAAAAACCAGCAATGATGATCTCTTCTTTCTATGGGCTTGCATACAACAGAGAGGTCAAGCTCTATCTAAGGATCTATACTAATAATTGAAAAAAGCTTTACATCAGTTTTTAAGTTGGAAATTATGCTTTACAACAGTTAATACAAAATTCAAATCTATTCAGCAGGGTTAGCGCCAACCCCTAACAAACAGACAAACAGACAAACAGACAAGAATTCTAAAAATCACATTTTTGGGTTCGCGATCGTTTATATACTCTAACCCAATTGTTTTTTTTTAAATATCTTCAATGTACAGAAATGACTTTTTTACAATTTTATAATAGTATAGATTATGTCACCAGTGATGAATGACATAAATGAATTAATGTAGTCGACTGTTTTGTTTGAAATTAATTGTATTACGTACTTAACAATAATTACAGTTGTTCTTGTCAACCTTTCAGCGGAGAGTGTACAGTAAATCTTATAAAGATGTATACATACAATACATTATAAAGTTACATTAAAATGTCTATATCTATTATGGAGTGGAGGATGGATCAGTAATGACTTAAGGGTATGAGTAATTTTAAGAGGATACTAAACTACTAAAAGGAAATAACCACTTATTGTATGTATATTTTTGCCGAAACGTCATGTCATTCAGTTCTAGTACCAAAGTACTACTTATGTTACGTATTCTGTTAATGTGTATTGGTCACAGGAGTCACAGGAATAGTCATACGTCATCGCCATTGCACCATCGCAAAGTTAAACTTTGGTACTAAATGATCTCCGTGAGCGTACTTCTATATTCAGGATAATAATATGCGGAATTTTATACTGAATTCAAAAGAATGATCTTCCACTTAACTATCGTAAACTTTGTAGGGGTGTCCCCGAGGTGAAACTGTTTCATCAACACAAATGTTACATATCCAATTGTGTAGCAAGTGAGTTCTTAATAATAAAGTTTTGAGGAAGACTAGGTACAGTAATTTATTAGACTTATAAAAACATATGAGCATTTGTGTCAATATAACCTATATGCATGCGCGTATCAATTTTAGGCCTATAGATAGAGAGAACCTGGGATGAACTGGAATATATTATGATGATTATGATAATATTGGTAGGGTAAAGGGTACGAATATAAAAAACTTTGAAGTTGTTAAATACAACCTTCCTTATAAATAATGTATTTTTAAAATATAAAACGTTTTATATATTGACACAATTTAACGTAAATAAAAGGAACTTTTGCGGCTAAGAATAATACTTATTTGTTTTTTAAAAAAAAGCTTAAAGCTATGTACTCACGGAAATGCATAATCCAGTACCGAAGACACACTAATAACAGCACTGTGCATGCGAATATACTCGGAAGTACAATCGCAAACATTGGATAATCCATCGCAAAGAAAGTTCTATTGCATAGCTTTTAAATATTATTAATGCCAACAAAAAATGTAGAGCTGCAATTATTTTATTTTTGTGTTTAATTTCCAATTATAATTTGAAATATTTGAAAATCTATAGACATTATTTTTTATCCTAGAATATTTTTTAATTATTTGTAAGTAGGTATAACTAATTGCAATCTTTTTTAGAAGTGCATTTATTTTTAGATACACTATTGATAGCACCTAACAATCACGGTTAGTCGTTCTATTGTAAGTTATCGGTGAAAGGGGGCAAATATTAAAACCTTTTGTGCCAAGAGATAATGCTAATCTTATCGGGGGACAGGGAAGGCGTGGAGTGGCTCCGTGACGTCAGGCCGTGGTGGTAGGGCTGGTACAAGGCCGGGACTTCATTGATCTGTCCATTATCTTGTAACGGTAAAAAAGTTATTAGCAGAAGAGACATAATAACAAAACAGTTGTTTCAACCTAAAAGGTCATCGTTCTTTAAATAATTGAGATATTAATTAAGATCTCTGATGAAACAGTTTTATAAAGAGATTTAGGTATTTTATGAAATACCTATTGCCCAATAATAACCTAGAATGTATTTTATTGAAATAGTTGGTTAATCATTTTTTATTCTATGATTTATAGTTCTGATTATTATCACTGTTACCTGCACTGCACTGCACTCTCACACATGATTTTTATGTCGTAACTATGTTTTTTTTTTCGTCTATTAGGATTATTCTTTATTGTTCTTGTTGAAATCTACAAAAACTTGTTATTAAGATGTACTCAAAACCTAAATGTTTCTACCCTATCCCTATATTTTATAAGAAGCGCCATTCTTTTAAAAATTGAGACCACTTCTTCCCTTTTATTATGAAAGTTTATTTTATCTGCCTATTGCAGATCAGTGTGACAACCCTAATTAGTGACTAATCTCCATAAATTACAATAGATAGACAGAATTATCAATAAAATCCTATGATCAGATAAAAGAAAACAAAAGAAATTACATTATTATTGAAATCTTCGCTCACGAAGATGAGTAAGTAAAACAATAAAAATTGTTTTGTTGTTCTACTGTTTATTTGACACAGCGCTATCTATACACAGTAAGTGGAAACATCGAGTACGAAGTTTGTCCAAAGTATCGCTATTCACCACTAGATGGCGACACGAGTATTTCAGGTTAAGTTTAATCAATATTATCAGATTCTTATATTATGCTATGGGGGTAATTTATTCATTATACCAGACGTTATTCCAAAGAATTTCTTAAAGGAGGTACTTAAAATCTTTAAAAAACTTTTTTTAACATTTGTCCGCCATCAAAACCCCGGATAAACAAAAACTTTATTAATGGCAATGGCAAGTTATTAATATATTTTTGTACCTATAGAAATTTGGGTAGTTTTATTTAGTTAAATAGGTAATTTTATTTTCAGTCTGATTGCTAACGTCATAATACCTACTATTCTAAAATTATTTTACTCTAACCTACACTTTTCTGTCCGTACCGAGCTATAGAAGTACCTAATACACAACGTTGGCAGTTAACACTACAGACGGCTCAGACCAAGAAAATCCTTTTTGCTTGGCTGTTTAAAAAAGCTATTTCTAATAGTTGTTGATGACGTTATCTTGTGATATTTGATTTTCTTAATTTAAAAAAAGCATTGAATAGTTATGAATAAACCGGTACAGTTATTATTTTAATGTGTGGTAGGATTCGCAAATATTTTTAGTGGTTTAAAGACCAGACCCTGTCTAACTGAGATTGTTCTAGAGTTTCTTTATAATATTATTATGGAGTATGAACGTATGAATAAAGACAGAATAATAGTAATAGCACAGAAATAAAATGTCACAGAATACGTCTATCTTGGCCAAACGCTGACTCTCGATAAAGACAGCCAAAGCAAAGAAGTCAGCCGACGTATCCGACTGGGATGGGCGGCCTTTGGGAAACTGTCCGAAGTGTTGAAGGGAGATTTCCCCATGTGTTTAAAACGGCAGCAGAGACCTGGACCCTTACAAAGCAAACTGCACACCAACTGCAAGTTGCCCAGAGAGCGATAAAGAGAGTGATGCTTGGTATTTCCCTTAGATATCGTGTTACCAACGAGGAAATCCGAAGGCGAACTAAAGTATCCGACATCACTCGTAGAGCTGTCACTCTCAAGTGGAGATGGGCGGGCCACGTATGTCGTAGAGAGGACGGGAGGTGGAGTTGTAAGATACTCGATTGGCAACCGAGGACCGGACGTAGAAATGTCGGTAGACCCCCAGCTAGATGGTGCGACATCATAGTAAAGGTAGCGGGAGAGAAATGGTCACGAGTAGCCCAGAGCAGATACCTACGAATGGAAGATGCATGAAGAGGCCTTGGTCCAGCAGTGGACAGCATCGGGCTGATGATGATGATGATGAATAGTAATTACTAGATGAATAAAAAATAAAATAAAAACTATCTACTCATTTAATAAATTTTAACTCTCAGTGTAACGTCGATTTGGGGTCCTAAACGTACCGAATTCTTCATTATTGGCTTCACTAATTAGTCCCCTAGCTTTAGATAATAATAATATGGGGGTAGAAGATTAAGCATTCCCATTATAAGTAAGTAGTGTAAGTACTTACTTTTTAAGAAAGAATATTCGAGTATAAATATGATGACACCAACTACAAGTACACAGACTATACTTAACACTGCTTCTACCATGGTTTTAATAAAAATAATAATTTTAATTTTATTTTATATTTTGAATAAGTCCGCACGACACATTAACAGTTGTTGAATGCCACAAAAATAATTTAATAGGCTCTTTTAAGTGTCTAATTCGATTTTTGTTGATTAGATTAGAACTACGAGACCTACTTTTCGTTCGTTGCCCTGGCCGGGGGAGGCTGCAGGGCACTTGTAAAGTCTAGAAATCGCAGGTTTGTGATCGCGATCAAAATGTGTGATAAAAGGATCAATTCTTTATGAACAATTGGAGCCAAGACTGTCTTTTTCAATAGGTAAGGTACGCGCACCACTCAAAAACCCCTGCACGAAGTTTCACTGTTCTATTGCTATCCAAAGAAAATCTGGTGCATCTACGATAGTAATTTCAGAATAAAATTATCTATTATTTTATTATTGTCTTTCAAGATCAGCATAGACTTTGTTTTCTGAACGAAAGTTTCAGCGATATAGGCTCATAATTTTACGTCACTACTTTTTGTTTTGTTATTTACCCTAAACGCAATATAGATAAGATGTAATAATGTAGGTTGGAGCTATCAATTTATTTGTAAACCGATTGTGTGATTATTGTTATATTGGGCAATAATTTAGACTTTTAGAGCAGGCCAACAGCGTATAGAGACTAGGTAATTACCCTGTTGATAACGTACGCTGAAACATCTGTTATTACAATTTTATTTTAATTAAACTAAATATTAGCTTCTGCGTCACGGATCCACATAAAGACTAGCTTTCCGCTAGTGGCTTCGCCCGCGTGGTCTGGGTATTTCTTATGACTTTCATCCCCTATTTCAATACCTTACAGCCTTTTTTTCACATTAAAAAACTACTAACTAAAAATCTAAAAACAAGCTCTGTGATGTTGGAAAATGTATTGCAGGCGGGACAAGCAAAGAAACAATTTTGTTTATGAACGAACAGCTTGTCCCGCCTGCAATACATTTTCCAACATCACTGAGCTTGTTTTTAGATTTTTAGTTAGTAGTTTTTACGCAGTCGGGTTTTTTGTTTCTTTTAATAATTGATTTTATTTCCTTCTTTTTAGTTTATAAATCATCATAGAATCACTAGATAGATCCTAAATGATGATTTAAAATATAAATTGATACAACTGAAGATCATTTTCAAAATCAGTTCGCACATTAAAGCGTATAAAATTCGCCATATTGATTTTTTTTAAATTTCATGTACCCATATACCAAGTGACAGTCGTGCCATCAAGACGAATCTAATGAGGTGTCATTTATCTAAATCGGTTGAGCCGTTGAGTAGTTACGACCGGACATAGGAACGGACATACATACATACATACATACATACGCGTCAAACACATAACCCTCCTCCTTCGGCAGTCGGGTAAAAAGTAACCGATGTCCTTTCTCAGGCTCTAGACTATCTGTTTACCAAATTTCCCTTAGTCCCTTTCCCTTAGTCCTAGTTTTGGACCACTGCACAGACAGACTTTCGCATTTATTATTTAACCCCCGACTAAAAACGACGGGGTGTTATTGCCTAAGCATCTGTTGGCAGTAGCCCAATTACTTGCCGAAAATTTATAATATCGGATGGACTTGCGCAAGTGCAACCACTTGCGTATAACTTCATTAGTCGGTACAATACGTAGGACGACGTCTGTGGTCTAGTGGTTCGAGTACCGGACTGCTGATCACGATTCCAACGGGACACAAACATATATTGTGATGAACTGAAGTGTTTGTGTTTGTCTGGGTGTTTCTTATGTATTTTAAGTAGGTATGTATTTACAAAAGAAAAAGTATATAAGTACCTATTATATCCATTGTCTAGTAACCATAGTACAAGCTCTGCTTAGTTTGGGACTAGATGGTGCTGTGTAAAAATGTCCCAGGATATTTATTTATTAAAATGTTTCCCATAAGTGCCAGTATGTTCCCCTCCACAAGCATCGCATCGTAGCACGTAGGCACGTGAGGCACGTCACCTTGCCGCATGAAATACCGAGCAATCACCGTCGCTCCATTAACTTGTAACTATTGCAAAACAACGGAAGCCGAACTCATTAAGTTTCGTAATAGTTTTATTAATTTACGTCGTCGATATTGGTGATATTAATGTAAAAATACTTTGTTAATATAATACACGAGCGCCCGTCCCCCGGCTTCGCACGGACATTTTCAACTTTCAACGCCATATCATAGCCCATTTACACAAAACCTTAAGAAATTATATACCCGACCCTTCTTCATGAATCACTAATCAGTAATCACACTCCGTTCCGCCAGCGGCTTCGCCTGCGTGGTCTTATAACTTATAGTATGTTACTCGGAAAAGATGTGGCTTTCTAATGGTGAAAGAATTTTTGAAATCTGTCCAGTAGTTTTTGAGTTTGCTCAATATAATATTAGTGTGGATAATTGCTATTGTGGCTGTTTCTATGCGATTTTTTATTGGTTAATTATTTTATACATTTATTATTGTATGTAAGTACCCAATTATGTATTAATGACTCTTAAAGCTACCCGTAAACACGCAAGTAGGTACAGAGCGTAAGTACCAAGTACAATGTAAACACATTACAGTTTACTTGAGTCTTACTTATCTTAAACATCATTATTCTAGTTTTTAACACAAATATAACATTGGATTTTCCCTGCTCGCAAATATTTAAGCACCATTTAAGAAGATTCTAGAGTTCTAGACCCATAACATTTAAAATACGATTTCGCTTATTCTCCGAAGTATTAGGCAGAGTTGTAGGATCGAAGACGTACGCTACGCCCACAGTTTGCTAATGGATATGGTCCCATGTTGTAGCGGTTGAGGTAAAGAACAACTCAATAATAAGTAATTTGCTCGACTTGTTTTGTTTTTTGTTCACGAGGGAAACCTTCAAAGGGCTGCTGTCCCCAAAGACCAGTAGCTCTTTGTAGGTAAGGATGCTCCACTCTTACACTCCCGATCTAAACCGGCAGTGTGGGAATCTAACCTAGTAAGACCACCTTGGGCCACCATCATCAGCACGTGAAGGGGGCAGTGTTTTCTCTTAAAAATCCATGCCAGAGCCGCCATGTGCTGCCGTCATCTCTGGGGGCTCACGATTACTTTACACAACCCAGGAATCAAATCTAACTAAATCCCCGGTCGTGATTATGATCACTAGGGTTAAAAACCATATGATTTCTTGTACTGGTATGCACGGGTCTTCTCCCATCATGAGACGCACAACCACGGAGTCTGTCTGTCATGCATGACCATTCAACTGTTCGATTTTTAGAGATGAGAAATAGGCTATTATAGTCCACCACCGCTACCGAAGCCCCACTCAGAAACGTCACTTAACGAAACAAATCATTAGCTAATAGAGGCTTTAAATATTACACTGACAACAAACTCAAATATGTAAAAATAGAACAAGATATAGTAAACACTGTTAACGATTAATTAACGTTTTTAAGTGCCGCCCCTACTGTGTTAGGAGATTTCAGAAGCTGAGCCGCCATCAAGAAAATCTTTCACGCTTTGCGTAATACACGCTTGATTTCGAAAAGATACACTAGTAGGCTGAGGTAGACTTCACAGTATTCTTTCCTATCAACTAGGGTGCAATTTTTATTGTGCAATTTACAGCATCACTGCGTTAATTGATTTATTTTAAATCCTCACGACGTGATTCCAACACTTACTATTAAAATTAAATTAATTAATTATACCTATGTTTAATGAAATTATAAAATAACTTACCATCTCGATACTTCGTAATACAAGCCAAAAGAAACATTGTCAATAAGTATAATAAATAGCACAACAGAGGCCCAAACACAATACACGTTAACCCTATTGCAGTATCTGACATCTTTACACAAATAAATAATAAGAAAAATTTTCACTTCACGCGTAAAAGGTTGAATGTCACTTGGTACTCTTTTGTTTAATAATGTTCCAAAGACGAAAATTCAATATGGCGGATCGCAGCAGAAGTTTACCAACACAATTAAACACAGAATTGATTCATTACAAAATTCAAACTAGTCGGAAAGTGAATGAAGATTTAATACAACATTTATTTAATAGTTGTGGAATGCCTTTCCGCTAATGTAATTTAAATGATCCCGACGGCCTCGGGAAGCGCGAATAGCTAAAACACTGAAGATAACTATGAATTCGTATCTTGTTTGCTTAGCAAAAGTACATAATAATTATAAGTATGTTGTCGGACAAGATAGCAAGCGAAGGTTAATGTCTTTAATTTTTTCCATGCTCATGAAGTTTAAGGTTACCTACGTTATCTAACTTCTTATCGTGTAAAGTGTAAGATTCATCAAAATAAAAAATAAAACATAGGCACCCATGTATCGAATTTGACATTTCTATGAAATAAACAAAAACCAGTTTCTTTACAAACAAACAAGCATACGGCCCGCCTGATGGTAAGCGGTTACCGTAGCCTATGGACGCTTGCAACACCAGAGGTATCACTCGCGCGTTGCCTACCCGAAAAACCTCTAGAGGTTTAAGGAGGATTCACTGCGCCGACAGTTTGAGGGAATATTCCTCTTGTTGCCAGTGCAGCGCATCCTTAGGAGCTCTGTACATCCGAAACTTTTAACATCCGTAAATAAACCTTAAGTATTTTTGGTCCTTTGAGACGGAAAAGCAAAACGGCTGGAGTAACTACTTACAAGACGGCAAATGTTAACGGTTTTTCATCATCACTTAACATCACGGAATGGGAAGAGATCGTTTAACGTTATAATCTTGTTGACTTAACCTTTTTAAACCAGAAGGAACTCTTCCTTTTCCATAATACTGTTATCAAAATCATACATCAACGTTTCTAAAGTAGGAAATTACGTAAAGTTAGTTATGTACATTTCAGTGTTATCTTTATGGTATATAATGTCAGTATGTAGATTGCGGATGCTGAGATGGGTGTGTTCATAAAAATGATTTTTAAGATGAGATTACAAAAGTACCTACAGTTATTTTGAGTCTTCCTCTATTGCCTCATTTGTCTAGTGGTCCTTAGAGCGACTGCAGAGCTGTTGAGTAAGAAGTCCTGGGTTCGTTCGATTCCCATTGATTAGGTTAATATTATTCTATAAAAGGAGATTGGATTGTTGCCCGGTTAATGGGTTCATCCTATCATATGGGACCTGAACATACAGTAAGAGTAACATCTGTACACCTTTTTCTAATCGTTTGGGGATTATAGGCGTAGTTGTATATTATGATTACATACAGTGATGTTGTGAACTGGCTTATCATCCGTGGGTCACTATGGGTATGGTTGAAAACCACCGCCATGCGTTCCGTCTGGCTTATATTGAACCAGCGCCGTTTCGAGAGAGAGTATAATAGATAGTAAGTAGTAAACCATTTTTCTTTCTTTCTTTCTTATATTCCTCAATAGAATGTTGGAGGAAGTCAAAGTTTTTTATCATCGTGTAATTAGCTACTTATAATGAGATGCAGTTGACATATAAAGAAATTAAAAAACAATATCTATACCTGATTTATGAGCAATTATTTTTAATACGTACGTGCAGCTTGTAACAGACGGCTTGGCTATTATTTATTACGGATCTCTTTAAGAATATTTTCCTCTTGAAATAAACAATACTTAATTATTAACAGACTTCTTAAAAGTCTTGTATTTAGAAGGGGTTAGTAACTATCCATTTTTATAGTTTGGTCCTAGAAACTTTACAAACTCGCATTTTACACCAAGGACCAAAAATTATTATCGATGAATCACAGGAACAGTATCCTCTTTATCATTATTCAAATCATTCCTGCTCTCCGTCATCTGGACATAGCTTCACCCTAAAGCTATCACTATCATGAATCAAGTTCTGTACACATTGCTATGAGAGCGGCAGGTTATGTTTGCGTTATCTCCAGTATTGATCCGTTTGCCAACCAATTTATATGATATATCTCATACTTTCACTAACTTATACTGTCAAATTAGATATGGTAGTTTTGTTACATGTTTTGTTACTGTTATGCAAGCGACGCACATGACTTCGAAAAGTCCAAGATTTAGACCGTGAAATCGAATTCTGACCACAGTACATAGCAGGCAAACGCTGTCTACGATCTGTCTATCAATCCTTAGTAATATTTTAAATGCGAAAGTAACTGTCTATCTGTCCGGCTTTCACACAAAACTACTGAACCGATTTAAATGAAATTTGATACTGAGATAGTGTATAGCCTAAGCAAGGACAAAGGCTACTTTTTAATGTGAAATAAGGGCTGTAAGGGGTTGAAATAGGGGATGAAAGTTATAAGAAATACCCAGACTACGTGGACAAAGCCGCTGGCGGAAAGCTAGTACATAAATATTAAATTACTTACATAAAAATATAAAAGGCACCAACTAAATAGATACTTTTTGCCTGACCTAGACATGAATTGAAGACTCAAGGTTCTAGCTATTATGGCTAACCAGACGATTGTTCAGCGTATGCCCATTAACTCAATTCATTATCTGTACCTATAGATTAGTTGGCGCAGGCATTAAACAGACAAGAGCCGTCGTTTTTTGCACACTCCATACTCATTATGTTCTATAGTTCGTCAAATATTATATCATAGCCAGTGAATCATTAAGGTAAACCAAAAAATGACGAGGAAAATCATCAGCGTTTTGTAATGTTTGATGAATTATGATCTTATGATATGAATTTGAGTAATTATGAATCAAAAATAACTCTATTGTAAAGATAATTGGACTATCATTCAATATCATAGTAGTTGACTTAAAAATAGATTCTCTGTGTGTTTGCATTGTTTTGGGTATGCTTTTTTAATTCGTGCGCGACTTATAAAACAACAACATAAAAACTATTGAGTTTTTTATTATTAAATGGTCACGCTCTTAATAAGTAGGTATAATAAGCATTTACTTAAAACGATTACCTTAAAACTTCAACGATATTTTTAATCACATTACTATAATTATGTACCTACGAACCTTTTGTTATCACCTTTATAAATAATATTTTTTAATATTTATTTTTTTATTTATGTACACACTGAAGAAAACAGAAAATTATAAATAATTAGGAATATTGTACAAAGGTACTGCTTATTTCTACAGAAATCTCTTCCAGCAGACCTGCGAGAGGAGAATTTAAAACAAGAAATGTAGACAACAGTGTGATGAGAAACATAAATACTATTACATACAAGCAAACATATACATAACATATTATAAATACAAATACATACAATTATAATATAATATATACACAATATACTAAATAACAATAAAATATATACAAAGTTGCAAACGTATGAAGTTACGGTGATAAAGATAAGTAGTGCTCTTTAACACGTTTCTTAAAGATTGAGACAGTTCTACATTCTCGGATTTCTGGGGGAAGCGAGTTCCACAGCCTGACACCATGTACAGACAGAGAATAGGAATAAAAGTCGGTTTTGTGAACTGAACTTTCCATTTAACATTTGATTTGAACATTGTGTTTTGTAATTTGTATGTCACGCAATAAAAACATTGCAATAATTTTGGTCCTTTCGTCCGCAAATAAAACATTTTCGGTCTAAAATAAGATGTGATCAAAATTAAATATAATACTTACATTTCCTTATTGTTTTTGTAGCAATTCCAAAACAGACATACCAGTATTAATAACGATATTGTTAATGGCATAATTACTAATTTAAACCAAACACTTCTAACCACACTCGTTTCAATATCGCTATCTGTTGAATTAAATTCCATTTTTAAAAATGTACCTATTAGGATTTTTTTTTAATTTATTTGGAATTTGAACGAAAAAGGTTTACAGTTTTCTAGGGTTTTTGTTTATTTTTTTAATATTGCCTCTTCTGTTATTCTTTTTTTTATACACGTGTGACAAGGTTAGGCAATTACTGTTAGCACTGCTTTACATAACAAACGGCTCGTGTCTGGCCATTATCGGCTATTATCTGGGAAGTTTGCTTTGAACTAACCATTGTTGGTGGCTTCACTCGCTTTTTAAAGTGGAATAGTGTTGAATGAAATGACATGGTGTTATTATTTCTGTATAGATAGGTATTTGTGGTATATTTATTTACATAATTATATCTGCTGCTATTATCCTGTAGAAATTGGTAGATAGTTGCTGTTACTTTCATTCCCGTCAAGTTGTCAACTGTTCTTCACAGACTAAATTTAATACTCTCAATAAAATTGTATATGATCTCTCAGTTGTAGATTCTATCAGTCCTAAGATATGTATTCCCCCCTAATACATTGGACCTAACCTAAACATTACGAACTGTGAGTTTACATTAGCACGCCTTTGCCTGACGCTTCGGGGAATAGAGGCATGAATGTATGTCATATGACTTTTCTAGCAAAATCTACATTCGAATACATACCATCACGTCTGTATTCCCCGAAGAGTTAGGTAGAGGTGTACTAATTGTGGAGAGGTTTGCCGGTATGTGTAAGTCCCATGTATGGGGAGCGAGCCTATTGCCATCAACCGGGCACAAATCCAGACTCCGAGCTGCTACTGGAAATTTCACATAAATCCCAACAACACTTTGCTTAACTCGGGAATCGAACCTAAGACCTTTAGCGTAGCAGTCTCGCAAGCTAACGAGGTAGTCAATATTTGAATACAAAATTAAAAATAATTTAAAAATCAAAAAGTTTATCCTTGTGAAGAATTAAGCCGGATCGAAGGATCCGTCCGAGGATCCTGCTTTTTAAAAGGAACGAATAAAAAATACATACATTCAAACAACATTTCGTATATTTTTTATTCGTTATACATATTTGCTAACACGAAAAGCGTGTTTTGTTTGATATTAATCTCGTGCTAATGTAAGCAAATAGTTTTTATCTGTGTATCACAGTGAGCTCATAAAGTTTTTTATCCTTTTGATTTTGACCTATAATATTTCAAAATTCATAATATTTAAGGTTAAAAAAAATTGTGTCAGTCAGTTTTGGTTGTACGACTTTAATAATTGCTAGAAGCTTATCATTTCCCTCATCATACATAAATACTTGTTAAAAAAATAAGTCGATCAAATTTTTAATAAAACTTAGGTACTTAAGTATTTTTGAGAAAATGAAGTTCTTAAACCCGTTCGATCATTTGCTAACATCATAATTTCAGACATACAATAGTTATTTCTACTTCGTAATTCGTAATTGCTTCTTTTAGCTGGTGCCTTGGAGGCTGTAAGACTTGAGGTGGTTATCAGAAACCGGCTAGATATAAGCGCACATAGAATACTGCTTTATAAACTAAATAGTACCTAAAGCGGAAGCAAGCAAGGAAAAATTTGCGAGAAACGTGTATTTAGCGTAAGTATTTTTATTAAAGTAAGTAAAAGTATAGGTAAATGGAATCCGGAATAGAAACATCTTTAAAAACAATAGTGCGGAATAAAAATAAAATATAGATTTAAAGAAATCCACTCAAGGCGAGGATATTATTAGATACTGAAGCTCTACACAAAGGCGCCGACTTGAAGAGGGGCTTAGTGAAATTGATGATAGCCCTCGCATCAGCGTGACTCCGTCACATGATTCCACTTAGATCTTTATCAGGTGCATCAATTTATCACATTGTATTGTGTAAATAGGTTCTTATATCTGTAAAGATTTACCTGATATCAATAAAATCGATCAAAATCCAGTGATTGGTAATAAAGCATAATACGTTAGGGGATGGAATCTTCATTAAAATAAACTGTTTAAAAAAGGAGGAGATTCAGAACACTTGCGTTGTGGTCGAATATCTAGATAGCCAATACAAGAATTTAGCTGTGACCCACAATTGTGTGTTCGTTATTATAAGTGCCATAACACAAATTGTGGATGTTCCACTTCGCGAAATTCAATTAAAGAGTTAAATTTTTATGAGATATTTTTATTATAGCTTTCAGTACTATCATTTTTATTAAATATATGTAATATATCTTAATGAAATACGCTGATGCTAGATCTTAAGATTCACATAATAATTACTAAGTGTGTAATTTTTTTAATGATCTATCAATAAGTTACCGTACATACATACTACTTTCCCTTTTTCTTTGTGGCAACATCTGTATTAATACTCAATAACTCAAGATCAGCCAATCAGCAGGTTATTATTTGGCCAGATATAAATATATTCACTCATGGGGGCTCTATTAATTCTTAAAAATACTTTCGTCCTTCAAATATTAATATCACCTTTATCTCAAGGTTTTCTAAAATAGTTTGTATTTATCAACTTCCGTTTTTTCTCCAATCTGTGTAGCGATCGGTTTTTGATGCATCGCTGGCGGCACACAAATGCCGATTGATCTGCAGAGATCTCGAAGAATGGCGTCATTTGTTTTAAGTGATTAGGGTTGTTACTATGAAGGATCGTTTATGTACTTACCTACTAATAAGCTTTATTAAATAAGGTTCATTGTCTTGAAAGGTATTTTCTCGATAAAGTCACTTTAGTCTATTCTTTGGCATAATGTAAACAGTACCTACTCACAATTTCGTCACAGGTTAGGTTAACTCTAGTATAACTGTATCCCGCGATTTCACTCGCATCTCAAAGGACTTCTTAATCAATATAACAATATACTTATTCTTAATCTACATATTCCTATTCTTCTTCTTTTAAAATTCTATAATAAAAGTTTTCTACTTTACATTTAAAATAACGACGTTAAAATAACTTAACGTTTAAAATAACGATGTTTTAAATAAACTCTTTTTACGGTAACCACTACATACGAATTCAGATTAGCTTTGGGCTCTTAAAAACTATTGCTCTCCTTCATTACTAATTACTCTCACTTTTAATTACAAAACATTCCAGATAGAGTTCTCTATATCAAAAGAGGTCATATTGTGTGTGCCGACCCGCTGCACGCTCATTCGTTATGTTTAGTGTAGACAAGGACAAAAGAGAACGTAGGGCTCGCCTTCAAACTATTATTTTCATATGCAATAGTTACGTAGGTCTATTGTGCATTGTAACAGTAAATTTAATTTTATATTTTACTAGCTGACCCAGCAAACGCCATATAGGGGTGGGTCACCCTTATCATTTAGGGGTATGAAAAATAGATGTTGGCCGATTCTCAGACCTATTCCATATACACACAAAATTTTATACAAATCAGTCCAGCCGTTTCGGAGGAGTACGGGAACGAACATTGTGACACGAGAATTTTAATATAAGATGTACGGTATAAGCCTGAGTAATTTCTGTTTAAAATACAGCTCGTAAAGCTTATCATCAACTAAGGTTTATAAAAAAAAAATCGCGACTCGAAGGACCTACATAAACTGGTCCTTCAAACCGTGATGTGATTTTTATCCAAATCAGTATTAATTTTTTTACATTTTTTGTTTGAGACTAGAAGCAGTCTTATGTCATGTTTTACCATGGTAATTTTTAAAATAGATGTAGAGGCTATTAAAAGCAGAATAGCACTTAGAATCGTATAATATATAGGCCTTATTGATTATTTTTGTCGTTAAACACTTGAAAAATCGATTTTATTTCTGAAGACAACAAAAAAATCATAAAAGGGTGAATTGCGCAAGCAAAAAAAATACACGGCAAACCTGAGAACGGTAGTGCAATGTGCAGATATTTAATTTTAAAAATTTTTCCTCAATAGTTTAAGTACTCCTCTACCTTGACAAAAAAAGTCATTGATTTCTACCCTTTAATATACCAAAAAAAAATATATAAAATTATATTTTATCATCACGGTGGCCTGTCCTGAACCCAATTCCGTTCATAAAATACCTTCCCCTGCAAATACATTCGTAATATGGATTTAAATCGATTTTGATATCATTAAATTATTACATATTCGATCAAATAAAACTATTTTTGTTTCTTTATCTTCTTTCTCATGGATTTGTCTGGAAAAACGTTATCATTTCAGAGGACAGTAAGTTTTAGTAGAATAGCCACGTCAACATTGCGTTGTTACGCCCCTCTCACCTTTCCTCACTTCGGATCAATCCGGCTCAAGCTCTCGGCGCAAACGCACCGGTCCCAACGTCTTGCCGTTTCCCGCCAAAAAAGTAATTTTATCATTTCAGTAATAAGGGGACAAAAATAGTTTCATTTCGGTGGCTGTAATAACTCGTGCTAGATTCGTGTAATTTAGTATATATATAAAGTTTTAGAGATACTTATGTCAGATACAAAGTCATAGTTTTGTAATGTAGGTACTTTTACCTAGAGTGTAGATTAGATTATTCGGGTGTATTTGTATTTAAATATATAAAATATATACATATATCTATCTAGTTAGTACATGTATATATTTTAGATACACATTTGTTCGGCTCAACGATGATGTGATGAGTGTGTAAGTCACCGAAGTGTAGATTATTATTTCTAGATACTAATTGTCAACAAAATAATTACTTCGAGGGTGTACCTTGATTATAAGTGCCTTACCTTTATTTTTATATCATTTATTATGAGTACTAAATTACCAAAGATTATATAAGTAAAGAAACAATTCATTCATATCATAATAAACATTACATAATATCATTCTTTGAGGTTATTAAGTATAACCTCAAAGAATGGTATATGTAATACTAACTGTAATTCTGTATATTAATTATGATAATAAAATAACTGTCTCAGTGTTTATCTAAAATTTGTGAAAATCAAACCTAACAAAGTACGGAACCCTGGCTGCCCGGCACGGTTGTTTTTAACTGTATCATTTCGGTGGATTTATTTCATTCCGGTGCACAGTCTATCATTTCGGTGGTAATTTTTATCATTACGGTAGACACTTTTCATTTCAGTGGACTCTTAAAAATTCATCCTTAAATATTTATGTAAGTTTTGATGATATTTAATGTCCACTCACGCACAACGTTACAAAATAGGCTAAAGTTTTATTTGTCACTAAAAATATGTAGATAACATTGAAATAAAAAAATCCCACCGAAATTACACATAAAAATCTCTTGTTGAAATTCACCCAAAAAGTATGTACTTTTTATGAATATAGATAACTATTGTTCGTCTCTCATCTCAATGTAGAAAGTCATGCGATGCAAAGGTGAGATAGCACGCATGAATCATTTCCAATCAGTCATCTGAATTGTTTCAACTGTCACAATTTGCGTCAGAATATTAAAAATAACTGAAGTGTTTTTTTTAATAAATTATATTTTTCCTGTTTGTTTATAATCTATAGATGATATGACATCAAGTTAAATATAGGCAGAGAAAATTGTATGTAAGCAAACCAATCTGACAAAGTATGCATTACTAATATACTACCTTTTTTTGGTGTGAATTTTAACACACAATCAAAAGAAGTAAAAGCACCGATCAGTATTCAAAGTATTTTTCGAGGATAACGCTGGTAATTCTAATACCAAAGTTTCGAATAGGCTTGGTTTTAAAATCTACAATTGTCAATGTACATACCTACTATAGAATCGCAAAAGCTTAGAATTATTTTGTATTTTGTTGTTCCGCGATGTCACATTCCATTTTCTTTACTTAAAAAGTCGAGTCGTAATCCTGAGCAACTAGATCTGCGTTATGAAGTGAGAATGCTTAAGAGCGTTTCAAGGTTACTATATTATATTAACGGTGCTCGACACAAAGGACCAATGACCTGAAGAATGTAGCTGGACTGCATTCAGTGCGGAGAATGGAGGACCAATATCGAGTAGAAAAGAGATTTGCTAGAGATATTTTATCCTTTAGTAGGTATAAATAAAATTGCATGAATTTGCATGTTAATAATATTAAAATTGACTGTTTAGAATTCTTTAAGATGAATTTAGAAATCTATACATTGAAGATATATAAAAGATCCGTGATTTAATTACTGCTAGACACAGCCCCTCAATAATTTTCAAAATTTTACTCTAGTGTGGATTATGTGTTTTATATGAGAAAAATATTACAAAAAAATTTAGGTACTTCGGACAAGCCCTTGATACCAGAGTGGACGAAGTTCACACTGGGTAGATTAGGAAAAATCTAATGGAAATCAATACTACTTATAACACTTAACTAAGTTTAGCTTGAGTTAAAATTATTCAAGAACCTATTTACGGGCTCTTGAACTTGAAGAATATATTTTTTCTCACAAAATATTATCTACGGACGAAAGGACCACTGATGGGTATTGCCCAGATAGATATCCTATTGTTATTATTATAATATCATGTGTCACTATTGCTATTGTTCTGCTATCAGGTGTTGACCTAGATGGGAACACAGCAACAAATTTGCCTATCTTATCACCATCCACTGCTTGACTTTACCCATAGTCATAGCTGGGTTTAGGAGGCCCTCCTCTGTTGGTGTTATCTATCGCGGCATCCTCTACCAGATATCTCTCACGTCTAGAATAATATCGTCTAGCGATGTCGCTGCTAGACGCCCGACTTCTCTTACTAGAAGAAGAATATTTTCAGATTTCGTTCGTCTTTATTCGGGGAAGTGGCATTTATTTTGGTATGTTTATTTTATTCCTTATATGTAATTCATAATTATGTATGTTATTTGTTTCGTGTAGTTACTTATTTATTATTTGTTAGCACTGATGCCAACATAGCTATTTCTATCTAGCTATTTTTGTACCTTGACAGCTACATTTTAAAAAAGTTTGTAGCTAAAAATAAGGTACTTTCCTCTGAATTTTGATTTCAATAATTCGTATTATTTTAACTTTTTAGGGTAAAATTTAGGAATTTGGCAACTTTTGCAGAAGACTTAGCTACAAAGATAGTACAGTTGGCAATACTGTTTGTTAGTAATGCTATATTAGACTAGCAAGATCTAACTAGGCCAAAGTTGTTTATCAAAACAACTAGGGTAGTGTGATAACGTCTGCAAAAACAGAAATTTATTAATGATGTTAAAAACTTTATAATAATTAAATTGTATTAGGTACATTTTGGAAGTTACGAGAATCGTTTAATTCAATCTATCAGTTATTTAATTAAATCACCCAGTTTTTTTTCAGTGTTGAACTACACAGGGGACGAAGTGATATCTCCTACAGTATAATTATAAACATAATTTTTTCCTTCATTAAAAATAATAATACATATGTTTCAAGTATTATAAAAAAGAAACAAAATTGACAACCAAATTCTAAAAAAGTATCATTATCATTTCGTTTACCACTTGCAGTAAAGGAGATAATATTTTTAGACATATTAAATAAACAACTGGCCGTTTAGCAGACTGGTTTTGGTTCAGTGGTCATGTAGTACTAATTTTAGCAAACTGGTCCTTTTAGTCCTTTAGGTCTAAGTCATTGCTTACTAAATGAAGTTTTAATTTAGAAATGATAAATCTGACAATTACCTTGTGGTATTTGCTTTTTAATTACGTGAAAACAAGCACTCAGGGTGTTATAAACACACACTTTTATGTGCGTCTAGGTTTTGTTCTAGCCAAAATTTCTTAATCTGTGGTGATTTATACTGTCTGATCTCGAGTAGGACTAAGCTGTATGTATGTTGTAAGCCATTAATTTACACAAAGTAAATTAGCAGTATATGTACGTGTGCAATAATATTTTTACAAAGATAACATTAAATCCTATTATAATATTTGACACAAATGGGTAGAACAGTCTCAGGACACTTGACAGGAGCCCGAAAGACCATGATCTGACTTTTACTAACGTTATACACCAAGCCGTGTTTACCTGGCCTAGCCTACAATAATTAACTTGAGGAGTTAAGGTAAATAAATATTTTTCATTCCAGTTTTATTGTAGTAGATGGATTGGTAGAATCAAGTATTACTGCATAGTCCTCATTGACTAGCGACCAAGAAAAATATCCAGAACTTATGAGAGGTCAGTCTTTTTTCAGTTCAGGACCAACTAAGAAAATGGTGAGAAAATTTACTGCAAATAAAGCACAATAATATGCTTAACATGATTTCTCTGTCCCGAAAGGGTTTTAAAATGTAATTTTCTTGGAAAGACTCATAAATTTATCTACTTTCTGCTTCTGCTGTAAGATTTTATAAGGACGAGTTTTTTCTTATTCATCGCCTATGAGTATGAAACAGGCTGCGTTTGCGAAGGAAAGCAAAGGGAGAGGAAATAAGTGTTACCAGTGAATTCTAGTAGGCGATGCTTCCGCCTACTCTCCCGGTACAATCAATGTCACACACATTTCACGGATCTTTCCTATTCTTGTGATGTGTATTTAGCTAATACGTCAGTCAATATTAGCTGTTTTAAGTCGTATTCACGGCACGGATGACGTTATTTTATGAGTTTGTAATAATTAGGTAATGGGTTTCAATGTAAGTAATTTGTTTTGGTGTATTTTTCCGTTGAAAGATTTGCTGTAGCTATTCTAAAATTTGTTATTTTGGTATAAAATGTTTGGTAGTATTACTTTGGTAGGCATTCGACATGTGTCCTGTGATAATTTGATCGTCGCATTATCTCGTCTTTAGCCATATATCTGACAGGACAAAATTATTTGTATCCCGAATGTTAGCCTAGCAGGATCTCATGCTCAGCAGCCACTTTTACTAGGTAAAACTAAGGCTATGCATAGAAATAAAATATTTTAACTTAAATTTCGACTATTATGGACATCATCAAATTGTAATGACGTATTTGTAATGAGGATAACCCTAATTGCTGTGAATTTTAAATAATTAATGCTCCTAACCGCAGCTCTATCTTTACTACATTAACTAGTTACGCTGTTTTTTCAGATTCCATATTTCCAACAACCACAATATAAAAAGTAGTTTGTTTTTCGGCCCCCAGGCAACGGCAAAGTATGTGATAAAAACATTTTATAACATAAATCGACGTAAGACACCAATAGCACAAGGTTTCTCTCAACAAAATGCTCACACGGTTACCCAACACTATGCCAACTTACTCGTATCTTACAATTTGCGCAAACGTTGCAATTTGCGTTAAATATTGTTTAACGGCACGAGAAGCACATTTACCGAGAGTATGAAACATTTTGTGCACAAGAACGAGAAATACTTAGTTAACGAATTTACTAGCAAAGTTTGATTCCAACATTGTTTCAGTTTGCGGAGCGAAGGACCAATTCTTTGTATTAAGCGACAAACACTCTGATATATTTTCAGCATGAACTGTTTATATACAACCTCCATTTGCAAACATTATTTGTTTGAGTGTAAATCTAAATGGTGAGTCTTCAACATTATAAGCACGGGATGTAATGATGGATATTTACTTAAATTGAATGTAAGTTGATGTAACAGTCGTGACTCCTAATACAATAACATTCCGTAGGAATTCTGTTCTGAATGGGATTGGAATTTTGTTGGTATATTAATTGTTAACAACATTCATTGTTGAAAACACCCATAACATTTTAAAGTGAGAGCAGAGCATGTGTTATGTCTATATCGTCATAACATGCTCAATGTGTGATTGTCAACCACCTGTTAAGTAATGAATTTATTTGTTAGACGTCCATTCATTGGTCACCGGTCAAAAATTGCTTGTCGCGATAACAACACCAAAAAATTGTAATCATTTTCGCCAAATTTATTGTCCGGGTTGAAGTTGGCACGAGCTAACTTTAATTCGGCCGTAAAAATCGGACAGAGAAAAATATTGGATTAAAATTGACGACGTTTGTGGTCTAGTGGTTCGAGTACCGGACTGCTAATCTCGAGGTCGTGGGTTCGATTCCCACAAGACACAAAATTTATGCGATGAACTTAGGTGTTTGTGTTTGTCTGGGTGTTTCTTATATATTATAAGTATATATTTACAAAAAAACGTATATAAGTATTATATCCATTGTCTAGTACCCATAGTACAAGCTCTGCTTAGTTTGGGATTAGATGGTGCTGTGTAAAAATGTCCCAAGATATTTATTTTATTATTTATTTAAAATGATACGACTTGACTTGAGCTTTCGTTTTTATTTATTACAATCCAATATTTTTCTTTCTCCGATTTTTACGGCCGGGTTAAAGTCAGCTCGTGCCAACTTCAACCCGGACAATAAGTTTGACGAGAACTGTACCTATTTAACTATTTCTGATTTGTTGGGATTTTGAGAGCTGAAATAGATATTTACTATCTATAGCACGCCTCTGATACGGTAAATTATCAAAACCTCGTGGCTTGAAGTAAGTAGTAGGTAGTAGTCCCAGAGAGTAACTATTCTAGGTTATAATCGTATCAATTACTTGATTATACCGCCGCCGTTATGTCACGGTTCTAAGACAATGTAGTATCTAGGTGACGGCTGCACGAATCTAGCCACAAAGCCACGAATGTCTATATAGCTAGAGATATAGGCTAGACTGTAATAATACTAGCGAAGTGCAATCCGTAATACGTATAGATACTTGGATTCGTACAATGTTGCAGCAATTAGTAACAATAATATGTAAGACAAAATTATTGGTCCTTTTAGCCGAGATATCCGGGTAAATGTATTTTTTTACATCTTTTTGTACCTCTAAAGACTCATAACTTTTTTTCCCATTAAAATCTGTACCAAACAATAATTTTATGAGAGTCTGCTACAATTAGACATTAATACAAAACAACATCCTGCCTGTTTTACCCGTCACAAGTAAAGATATTCGAATTTAAAGTTAAAAAAAACTGGTAATTTTTCTGCGAAATTAAAAAAAGTTAAATAAAAAAAACGGTGCGGCCAAGGTCAAATAATTTGGGCCAAGTGGGTAGCAGATGACCCCAACTAACCACCATTTTCGTATGTTCAACGTTCTACCAAACAACAACAAGTTAAAACCCAGGCGACTTTACTAACTGCCCCTCAACCATGAGTTCTGTCGAATGACTTACGATAGGTTTTTTACGCATCGAAACGCTGTAATCTCATAGCAGATTTTAGTTCCTTACGTAACCGCTAGAGGCGCTGCGAGGGTTTTCCATACAAATGTTTTACGGCTTCGCTAGCGAGTCTAGTGAGAAAAACTCATGGTCGAGGCACTGTTCATAAAAAATATTCGCTTTATTTTACATGGTAATTTAAGAAATCTAATCTGTCAATAAAATAAAAAGAACCCCTAAAATAATAGAAATGTCATGTGTTGTCAGGTCAGCCCAAAAATGTCATAATACCAGTTTTTAATTTATACTAAAAACGTAGGTTTCACAAGAAATGGGAATTGCACAATATTATTAAATCGGACATCAAAAGTTAGAAAAAATATAAATTTCGTGACAGAACAATTCGACCTCACAGCAGATGCTTTTGCCAACTATGTTACCGAAATCACTTGGACTTGAGAAATGGTCGTGCTTGAGGTCGATTTTTCTTTCATTAAAAGTCTTGGCATGCATTTCTGACGAATACTAATAAAAAGAAACGAATGAAAGTTATAAAAGATAAAGTTAGAATTTATTTATAATGTTTTGTAATTATTTACTTGGATTCGAAAAAGTACAAAGCCCGCAATAAAATAATTTTAAAACAAACTAAACAATAGCACTTGATGGTTCCCTCCACTGCACAAAGTATATATTAAAGTGTGAAGGTCTGAGTAGTATGGTATGTGTGACAGCTAGGGTTCGACGCCACTACAATGGACATGCGACTGGAATAACAAGCGGTATACTTTTGTTTTCTTTAAGGCTACGGCTGTATATAGCGTTCGGTTCTGGCCGTCATACTAATCAATGGTCGGTCGACTCGTGAAGAGATTGATTTCTACGCTACCGTTTGCGTCCGAATATAGAATACTTGCCAGCTTTGCTACCTGCCCGGCAGAACACAGATCAGAGGAACACCGAACTTGGCATGACACACGACAAACCAAGTTTGTAAGAGACCAGCTTGAAATAACTCGAGTATGTTCGATATACTCGAATTATTTCATGCTGGTTTAAATTTTCAATCCATGTCATGTATAACTCGAAATGTTTTTAAACCTGTTACACTAGCACAGGGATATGTTTGCTCTTTTTAATTATTAAATGTACACAAGCGACAATAGTTTTGGTGTACGCGGGTACCCTTCTTTTATAATGATTTGAGATATTTTTAAATTCGAAAATTAAAATTGGCTGAAACGCAAGTTAGCTTTGATAAATAGAGGTTCGCCTTGTCAGAGCACACAGTAGTATAATTATATACATAATGCTTGCTGGTTGTCGCATTAGATGTCTTCCAATACATGCATTGTTCAATAAAGGCCACGGCCGAACGGACCTTAGAATAATAATACGATCATTAGTATAATGTGTGGAAAATTCAGCTGAAGGTAACTTAGAAGTATGTACATTCTAGAACCAAGAGTTTATTTTTTCACAAGCAATTTTTTGCCGTTATTAATTGGTTTCTTAAATACTTAAGGAGGTCGGTTCTGATCAAAGGTAGGCGAAATAAAACAAGAGCCCATGGAAACGTCTGAGATACAAATATGGAAATATTATGAACGTCCTACCTATCTTCTTACGAAATATCTAAGACTAAAATTTAAAGCTAATACATTTTCGAATATAAAACTTATATCGATATCTATGCACCAACAGTTATTAATCAAAATAATTATACAAAGAGAAACTAAAGTGGTTTGGTCAGCAACGTAATCGTGGTGAACAGACGGTCATCGCACTGATCGTCAGTATAGTCACGCTGACAGTGATTTATGTCTGAATTGTTTTTGTCCACCAAAGATTAAGATTGACAAGTTCTCAAGGAAAACAAACAAAGATGTACGTAACTATGCAAAAAAGTAATTGTGCCAAATAAGTTTGTGACGTGCGTATCTAAGGACCAACTTTAAGAATGCCGAAAATATTGTATGTCAAGTAGTCTAAGTGAGATCAGATAATAAATAGGGAATCAAATTTATAAGAAATTATAATTTTATTGTAGTAATATTCTACCATACAAGGTGTTGGAGCTGATTCATAAAATACTATGTTTCATTTTGTATACATTCTATTTCATCATCTTCCTGCCCTTGTCCCAATTTATCATTTTCTATCATTTTCTTCCATTCATCACTGTTATCCATCATTTCCTCATTGACCCCCTTTTCCATCATATATCGATCTTAACACAATCCATCCATACTTTCTTTGGCCTTCCTCTGCCGCTTCGTCCTTCTACGTTCAATGATCACTCTTTTAGTTACATGCGTATACTTTTCTCATACTCATAATTATAACTATTTTCTACTTTTTCCCAACTAAAACTATGATAGGTATAGGTCGGGTTTTAGAATGTGACAAGTAGATTCCACCAGGTAGTCTATCGAATAATGTGTGTATGAGTTTTGAGCTTAGGGTCATGGACATACTCTAAGAAAACATATAAGTACCAAACATCAGTATATAGAATAGTTATAACTGGAATGTCACCAAGTTTAGACCTCTTACATTATTGAAACAATTTATTGCACTATCTATAATTACTGCGTAAGTAACTACTGACGTTTATGTATTTAGTACAATCTGACAGTAACCTACTAGTCTTTAGTTCTACTTGGAAATTACATACCTAATCATAAAATACCTGCTATTAATATTTATTTGATTTGCCACTTCACATTAAGTATTATTATGTTAATTTAGATGTTATCTACGAAACTAAATAGGCCATATTACTGTATTGTTAATAATTACTGACGATTTTTATGAAACATATGGTAATAAAAAAATATGATAATTAATATTTTTGTGAAGTGTTTGTAAGCAACGGGGCAGGCCCAGACGGAGATGGCGGAATGAGCTGGATTCATTCGAAAAGGACTGGTTGGATATTGCTAGAGGAGAGAGAGAGGTGGAAGAAGAGTGGGAAGGCTTTTGCTCTGCAGTGGGATATTACAGGCTTATAAAAAAAGTGTTTTTAAAAATAACATTATAAAAATGTAAGGAAGTGCTATCGTCACTAGTTTAAGCGAATAGAATTAATCTTCATAAATGTTTAATATCGTATGTTGTCGTAAAATGTAGACCTAATTACCTACCTCGTTTACCGCGTATACGAAGACCATTTATTTATAATCATCATTAATTATAATTTAATAGTTTATTTTACATAAATTGATCAAACTATTATCCGGTTGGGCTGGTTATAGCGCGTTTTTTACGTAAGTCCCACAACATAGCAACGAACCATCATGAATTTATTTATAGCTTTATACTAAATGCTATGACAGAGTTATTTGACCTTACGCAATCGGAATCGAGGCCTCACGAACCGCAAAACTACACACAAACCGAGGTTCTATTACAAATAAATTCTAGCCTTTTCCAGCAACCTTTAGGTTGACTTCCAGACGGCCTAGATGCGGCTACATGGGTATGGCTGATGGGTACATCAGAATATTACACCCGCGCAAACCAGCAACTGGTAATTCTGAATTCCAAACACAAAACTGGTTAGTCTGCATCTTGATTACTCCCACCTTGACTGACCAATTTTGACGTCAATTTTTCTTGGATGGCACCGGATTAGTTACAAAATAGTTCATGGATTGCTCTAGTTCTCGCTTTAACGATCAATCTATTTCCCGTTAGTCACAAGACGCGGTCTGCTAATATAAAGGACCAATAATAAAGTTATAATCGCATTTATTTTTAACCAAAGCACTTATGTAAGAATTCTAACAAGCCGTCAACCGGTTATCAAGAGGTCAAGAGGTCAAACTATAATTGTTTATTGTGGTCAAACCGCTCACAACATAAGTAATAATATAGAGCAAATAGCAGATTTTATGTTCTTGTTTTACAAAACCCTGGAATTTTGTTGAGGTGCCTAGTGACCAGTACTTGGATATCGCATTTATTTTTATACATATAATAGTGTAGAAATCCATTATTGATGGCGCACCCTGGCTGTCAGGGGTTAACATCATACATCTTCTAAGGTTTTTCGTTATTTGTTGCAGATGTTTGTAATTTCGTATATAGTTTTAATCAAAAAATTTGTTAGATTTTAGACACATAAGAATTCTGTGCAGTTATGTTAGGCTGATATTCAGAGACGACGCTAAGCGTAAAGCCTTCCGTGTGTCAAATTTGTACAACAATTTGACATACGGGAGCGTAAGTTTAAGCTTAGTGTCATCTCTGAATGTTAGCCTTACTTGTATGGAGCACAACCCATAGAATGTCGCAGAGATAAGGATATAAGTAGTCAGCTATGAGACTGGAATGGATACATTTTAGTATCTATTATTTTTTATGTTGTGGCAATGAATCTTTGTGTTCTGCATGTTTAAACGACGAAGAGATTCTCAGAAGAATAAACCTGCTTAGTCTTGTCAATTTGTAAATTATAAGTTTTGGGTGGCCACAGACTAGGTCTGTGTGCGTGAGATTGCTAAAAACTTGCAGGCTCTTTTTAGTTCTAGTTTATTTCATTTACATTTGTTTTTGTAAAAAAAAATACTGTATTTATTGCGTTAATTTATGTTAATTTTTCATTCCACACAAGCATACTACCGTTGAAATAAGAAAATGACTAAGAATGTGGTCCTTTTGTACGCTGGTTGAGCTACCTCCCGAAAGTGTTTTTCTTTGTTTTGAATATTATAAATCTATGATCCACGGATAACATAGATTTCGTGGGACATATGAACTAGAATATGACATGTATTAAATAATTAAAGGACCATGGGGGATTTTGTATGGACACCGTCCCCACCCACCAACAGACATGGGATGACTTTTAATATGATCATTAGGAGCCACACAAAGAGAAATTAAACGTTTTTAAAACGAAATCGATGGGGTTTTAAAAAAAAACGCAATAACCTATCTACAAAAATGGGGATAATTTTGTACAAATATCAATTAATCTCTTATAAAGAAACAAATGCATATTACTATCATATTCTGCAGATAAATAATAATAGAACTTGTACAAAAAATTGGTCATCGATCACAAAAAATATATTTTTTGTTACCTACTATGATTTTTCTTATTTCTGTTGCTAACATATTTATGGTCTACTTAATTAGCCTACTTCTATTGGTTGAAAATGCGGCCGAGCGTGAAGAGGTCCTGGGTTCAACTCCCAGGTCGAGAATTTTTTTTATTGGAGTTTAGCTCTAAAATTGAAAAGAGCAACTTGGAGGTTGGTTTTCTGACCGGCTAAAGGCAGAAGAAAGGCTCACCCACTGTTATATGTGGCTTTAAACATATCGCCGAAATGTTAGTACATAAGAAGTTATGCCTTTGCCTAAACTAACCTAACTTTTTCTGAGCGTGTAAAAATCCTCCCGTGAAAGGCGATGCTTTGCTAGGGTTACAGGAACGACCCTCTCTTCGCTCTTATCCCTCCGCGAAATATAACCTAACCTTAACCTAACTAATCGAACCTAACCTTAACCTAACTTAATTCTTTGGAGAACACAAATCCCAGTACCGGTAATACCCCACATATTTGGGAATTATCGTCATAGGAAAAAAATCTCTATCCAATAAGACTTTTCAGATGAGATTGTTTAGAATTCTGTTGGTTAGTGGTGACAACTGTTCTAATCCACACTTGAAATATTTAAAAATCCTAATACCGGCCAAATTCCACATATTAGGAGATGGTCGTCATAGCAAAAAATTCTCGATCTACTGAGACCTTTCACATGAGATTGGTTTGAATTCTGTTGGTTAGTTGTAACGAATGTTCTCTAATCCACACTTAAAATATTTTAAAATCCCAATACCGGCCAAACCCTACTTACTTGGGGATAGTCGTCATAGCAAAAAAATCTCTATCTACTGAGATCTTTTATATGAGATTGGTTTGAATTCTGTTGGTTAGTGGTAACGAATGTTCTCTAATCCACACTTGAAATATTTAAAAATCCTAATTCCGGCCAAATTCCACATATTAGGAGATGGTCGTCATAGCAAAAAATTCTCGATCTACTGAGACCTTTCACATGAGATTGGTTTGAATTCTGTTGGTTAGTTGTAACGAATGTTCTCTAATCCACACTTAAAATATTTTAAAATCCCAATACCGGCCAAACCCTACTTACTTGGGGATAGTCGTCATAGCAAAAAAATCTCTATCTACTGAGATCTTTTATATGAGATTGGTTTGAATTCTGTTGGTTAGTGGTAACGAATGTTCTCTAATCCACACTTGAAATATTTAAAAATCCCAATACCGGCCAAACTCCACATATTAGGAGACTGTCGTCATAGCGAAACATTCTCTATCCACTGAGACCTTTCACGTGAGATTAGTTTGAATTCTGTTGGTTAGTGGTGACGACTGTTCTAATCCACACTTAAAATATTTAAGAATCCCAATTCCGGCCAAACCCCACATATTAGGGGATGGTCGTCATAGCAAAAAAAACTCTATCCACTAAGACCTTTCACATGAGATTAGTTTGAATTCTGTTGGTTAGTGGTGACGACTGTTCTAATCCACACTTAAAATATTTAAGAATCCCAATTCCGGCCAAACTCCACATATTAGGGGATTGTCGTCATAGCAAAAAAATATCTATCTACTGAGACCTTTCACATGAGCTTGGTTAAAATTCTGTTGGTTAGTGGTGACGACTGTTCTAATCCACACTTGAAATATTTAAAAATCCCAATACCGGCCAAACCCTACTCATTTGGGGATAGTCGTCATAGCAAAAAATCTCTATTTACTGAGACCTTTTACATGAGATTGGTTTTAATTCTGTTGGTTAGTGGTGACGACTGTTCTAATCCACACTTAAAATATTTAACAATCCCAATTCCGGCCAAACCCCACATATTAGGGGATTGTCGTCATAGCAAAAAAATCTCTATCCACTGAGACCTTTCACATGAGATTAGTTTGAATTATGTTGGTTAGTGGTGACGACTGTTCTAATCTACACTTAAAATATTTAAGAATCCCAATTCCGGCCAAACCCCACATATTAGGGGATTGTCGTCATAGCAAAAAAATATCTATCCACTGAGACCTTTTACAAGAGATTGGTTTGAATTCTGTTGGTTACTGGTGACGATTGTTCTTCTAATCCACACTTAAAATATTTAAAAATCCCAATTCCGGCCAAACCCCACATGTTAGTAGATTGTCGTCATAGCACAAAAATCTCTATCCACTAAGACTTTTCACATGAGCTTGGTTAGAATTCTGTTGGTTAGTGGTGACGACTGTTCTAATCCACACTTAAAATATTTAAGAATCCCAATTCCGGCCAAACCCCACATATTAGGGGATTGTCGTCATAGCAAAAAAATCTCTATCCACTAAGACCTTTCACATGAGATTAGTTTGAATTCTGTTGGTTAGTGGTGACGACTGTTCTAATCCACACTTAAAATATTTAAGAATCCCAATTCCGGCCAAACCCCACATATTAGGGGATTGTCGTCATAGCAAAAAAATATCTATCTACTGAGACCTTTCACATGAGCTTGGTTAAAATTCTGTTGGTTAGTGGTGACGACTGTTCTAATTCACACTTAAAATATTTAAGAATCCCAATTCCGGCCAAACCCCAAATATTAGGGGATTGTCGTCATAGCAAAAAAATCTCTATCCACTAAGACCTTTCACATGAGATTAGTTTGAATTCTGTTGGTTAGTGGTGACGACTGTTCTAATCCACACTTAAAATATTTAAGAATCCCAATTCCGGCCAAACTCCACATATTAGGGGATTGTCGTCATAGCAAAAAAATATCTATCTACTGAGACCTTTCACATGAGCTTGGTTAAAATTCTGTTGGTTAGTGGTGACGACTGTTCTAATTCACACTTAAAATATTTAAGAATCCCAATTCCGGCCAAACCCCACATATTAGGGGATTGTCGTCATAGCAAAAAAATCTCTATCCACTAAGACCTTTCACATGAGATTGGTTTGAATTCTGTTGGATCGTGGTGACGATTGTTTTAATCCATACTTAGAATATTTAAAAACCCCAATACCGGCCAAACCCCACATATTTGGGGATTGACGTCATAGTAAAAAAATATCTATCCACGAAGACCTTTCACATGAGACTTGTTTGAAATCTGTTGGAGGGTGGGGACGTTTCTTCCCATTGTCGATCGATTTATTAAATTTTAATAAAATGTGATAAAAGGACTAATTTAAAGCTTTATGTTGTTATAGGCCCATTGGTAAAATGGTAATGTCACTACGATATTTTTGATAATTATTTCATTAATTGATTTTGCTGTTTCGTATCTTTCGACTTATCAGTAATATTTCAGTTAAAATCAAATATTGGTACAGACTTGACAGCGTGTTATAAATATGTAGTTTAAAAAAGAGAGACTCACCGAAACTTTTATAAAGTGTCCAGGATATCCTTAAGACGATTATTAGAACTAGTATAAACATAGGCAGTAGACCCATCAGTCTTTTATCAGACACATAAGATGTGTACACCTCCTCTTTCGTCTCCGATGAAACTTGGTTCTCCATTTTAAAAAGTCTTCTTTCACACAGAAATCAAAAATTTCAAAAACTCAATGTCTTTTATCCAAAAAGTTTTAATAACAACGCTTTATTTATATTTCCAAACTCAATTTTAATATCGAACACATTTTCCACGGAATTCTTCAAATTATTTTGAATCGCGAACACTAGTCACTTTCCCTATCAATATTTTCAATGAGGTATTATTGAAAAAGGTTGTATAGTTAGAGTAGAGAATTTAACTTTTTAAAATGTTATTTTATCGTTTAGTGCGCACGTTTGTCTCGCGTCGTTGCTCTGGTAAACAGCAGCGTTGGCGAGAGCCGGTTGTTTTACTATACACACACTATCTGTAGCGTTCATTGATAAAAGTTTGTGGACTGCGCTTAGTTACGGCCTGAGAGATCCGAAGACATTATGCCTATTATATTATCATTTAAATAGGGCAATGAACAGATAATTAATTATCTTATGGTCAAAATTATCATTTATTATCGATAGAGGTAAGTAGCGATAATGCTTAAATATTCTATTATTTTATTTTTATTTATGTTATCCAGTGATTTGAAGTTCTTGCCCTTATTCAAGAAATAAGTCAATATAGCCTAAAATGTAGGTTCTTTATTTAATATTTTTTTACCATATGTTTTTTAACCTGGATCTGAACTGGTTTAGTGGACGAAACAGTGGCTACTAAATTTAGATATTATAATTTATATATGTACCTACTTGTACTTACATAGATACTTATAACTAGTCAATGCTTTATATTTTTTAATTTGGTTGGGGCCAGCATTTAGTAAACGGTGACACTGTTTCCAGCAATCGGGCAAAAATAAAATCTCCGAGCTGCTGTTAGGAATTGTAAAGGAAAAGCTAACTCTCCTTGAGTTGGCTATTCAAAACTAGGACCTTATAACGTAGCAATGACAAATACCGGCTGGTTCCAACACAATTATCTCTATCTATTCACAACAGCTCTTGCGTAAAATAAGAACAATGATGCGAAAATAAACCAGTTATCCTTGATATTTTCTATCCGGATTTGTTATTAAGAAAATGGAGCTTTTGAACCGCCTCTCATTAATATAGGGGTCAAAAGTGCGAGAGTACGCTAAGAATCCTGGGTTTAATTCTTATGTCCAGCTCAGTGGGCTGCGAGAGACTAATAAATTGGTCCCATCGGACAAAACCGTCACGAAGATTTGTGCATAAATCAATGGATCGAATTTAAAGTTTGACATAAAAAGCTATCGGCCGATATCCAAAACAAGAGATAACCTATTCTTACCCAGACAACAAAACACTAATTCTCACAGTTTTTTATCGAAACAAACAAAACAAAAAACATTACTAATTTGGCTTACCTACCAACATCTTATATTCGTTCGTAATTCACGGGGCAAAGAGGCTACTTAGTGATTGGATGACGTATCCGTAGACAATGATAGACGAGAATGATGACTGATATCATTAGCTTAAGGTCCTAAGTCCGGTGCACAGGTTGCATAGTGTGATGTTTTGGTGAGGGGTGTATAGACAGGTACAGCTAGATATGTAAATACATATTTTTGTAAAGGAGTTGGTTGGTTGGAGTTTCTGTTTCTTGCCGGTTCTTCTTTTTAAGTCCCACTTTTTGGGATCGTGCAACTATTTTGACTTTTCAATACCTGTTCCTGTTTATATGATTTAATTGAAATATTTGAGTTTGAAAGATTTGTAAATTAATGCTGATTAGTAGACATACACTACATAAATTATCCAGAGTATTTTTTAAAGGGATGCAGAGTAAACATTATAAAAATGTTCATACAAAACTTAGATCCTGATTTGATTTGATTTTTCTTTTATTTTCATAATATAACAGAGACATAACAACTTAGACAAAGCGATTTGTTTCTTATCGGAATCAACAATATACACAATATCACTCTTTATATTCGACTAGATACATTTGGTGCTTTTTGCTAAACGGACCAACACCAACTGATAGCCCAAACTAGTTGCAACGAAATATTTGCTATGTATTTAGTTGAAACAAATCAGAGAGGTAGGTATATCAGATTCTAGATTAGAGAGAGTGCACGGAATTCTAGACATTCGAGAGCGTGCGATTGTGACCGTCATCGTGAATCAGTGTAGTCAGGCAGATAACAGACAGGCACGTATTGAGCTGCTTTGGTATAAAGTATTTTTATCGCTTTGCATAAGTGGCGGTGGGCGGGGCACATAGCTCGTAGAACTGATGGCCGCTGAGACAGAAAGGTTCTCGAGTGGAGACCACGCACCGTGGGACGGCCTTCAACGAGATGGACCGACGAGTTGGTAAAGGTCACTGGGAGTCGTTGGATGCAGGCGGCATACGACCGGTCCTTGTGGAATTCTATGGGGAGGTCTTTGTGTGCAAAAAGCAGTGATAGCCTAGGTGTATGACCACTGGACTGCCAAGTCAAAGGTCTCGAGTTCGAATCCAAGGCACGCATCTCTGACTTTTCGAAATCATGTGCGTAATTATCACTCGCTTTAACGGTGAAGGAAAACATCGTGAGGAAACCTGCATGCCTGAGAGATATTCTTGACGGCATGTGAAGTCTGCCAACCCGCATTAGGCCAGCGTGGTGGACTATGGCCAACCCCTCTCATACTGAGAGGAGACCCGTGCCCAGCAGTGGGACAGTTAATGGGTTGATGATGATGATGATGATGAGGTCTTTGTTCAGCAGTGGACCTCTTTTGGCTGATATGATAATTTTTATTTGCTTTTCATTATAACTGCTACATTAGTCTACTGGTCACCACTGCTATTGCTAGAGGGTTCGATTCCCAGGTCGAAATAAATGGGGTAATTCTGTCGACGTTACCAAATCAATTATTGATATTGTGGCACCTACCCTAACTGTTATTTTTAATGATTGTATTGACACAGGTAGATTTCCTGATCTAATGAAAAATAGTAAGATAATACCTTTGTTTAAATCAGGTAGCACAACTGACCCCACAAATTTTAGACCTATATCCGTGCTGCCTACTTTTAGTAAAATTTTCGAAAAGCTCATGTTAGAGCAAATGCAAAGGTTCTTTATTAAAAATAAACTCTTACACTCTAAACAGTTCGGTTTTACAAGAGGTCGTTCAACTACCGATGCCGGTGTTGAACTTTTAGGTCATATATTTGACACATGGGAGGAATCACGCGATGCTTTGGGCATTTTTTGTGATTTATCTAAAGCCTTTGATTGTGTTGTTCATGAAACATTGATCAGGAAGTTACCGTTACACCATTATGGTCTTAAAAGCACTTCTCTGAATCTTATTATCTCGTACCTGGGTAACAGGATTCAGAGGGTGGACGTCAACGGAAAGAGATCTTCCGGGTCTGTAGTTACCATGGGAGTGCCGCAGGGCTCAATTCTTGGCCCATTCTTGTTTTTAATTTATATAAATGACTTACCTTACTTAATAAGGGATAATCATGAGATAGTGCTGTTTGCAGATGATACATCACTACTATTTAAACTTAAACGTAAACAAATTATTACTGACGATGTAAACGGTGCTCTCTCAAAAGTAGTACACTGGTTTAATGCAAATAATCTACTTTTAAATGAAACGAAAACTAAATGTATTAAGTTTACAACACCTAACGTAAAACAGGTGAAAACCAGTGTACTTATAAATGGCAAAGAATTAGAGCTTGTGGACACCACTGTATTTTTAGGTATAACTTTAGACTCAAAACTTCAGTGGGGCCCACATATAGATAAGTTATCGAAAAGGCTTAGCTCTGCAGCATACGCAGTCAAAAAGATACGTTGCCTAACTGACGTTGATACTGCGCGTCTAGTTTACTTCAGTTATTTTCATAGTGTGATGTCGTACGCTATTCTGTTGTGGGGGAATGCGGCCGACATACAAACTATTTTTGTGCTGCAGAAGAGAGCTATTCGATCAATTTACAATTTAAGTCCCAGACATTCACTGAGGGATAAATTTAAGGAGATTAATGTTATGACTGTTCCATCACAGTACATTTATGAGAATTTACTGTATGCACATAAGAATATTAATCTCTTTAATAAACGTAGCGATACGCATAACATTAATACCAGAAATAAAAATAAATTTATTGTTCCTTCAACCAGGCTCCAGAAGATAAGTAACTCGTTCAAATGCCAATGTATACGCTTTTACAATAAAATCCCAAGCAACATTCAAAACCTAAGCCTGAATAAATTTAAGTCAATTGTCAAGCAGAAGCTGTGTCTTAAAGGTTACTACACGGTGAAAGATTATATAGATGACAAAAATGCTTGGGATTGAACTGTTCCAATGAACCAGGATAGTGACAAATATTTACTCTGACATTAATTTATCCTATTACTTGACATTGCATTAATTATGTTAATTGATTATTTTACTATGATTTTTATTTGAGAAATTTATCTGCCATTTTTTTTTTCATTGAGAAACGAACATCATTAACTGTAAAGTATGAGTATTCTGCAGGCCTTGATGTTTCTTTAGTTACCCATTGATGTATAATATAATATAAACCAGCCTAGCCCTGCAGTTTGAGCTTGTCATGCTCACTTAAATGTTCTGCTGATGGTGGCGTTGTGTGTCGGGTCTTTTTATTCCCTATAACATGGTTGAGTCAAACGGCGCCGATACACACGTCATGCTCGTGAACGGGTGCTGTCTGTCGGGACAGGTCAGCTCTTACTGCTATGGCTATTTTCTTTTCCTTTCTATTATATTAATCCTTACACATCGAACTGCATTAGACTCATATTATTTACAACAAAAAAATGTTACTGTCTCACTATCTTTTTTTTAAAAGAGTAACTATGGAGTTTCTTGCCGGCTCTTCTCCATAAGTCCTACTTTTTTTTGGAACCGAGCAACTAGTTTGACTGTTCAAAAGTGCCTATTTATATGGTCTATTTGAAATAAAATATTTTGAATTTGAATTTGAATTTGAAAAAATTTTGAATTTGAATTTGAAAGATGTCCTTCATGGTCGTGGTGAATGTTTTGGATCCCATGGCCATTAAATATAGGGTAAGGGAAGGTAAGTGTGGTTTTTACTCAGTATGAGTCCGACATACGGAGGACCGTGGGGAGATTCGGCTTGCCAAAAAGAAGGTAAAAGTTTTTCTATGAAATTCTTAGTTATCAGCTTAGTGTTTTTCGCCCTTTATTTCATGGCTTTTATTCGCCTCATTATGAGAGAATTGAAGCGGGACTAATGCTTCCATGCCGTCTCAGCATATTCTTCAAAATCCGTGTCTCTACATCATCTTTTAAAAAAGTGTGACTTATGGAGATGAGCCGGCAAGAAACTCTATAACACTCCTTTCAAAAAGACATGGTTAATGATTAAAAAAAAATGGTTAAGTGGATTATCCCTTCGGGGAATATAAGAATGATGATGATATTTATCTACTATATAAAAATAAGTCGGGTTTTCCTTCCTGACGCTATAACTCCAGAACGCACGAACCGATTTCCACTCGTTTTGCATTCGTTGGAAAGGTCTCGGGCTCCGTGAGGTTTATAGCAAAGAAAATTCAGGAAAAATTTAACAGAAAAGCGGGTTAAAAAGGTTATCAACACCACGCGGGCGAAGCCACTGGCGGAAAGCTAGTCTGTAATAAAACATTTGAATTATAGTTGTGATGACAGCGCTTTGCAAGAGACTCAGCTTCTTGTTATTATTCTAAGCGTGAACTCACCGTATAACAAGGCCGCTTAATGTCGACGCATCTGTGTTGTGTCGTGCGGACTCCTCACGTTATCCGTACGACATCGTCACGTGCTGTTCATCCGCTCTTATTAGAATACTATGCTAACGATTATTTAGTTAATAACAACGTTTACATTGATTGATTTACGTGTTGTGTTTAGAATTGTTATTGTGATCTGATGACGGTCTGTAGTTTCAATTGACTCTAGGTACCGTAGTCGTGTGATATGATTGTGTATACTTACAAAGTTTACGTGTATGTACCATCACGCCTGTATTCCCTGAGGGGTAGGCAGAGATCTGCTGATGTACATCCACGTGTTTTAGATCTTATGTGATAGGGGGCGAGCCGGGGGGCGGTTACCGTATTGATAACTATTAAACAGATATAAGAAGTATGAATTTCACAGAAAAATCCAATACCACGTACATTGCTCGACCTAGTTATTGAACCCACTAAACCTCACTTTAGTTATTTGAATCCGCATTTATAGAGATCCGTGAGTCCGGGTAAAAATCGGAAAGAGAAAAATATGGGATTAAAACGAAAGCTCAAGTCGTAGCCTGTTGTTTTTATTTATTTTAATATTTTACACTCTTTTATTTTTGCCGAATTTGTGCCGGACAAAAAGATTGGCGAGGTTATACACTAATCGATAAATCTAGAAGTTATTCCGGAGCATGTCGACAACGACCTTAACACATGATTGCGTTTCGACACTCGACTTAGTTCACTCTGCGTTGTAAGTGTGGATGCGGCGGCAGATGCCACCTGACCTAGACGTTGCGAAACACACACAGCCGGATATTTCGACAGGACACACACAGACAAGCGTATACAATGATGGGTGTGAACATCCAGCATTCTGTTACTATTTCATATTTCTCGTCCTTTTTTGGTCAGCTAGTAATCCAGTCTATTTAGAATTCTACATGCGAATGTAGGTACCTATACGGAATACCCGAGAAGAATTCATTGGTTACACAATTTTATTGAATACGAAGCAACCCGGACTGCTATGCTCTAGTGATCCCAAGTGCGACTGCTACGTTAGAGGTTCTGGGTTCGATTCCAGGATCAAGAAGTGTTGTTGGGTTTTTCTGTGAAATTCCCAGTAGCAACTCGGAGTCTGGAATTGTGCATGGTTGACTTCTTCTTTCTACTTAGTTGTTTTACGCATTATCTTGGATACACCATATTATTGTGTCAGGAAAAATTTAAAGATCTTTCACCACCTCTAAATAGGCGCTAACTGCCGGATAAATTCAACAATGTCTGTCAAGTAATTTAACTGGTATTTAGCAGGAGGAAACGTGGACTCCCACGGTAAGACTGGTCCGTGTGTTTAAAGTCGCACAGCAAGCTATGGAGAGAGCTATGCTCGGAGTCTCTCTGAGCGATAGAATTCGTAACGAAGTTATCCATCAGAGAACCAGGATGACCGACATAACAAACGAGTGCTTGAGTGGAGACCACGGCTAGGCAAGCGGCTATGTGCACTGACGACTTGCGAAAGGTAGCTGGCAGTGACTGGATGAAAAGAGCTGAAGATCGAGCTCTGTGGCGTTCACTAAAAGAGGCCACGTCCAGCAGTGGACGAACACGGGCTGATGAGGATTACCAGGAGGTAGTGGAACAGGCCCTAATTATTATCTTGTTACTCTTTTGATGTCAAAGGAAAATATATTCTATAACAATGAAGGATAGCGTTTGAAATTGGCAAAATTGAGTGTAAGCCACCATTCAAAACTGATCAGGGAATAATGCCTGTGATGCCTGTGACTCCGACGGGACACTTGAAGCTTGTAAAAACATTGACACAAATTGATGTCTTGTGACTAAGTCGCGTGATGCATAAAGTGGAGGGAATTGCTCCTGATTGCGCTAATCAAGTTTACATTTACTGGACAGTTCATAACATGGCATATCGTCTGTATTCCACGAAGGGATAGGCAGAGAATATGTATATTCCACGTAGATTACGCTCCGGAGCAACCCCGATGCGTGCTGAGGAAACGGTAGCACATGTGCTGGTTGAATGCATAGGCATCACCCGGATACGGGATGAAACCCTGGGATCACTAAGATCCCTAGCGGACACACTGAGGAGGTCGGGAAGACTTATTTGCTTCTGGAGGGAGTTGGGCTGGTTAGAATAAACAGCCCATGGTACCTTTCCCTTTCTACGGTACACGTACAATGGTCCAATTCTAGGACTAAGAGCGGAAATCAAACCCACTCACAGAAGTGGGTTTCCATGATAGTGATACTGAACCCCGATACGTTTCTTCGGAAAGCTTGCAGTTGTACCATAGAAAGGGGCAACCAATGAAATTTGTTTTTTTTTTTCGGCAATTTCGTAGTTGAAGTCGACGAAAATTTATTATTATTGTTTAGATTGTTCTGCTAGAATCAATTTATTGTGATGTCTTATCACTAGTAATTTCAATAACGAAACGTGTAGCGCCATCTAGCGTGCAATAGCAGAATCAACATTAGTAATTTTGTATATGTTATAGGTTTACTACTCGACGGTAGATGTCGCTTTTTTATACTATTACACTTCAGAACTTTCTCACATTTTTACAAGTTCCTATTTTCTTAATCTTTCTTCACAATGTCTCGGACAATTTATAGGGTAGTGTACACCGAAGCAATACATATTTAGTATTTATTAGTTTATTTAGTAGTAAGTACCTTTTTAATTTATTTAATAATACCAAAACATTTTGTAATGAAATCATGACGTAATTATTTACATATATTTTCTTTTGATTACTTCGTTTAATCTTCTATTCACGAGAACTGTTATCACAATGTACCTTTTTAATAATCTAATTTAAATATTGTAATCGATCACGTAGGTAATTAATTGTTAGAGCCGGACGCGTATCACAGGCTTAGGCTAGGTAAGCGCTTTTTACGTTAGGCGTTAGGTAAAAAACATTATTAGGGCCTGTTTCACAGCTTACTGATAAGTTTAGGTTAAATTGCAGATTACATTAATGGCAGATAATTTCATATCAAATCAAATCAAATAATTTATTTTGCGAAATATGGGTACATGGGTTATTAGTTTATGAATTTCGTATCACCATAATCTGCTACATAGCATGCAAAAATTAATAAAGTTATATAGAAATCAGATATTAGATAAATAAATTAAATTCATCTCAAACATAATGCCCTTCTAAGTAAAAAAATATAATGTCAATGGTGTTATTAACATAATAATAAAATTTTAATTACACTGATGTCAACTTAATGCTAATTTTATATAACAATTAGCGATTAATAATTTGGTTACCAACTACCAACTGTGTGCTTCAGTGGTAAATGTTATGTATACCTGTAATTGGCAGTTATGTATCAGACCTTTTCTATGTACTTTTTCTACTGATTGTAAAATATATGTATATATAATATGCTGTTGGTGTACCTAAAAATAAAAGTACAGTACGCGCGGTAAAACTTGGCCGGAATGAAGTTAGTCAATTTTATTATTGGTTGCGCAATATGGTTTTTTGATTAAATTTGTTATTTTTATTTATAATTGAAATATATAATTATTATTTTAGCTATGATAGATACTATTATGTTTATTATGTATTATATTATTTACGTATATATATAGCTATTGATTAATGTAAGTATTATGTAACAGTATTTTTAACCCCCGACGCAAAAACGACGGGGTGTTATAATTTTGACGTGTGTGTGACTGTGTGTGTGTGTGTGTGTGTGTGTATCTGTCTGTGGCATCGTAGGTCCTGAATGGATGAACCGATTTTAATTTTGTTTTTTTTTTATTTGAAAGGTGAACTAGTCGGGAGTGTTCTTAGCTATGTTTTATGAAAATCGGTCCAAAATGGCCGCCGCCACAAAATAGCGAATTATATATTTTTTCACAACTCCCTCAATATGGGTATCAAATGAAAGGGCTTTGATAAATTACAAATTCAAGATGGCCGCCACCACAAAATGGCAAAATACATTGTGTCGGGGGTTTTCAAAATTTTTAATTTAGGTTAGGTGAGGTTATAGCTGTGATAGATATTATTATGTTTATTATGTATTATATTATTTACGTATATATAGCTATTGATTAATGTAAGTATTATGTAACAGTATTTGTATTGTACCATTGCGCATTCAAATGCATAACTTCAGTGTGGTCAAGTCAAGTTACACTCGTACTGCGCGTACTTAATGTCCCGGAAGGAGGCTATTGTTTTTGTTGATACGATATTCCAACTGCTTACGATATTATTCATCGTTATATTACGTTATGTTATCAGCTTAAGTGCTAAATATATCATTATTATTATTACGTGCACTATTATCAATGAGTCAGTGTACCTACCTATGGCTCTTAATCAGTGAATTAATTTAAAACTTTTGTTTAGGTAGGTAAGTGTTAAGAACTTGAGATTAATTATAGCGTATAGCTTAATAATCATACATAGTTTCGCGCCTGTTTCCCATAGGGTTAGGCAGAGACTAGAGTGCCACTTGCTAGGATCCTGGCACACCACTTTCGCTTCATCTTTGCTCATCAACCTCCCCATGCATGCTCGTCGGTTTAGGGTGCTCTTAACTGTTCCTATTTTGAGAATGTTCGCAAATTTGGTTCTGGTATTAGTGGTTTGTATTTGTTTATGTATGTGTTTTTTTTAATTATGAGGACTTACGTCAAAGTACCTAGTATCTATGACGTCAGTCATCTTTATTTTTATACTTTTATTATAAAGAGGAAAGATTGGATTGTTTGTTTGTTTGAATTGAATAGGCTCCGAAACTACTGCATCGCTTTGAAAAATTCTGTCACCGTTAGAAGCTACACTATCCCCGGCTGACATAGGATATAACTTTATAAGAAATACCCCGACCACGCGAGCGAAGCCGCTGTCAGAATGCTAGTAATTAAATACTTAGGTTTTGTTGAATTGACATTTTATTAAAATTAATGGAATCAGGCGTTACTTTGCGGAAATCCATGACAAAAAATTGCAATGAAAATATTTAGTGTTAATTCCGCTTATGCTGAGATGCAAGAGCACCGCCCTCCCGCCCGCAAAATTATGCACATGCAGAGAGAACTAAGTCGTTAGTGCAACATGCATACCCAAACCTATATGACGACACGTGTTTCGAGAGCGAAACTTTCGTTCTAGCCGGCGCAGAGTCAACACTTCGACGTCGCACCTGATGATGCCTCGCGGAGAGGCAACCGGCTTGGTTACTGAACTAATGTCGAGTGTCAAAAATCAAACGTAACTAACAGTCAGTCAGTTTAAGTGGTTCACGTGACAGCTAGTCGCCATGCAACGCTAACAAACACAAATACTTATCTACAACATGTTCTGTACTAGCGACATCGAGCGTACACGCTGTAAGTACACTCTGTTGTAGAAGAGCATAACATACCATCACGCCTGTATTCCCCGAAGGGTAAGGCAGAGGTGTACTAATAGGGGGCGAGCCTATTAGTACCTAATCCAGACTCCGAGGTGCTACTGGAAATTTCACCAAAAAAATTATAATACTTTCGAACCCAGGACCTCTAGCGTAGCAATCGCGCTTGGGGAGTATTCCCGTTTGATTATTAATTCCCATTTGAGATTAAATTAAGTGCTCAATGCATTGGGTGCTCTAAAATAAAAGGCTCAAACGGGAATAGGTACTCCGCACTTAGGACCAACACAGTATCACACAAATATTCGAAAATAAGTTAGGGCTTTGCACAACATAATGAGAACCGCTACACAAACAGGCAGTTGAAATTCGCATCTTCCATTCCTGGTTACAGTTCGCCAAACTTATTGTCCGGCTTGAAGTTGGCACGAGCTAACTTACCTACCTACTAGAGCTTGGTTGACTTGAGCTTTCGTTTTTATCTATCCAATATTTTTCTTTCTCCGATTTTTTCGGCCGTGTTGAAGTTAGCCCGTGCCAACTTCACGCCGGCCAATAAGTTTGGCGAGAACTGTAGAAATGAAACAACATCACTCACCGAAGAACCGGTAGCAATGTATGCACACACATGTGACGGAGTACATGATGATGAGCACCACGAAGGGCAGGAACAGCACGGTGTACTCCATGACTGCGCCGCGGGGAGGTGACGCGGCAACTAAGCGGCTCAGCAGACATTATCGATGAGATAATACTTATCAGCCCAAATTGATAGCTCGACTAATTAGTAGATATCAACATGCTGGCAGATTTTGGGGAGCACAGATGTGACGTCATTATTTTTAACCAAGTATATTTAAATACTACCCTTTGCCCGCGACTTTGTTCCCTCAGAAGTTTAATTTTCCCCCCGTTTTTGCAACATTTTTAATTGCTACTCCGCTCCTATTGGTTGTAGCATGATGATAATTATATAGCCTATACCCTTCCTCGTTAAACAGGCTATCCAACACTGAAACAATTTTTCTAATCGGACCCGTAGTTCCTGAGATTAGCACGTTCAACCAACCAAACAAACAAACTCTTCAGGTTTATATTATTATAGAAATATAGATTAAGTTGTGTAAACACACATCACTGTAAAATCGTAGTCTTTTGATTTACTTTGTTTCCCATTCGAAACACAATAGTGTCATATGCCAGCCATTGTCAGGCTACCAAAGACACAACGTCGACGACGTCTGTGGTCTAGTGGTTCGAGTACCGGACTGCTGATCACGAGGTTGTGGGTTCGATTCCCATAGGACATAAACATTTATTGTGATAAATATAAGTGTTTGTGTTTGTCTGGGTGTTTCCTATGTATTTATAAGTATTTATTTACAAAAAAAAAGTATATAAGTATTATATCCATTGTCTAGTACCCATAGTACAAGCTCTGTATAGTTTGGGACTAGATGGTGCTGTGTAAAAATGTCCCAGGATATTTATTATTATTATTATTTATTATTATTAAATTAAATGAAAGTCTTGTATGAAAATGTGTTGCCGGTGTGTTCTTTATCTCTTGTAATAGTTTGTCTATTGCCATTAACGTGACACAAATCTAAACAACAGATAAGTACATACTAAAACTTTCTCAGAAAAATCTTATTATAGAATATTATAAATGTGAAAGTTGGTAGATGGATATTTGTTATTCGTTCACGCTAAAACTACTGAAGGAACTTTGTGAACTGCTGTTTATTCAAATGAAATGATATTTATTCTGCAAATAGATCTTTTCAGACACTTTTACAAGTCAATGTTTTGCGGTTTTGTGCTAGATGACGTCGGTTGATGAAACTTTACAGTATTTTAGCTTACACATCAGAATAACACGTAGAATATAATATTTGCCCTATGTAGGTACCATTTTATTAACCCCCGACGCAAAAACGACGGGGTGTTATAAGTTTGACGTGTCTGTGTGTGTGTGATTGTGTGTGTGTGTGTGTGTGTGTGTGTCTGTCTGTGGCATCGTAGCTCTCGAACGGATGGACCGATTTTGATTTTGTTTTTTTTATTTGAAAGGTGAATTAGTCGGGAGTGTTCTTAGCTATGTTTGATGAAAATCGGTCCAAGATGGCCGCCGCTACAAAATAGTGGAGTACATATTTTTTCACAACTCTCTCAATATGGGTATCAAATGAAAGGGCTTAACTAGAAGAATACTATACACTATGATAAATTTGAAATCCAAGATGGCCGCCACCACAAAATGGCAAATTACATTTTGTGTCGGGGGTTTTCAAAATTTTTAATTTACTTATATACATTAAGTTTAAAGAAATAAATAAATTTATTATTTAAGATTCGAGTAAAATCGCGGGCAGCAGTACAATATAATTTTTGAGGGATACCTAGGTCAGAAACAAACTCTTAAATGCAAAGCCAATGATACAGTCGAAGTCGGGAAGAACTAATTGTATGTCTGTGCGATTGACTTGCAATGATGACTAATTGTCAATATACTTACAATGACAATTATATAGTGTAAGGTACTTAGATGTGTCGAATAGGTAATCTAATCAAAATCATCGAATTGGTAATCTTAATCAGCGTCCATGTAAATGTATGTCCAGCGATGTAGGGTAGCTGTTAGTAATTAAAACGTCAAGACGCCTACCACCTTAGTCACCCGTGACCATGGACGCTGTAAAGGGTCCGAAACGTCGGGATTAAAATAATATCAATATAACGCGATAAAATCTGTAAAAAGTAGTTTTATTTCAATGTCTAGTATTCGCGTAAATGTCAGAAATCGGTACATAAATGCCTGATTAAGAATTACACTAAGATAAATGTGGCTACTATCATATTATGTAGGCGTGTTTTATAGATACACCGATGATACCAAAATCTCTGATACCTACAGACATAACCTCTAAAATTTTAACAATTTAACAGCGAGTGTATTAATCTCAGAAAGAGCCATGTCTCTAGAAGTACTTAGAAGTTAATATTTTCCCCCGTTTTTGCAACATTTTTAATTGATACTCAGCTCCTATTGGTAGTATCGTGATGATGTATACCCTATAGCCTTCCTCGGTAAACAGGCTATCTAACACTGAAAGAATTTTTCAAGTCGGATCAGTAGTTCCTGGGATTAGCACGTTCAACCAACCAAACAAACACTCTTCAGCTTTATAATACCTATTAGTATAAGAAGTATAGATACTGTATGGAATTATGATAATTATTTTAGGGATTTCGGGTTAAAGGATTGATCTACATTATACACAACAGTGATCGTTTGATTTTCGCTGAGAACAGTTGTGTTACTCGAGACCGCGTACCGATAGTTCAAAGTGCTTACGCATCACAATAAAGCCGTCGCGACGGCCGAAGCGCAATGACCTAGATACTCATTGTGTAAGGCATGCTTACCGACGACAAATTATATTGTTAAGGCGACGTTATCACCTGCCTTAATAATGGATACACCATCTAAGGAAACCAAAATAACGCTCAATACAGAAACAGAGCATATGTTGTATGAACGTTATAAAAACGTACATACACTCTACAAGGAAGAAAGGCAAGAGCGAGAAAAGCTGCAAAGCCTGGTAGATGACTTGCAAAGTCAAATAGAAATCCTCAAACAGCAGCTGAAATGCGTTGCTGAGGCCAATACTGCAGTTCCAACTACATCTAATGTGGAAAATTCCTCTATGCGTGCTGAATATAACACCGATGAGGAAGAACTCGCGAAAGAGACAGAGTGGATTAGAACAAAGGCAAGGAAGAAAAGAAAATTAAACACTTCACCCACACTCTCACCACAAGAAAAGAAAGAAACCACACAAGAAAAAATCAAGAAAGTTCCTCCACCACCTCCCATTATTATGGATGGAGTAAAAAATTACCAGAATTTTTATGACTTTTTAACATCAAACCAAGCTGCTGACACCTTTAAGATAAAAATCTTGAATGGTGACAGCGTAAAAATAAATGCTTCTAATGATGAAGCATACAGGGCAATAACAAAGTCATTAACTGACAAAAACTGCCTTTGGCACTCTTTCGAAAACAAACAAGAGAGGCCCATAAGAGTGATGGCTAAAAAACTGCCTTATACCTGCAAGCCAGAAAGAATTATCGAAGACCTTAGAGAGAAGGGTTACCAAATCCAGGATGCAGTTAACAAATTAAGCTGGAAAAGCAAGGAGCCACTTAATATGTTCATGCTTACGTTCAGCAACAAAGAAGACATAAGCAAAGTATACGAAATAAAATCAATACTAGGGTGCATGGTTGATATACAGCCCCTAAGGACTACAAAACTCATACCGCAGTGTAAGAGATGCCAGGTATACGGACACACACACAAGTACTGTGCCAAAGAACCAAGGTGTGTCAAGTGCACTGGAAAACACCTGACTAAAGACTGCATGAAATCAGCAGAACAAAAGCCAAAATGTGTGCACTGTGGAGAAGCTCACCCCGCAAACTACAGAGGCTGCATGATAGCTAAAGAAATGCAGAAATTAAGAAATAAGGCTGTTAAGAAACCCTCAGTGACAAGGCAACAACAAGTTTCCAAGCCACTTGATGCCAAACAGCAAAATACTAATACCAGAGCTTTCGCAGCAACAAATAAAAATGTTTCCTATGCTCAAGTAGCTGCTAAAAATTCTACAACCGCTCAACGCAATGAGCACACCAAATCAAAAGACAATAAATTGGATGAAATTCTAATGCTTATGACATCATTTGATGAACGTCTTAAAAAGATAGAAAATTGCACCAAAACGGCGATGACTAAGCTTCAAAAATGATCCACAAGTTTAAAATTATGGCTTGGAACTGTAATGGGCTGCAGAATCATCAAAACGAATTGCAAGTAGTCCTAGATATAGAAAATGTAGACGTATGCCTCATATCAGAAACACATTTTACAAATCAATCACACATGAGCTTTCAAGGATATAAAGTTTATCAGGCTCTACACCCGGCTAATAAAGGAAAAGGCGGTAGCGCTGTGATAGTAAAAGAGAATATAAAACATCACGAGGTAAACAAAGTAGAAGATCCAGACATTCAGTCCGTCGCAATATGTATCAATACAAAGCGGTATCCTCTTACAGTAGCAGCTATATATTGTCCACCGCGTTATACAATTCGAAAAGACACCTATATGGGCCTCTTTGAGGAACTTGGAGAGAGATTCATTATAGGAGGCGACTTCAATGCCAAGAATGTATATTGGGGCTCCAGACTAACCAACACAAAAGGAAGAGAACTTCTGAGTGCTATAAAAGAAACGAAATGCGAAGTGGCATCAACAAGATCGCCCACCTACTGGCCAACAGACCCATCAAAAATCCCGGACCTGATAGATTTTTTTGTTTACAAAAATTTATCATCTAACTATATTCGCACAGAACAGAGTTACGATTTAAATTCAGATCACTCTGCGATATATCTAGAAATAACTGACAGTTTTATATATAAGGAACCTAATTTAATTCTAGCTAACAAATATACAGACTGGGAAAGTTTTAAAATAGAATTAAACTGCAATGTAGACCTCAAAGTACCACTCAAAACTCCGGAACAACTGAACTCGGATTTAGAAAAATTTGTTACGTTAATACAGCAGACTGTTTGGAAAAACACACCAGAAATTAAAAAAAGGGCCACGAGAAACAATAATTATCCCAGAGAAATAGTTCAACTTATATCCAAAAAAAGAAAGCAAAGAAAACTATGGCACCAGTCTAGGTCTCCACAAGACAAGAAAACGTTGAATAACCTCACAAAACAATTAAAAAGGCAAATCCAAAACCACATTGATACATCAACTAACACCTATCTAAAAAAGTTAACCAGTAGCCGTAGCACAGACTACTCGCTCTGGAAAGCAACTAAGTATCTGAATAAGCCGTTTACTCAAATACCACCAATAAAAATTGGGCCTGAAAAATGGGCTGTTAGCAATGAAGAAAAAGCTAAAAGGTTTGCTGAACACCTTGAAAACATATTCAAACCACATGAAGGACAAATAAATCATGAACCCACGGTAGACGAATATCTAGACGAACATGTCAACATAAAGCTTGTTTCACCGAGAGAAGTTCTGAAAGAAATTACTCATAATATAAACCCAAAGAAATCACCTGGATTTGATCTTATTTCAGGTGAAATTCTACATAATCTTCCAAAAAAGGCTCTAGTTAAGCTAACAAACCTCATCAACGCTGCACTAAGGTTAAAATATGTGCCAGATTTATGGAAAGTAGCTGAGGTTATAATGATAGCTAAACCAGGAAAACCACCTAGTGAAGTAACATCATACAGACCAATTTCCCTATTACCTATCATGTCAAAACTATTTGAGAAACTATTATTAAAAAGATTAAAACCTATACTAGAAACCAAGGATCTTATCCCAAATCATCAGTTTGGCTTTAGAGAAAAGCACTCTACCATAGACCAAGTTCACAGAATTACAAATATAATTGAGAAAACCCTCGAAAAACAACAGGTTTGCTCTACTGTCTTTCTAGACGTAGCACAAGCATTTGACAAGGTGTGGCACAAAGGCCTTACTTCAAAACTAAGAAAAATGTTACCCAGATCATATGCAGATGTACTAGAATCATATATAACAGATAGAGGCATGAGGATGCCTACTCGGAAATCAAGACGATCACAGCAGGGGTGCCACAAGGAAGCGTACTGGGTCCGGTCCTGTACCTTTTGTATACCAGTGACATCCCTAAACCAGAAAATAACACCATTGCAACGTTTGCTGACGACACCGCCATAATGGCAGTTGGTAACTCTCATGAAGAAGCCGCAAGAAAGATCCAAACAGCCATTAATAATATCCATGACTGGACATTAGAATGGAGAATAAAGTTAAATGAATCAAAATCGATTCATATAAACTTCACCAACAAAAAAGAAGACTACCATCCGGTATTTATTAACAACAAGATCATACCATATGAGAATACGGCAAAGTATTTAGGCATGACGCTTGATGCGAAGCTTCGCTGGAAAGCTCACGTCAAGAAGAAAAAAGATGAGTTAGAATTTCGGTACAAAAGGATGTATTGGCTACTTGGAAGACATTCTTCTCTGGCCATACACAACAAAATATTACTATATAAACAAGTCCTTATGCCAGTCTGGACCTATGGTATACAGCTTTGGGGCTGTACCAAAAAGAGTAACGTTCTTATCATCCAACGATTTCAAAACAAAGTTCTCAGGGGAATAGTTAATGCTCCCTGGTACGTAAGAAACGATGATCTCCACCGGGACCTTAATGTAGAGTTTGTCGATGAAGTTATTAAAAAGTATGCAGAAGCTCACGAACATAGACTTCTCCAACATGTGAACGTTGAGGCAATCCAGCTCCTCGACAATACGGACATAGTGAGACGGCTCAAAAGAACTAAGCCTTTTGAGTTAATATAGTGTTGAAAAATAGTGTAATGTAGTGAAGTGTTAGTGCTACCAATATAGAACACAAAAACAAAGTGTCTTCCCCTTAATTAGAGACTATAAGAAAAGTGCCATTGGACACATTCTTAGTAATATTATTTTATAAAGCTAAGTCAAACTAAAATTACTAATTAGCCTAAGTTGGCTAGATTGTAATAATATTAGGATTCAATATCATAATATTGTATTCTAGAAAAAAAAAAAAAAAAAAAAAAAAAAAAATATACACAATATCTATTCGTCCTAATAATTGTGACATCCTTGAGCTATTGAAATAAAACTACTTTTTACGGATTTTATCGCGTTATATTGATATTATTTTAATCCCGACGAAAAAGTAGTTTTATTTCAATGTCTAGTATTCGCGTAAGTGTCAGAAATCAGTATCCTTGAGCTAGTTGTCACAAATATGCTTGTTTCATCATGTCTGGATAACCACTATAGAATAGAATAGAATATACTTTATTGTACACCAAGAAACAACGCAAAGGAAATAAATACTGAAATATAACAATAGAATTTTAACGACGTCTGTGGTCTAGTGGTTCGAGTACCGGACTGCTGATCACGAGGTCGTGGGTTCGATTCCCACAAGACATAAACATTTATGTGATGAACTTAGGTGTTTGTGTTTGTCTGGGTGTTTCTTATATATCATAAGTATATATTTACAAAAAAAAAAAGTATATAAGTATTATATCCATTGTCTAGTACCCATAGTACAAGCTCTGCTTAGTTTGGGACTAGATGGTGCTGTGTAAAAATGTCCCAAGATATTTATTTATTTATTTAGAAGGTGCAATTGGCGGTCTTATCGCTAAAAGCAATTTCTTCCAGACAACCATTATCCGCCGGATAAATAAAAAAAATGGAACAATATTTGTGTGAAATTATCTGCCAAGTAATTTAACGGGAACTTATCAGTAAGCTGTGAAACAGTCTCTTAGTCCGTCAACAGGTTCACGTCCGTCAGGTATTGACACTAGGATACTTCATTCTCACTGCAATATTTTATTAAATACCTGGACTTGAATACAATAATCTTTATTCCGAGCACAAACACTCACAATATACAGTTACTAGTAATAATATACTTTATCCAGTGTTTGAACACAACTACGTGTGACGTATGTATTCACAGAAAAGTATTTACGTATTATATCCATTGTCTACTAATACACGTTGTACAAGCTCTGCTTAGCTTGGGGCTTTGTAAATGGTTTGGTGCTGTTAAAATATCTCAGAATACTTATTTATTTATTTTTACTATCATTTAATATCATTCAGACGCTTTTCTTATTGTATTTCAACCAGAAATGACAAGGTGGTTACTTACTAAAAACTCTGAAGACGTATCTCCCAATAACAATATCACAAATCGTCAAATATAAGAACACTAGCAGAATCATAGTCACTGCGAAGAACAAAAACACTATCTCTCTCTGATTCAAGAACATTTTTGAACACTTTTTAGTTTAATAACACTTATTTTTCAAATCGTTGATGTATCGTTGTCGTTCGTTCGTGTACTAATCGTCGTCATCTCAATAGATAGGAAGTCTGACACTGTGTCAATTGATTGCTCACACTGTGTTCAACATTTTGTTTCGTAAACAAACTTTGTTCTGCATTTCTTTTGACAGATTTAATGCTAAAGCAAATTTTGGGTCGTGTGGAACTGTTGGAAAATGTAGGATGTTTTTTTGATCGTGTGTTGTTTATGTTAAGAGCTATCGGAAATTAAATTTCGAATTTATAACTTGATTGTTCCAATGGCTTAGAACAGTAGACAGCTGTTAGAACAGTAGATAGTTGCAATACAATAGTCATATTGTGATTGCAGCCAAATGCATATTTTAGTCACATCGAGTGATTCCATCATAGAAGAATCTCTAAACTAAACCATATCTACTTTTGCTTTTGTTTATTCTATGATGTTCTCACGATTATTCGAATGTATCGCTTGCGTTGTCGTGTACGCATGACGATACAACTTCTGTGTCCAAATATATTCCTGTTGAAAAACAATTTACACGGGTGACTGACTGTGCGTAATCTTCCTCTGACAACACCATCCTAAACTAAACCTTGACTATTCACGTTAGAGCCCATTTTTCGTTGCAGTATCTTAATACTTTGGCATAGATAATCTGATAAGCCTATCTTGTTTTCCTAACACTGATTACCATTATAACAAGACCTCCCACTTCGTTCGAAGTGGCTCAGTAAATAGGGATTTCAATGGGACTGGATATGTTTTCGTAAATTGGTGGATGGATTATTTCATATTGCACGAGAAGCAAGGTCAGTTTTATGATATATATTATCTGATGTTGGACTACTATAGTATAGTACTATAGTTAAGTCGTCTGGACGGAGTAAAGTTAGGATAAATAATATTTATTCCAACAATCATTATATTATAACAAAATTAGAAGCATTCGGCTCTCATGCTTCTGTCAATATCAACTCCTTTAAAGAACACCATAGCACATCGTTACAAACCCATCATTCTGTCCCAAAAAACTGGACCAAACTGGTTCCCCGTTGTACATTGAATACAAAGATTATAAAACAAATGCAAGGAAACATTTTCAAAGATTTACACTTCCTCCTCGATAAATTAATTGGCAGATAATTGCATATAAATTGTGTTTTTATATTTATCTGGCGGTTAGCCTTAGCAGATATCCAGGCCTTATTGCTATAAATAACTCGTAGAGTAAGTTCATTTCATTACTTCACAGGATTCACGCGTCTCCGTGAAATGAACATTTACTAGGTAGGGTAGGTTACTGGTACCTTAGTTTCGAAGATATTGGCAAACAGCAATAATAAAAATATTAATTATTCAGAAGAATTTGTACGTGTGGTTTTTCGCCGTTTATGGTGCAGGTTATTTTTACAAAAAAATTGGTGACTAATTAGCAGACGCGCCTACGCTTATATAACTAGTATTTGCTGTTACATGTGCTATCTGATCTACATTACTTTATCCGTGTGGAAATCATTAATGTTATTGAGAACTCCATTCATTCGTTACTCCGTGTTTTGACAGTTTTCTGGTTCACACGCCAATTTCATTTTACAAAACTAATTACGTTTCGGGGAAGTTTTTGTGATGTGATTCAACCCGTCTTCCAGACACTGTGACCGTGTGGAAACCTCACAGAGTTTTTATAAGTATGGATATTATTATTTATTTTGCGATTATAAGTACTTACCTTCTGTTGATTTGTATCTGTGCCATAGTTATGGCTATGGCGGTCTGCGTCATAGCCATTGAACACAAATCAATAAAAAAATTAAAATAATATTTTTGTAACAATATTAATGTTATCGTATGCGCAAGCGCCGCATGTTCCATAAACTAAACCGTTGGAACCAACTTAGTAAAAGCTAATACCCGAACAAACTGTATACATGAAGATTATAAAAGCAAGCTTTCAAAAGCCCTGCGAACAAAGAAACAAAATGTATAGAAATGACACAAGCTTTCGACAAATCGAGCTGTCACTAATGTCATTTTCATACATTTTTTTTATTCGTTTCTCGATTCGAATGTCAAATTGCAACTTATCTATAGGCCTTGTAGTCTTACTATGCATATTATCCTCCTCACAGATCATGGCATCCAATCTGCAGTTATTGAATGATCAACATAACGTGTCGACAGCCCCCCGAGCGCTGTACATCGCTCGCTCGCACCTGCCGATGCCTTTAATATAATTAACACTTGCAATGAATGCGAAACGAACAAAAAGGAACGAACTATCGATAACACTTTGCATATAAAAAGGTTGTAATCGCAGTACTGAGTTTGTGTTCCACCCACTTTGTCTGAGGATGCAAGAATTTTGTTGTATGATGGTGACACGTTAACGTGCTGTAGCTTGAACACAATTAAATGTTTAATGTCCCACACCATTCTTGTTTCAAATTTTGTTGAAGAGGTAATTTCACTAAAAAGCGTTTTTCATAGGTTAAAAATCGCTTACAGGCGATCGTTTGTTTTGTTTGTGATCTGCAGGCGCTGTCAAGGGGTTTTCTTTTCTTTGTCACTTCCCCTCACTAAACTCACCAACATGTTTCATATTTTATTATTATTTAGTAGCAAATTTCTAAGTAGTCATTTATAATTAGTTAAGAAATTTAAATTTTACGTACCTAATAATTACTACCAATTTCAAAGTCGTAAAATAGTAATTACTAAGCAGAGAAATAATATTTTTAAGTAGTATTTTTTGTAATTGCATTGTAGCATTTTCCATGATAAGATGTCACTAACGTCACCTTGAGACGTAAATTTAGAATGTGAAGGAAAATTTTGACCTGACGGGAGGGACTCGACTCGCGGTGGCTTAATTTACCAGACGCAGGTGGGAAACATTTGCGGGAGTCGATTTTTTATTTATTTAAATAACTCGTAGTATCAAATGCGCCAGTAGTAACATAAATGCGTGTACTCTCGTCACATTGCCGGGGGCGCCTATTTCTCGTCACGAGCACATCGCCGGCCGCATCCTTCTGCGACGCATTTACTGATAATGTTTCGTTCTTTATTTTAGACTGATGTCTTCCATATATACAACTTTATTCATTAAAAACCTTGTAGTAAGTCAACGTCGATTGATTCGAACGTCGTTCGAGCACCGGACTGCTGATCACGAGGTCATGGGCTCGTCCCACAGGACACAATATTTCTGTGATGAACATAAGTGTTTGCGTTTATCTGGGTGTGTCATATCCTTACTTGCTTACTAATATTGTAAATGCGAAAATAACTCTGTCTGTCTGTCGCGCTTTCACGCCAAAACTACTAAATCAATTTAAATGAAATTTGGATAGTCTAGAGCCTGAGAAATGATGCAGGTTACTTTTTAATTCGAAAAAGGGCTGTAAGGGTTAGAAATAGGGGATGCAAGTTATAAGAAATACCCAGACCACGCCAAGCCGCTGGCAGAAAGCTAGTATTTTATAAGTATGTGTTAAAAAAAAGTATCTTAGTATTTATATCCATTGTCTAGTACCCATAGTACAAGCTCTTGATCTAGATGGTGGGAACTTGGGACTAGATGGTGCTTGCGGTGTAAAATGTGCCAAATATTTTACACATACCACATACCATCACGCCTGTATCCCCGTACTAATGAACACCCACATTTCGCCAGTATGTTAAGGTAGGAGCCTGTTTGCCATCAACCGGGCACAAATCCAGAGCTCCAAGCTGCTACTGGGGATTTCACAGAAAAACCTAAGAACACTTTGCTCGACCTCGGGATCGACCAGGACCTCTAGCATAGCAGACGCGCTTAGGACCACTGGACCAACGAAGCAGTCAAATATTTTATTATAACTTATTTATTTTTTATTAGCTCCGTCGATGCCTTCAGTCACACGAGACTTTTCTAGTCTTGCACATTAAATTAAACCACAACGAACAAACAAATATCATATTTATCATGTCAGGAATCAATGCATAGGTATTTAGAAGTCATAGCAGTCCTCAGAAATGTTTCCGATCTTCTTCTCCTTAGCGTGTCGATGGCAGATAGTAATAGTTCACGCTGTGAGCTCACACTTGTCTGGCCCAAAACTCAGCAACGCGGACTGCGTTTGTAGATGCGACCATCAGGTCTTCACGTGTGCAGTTAACGGGACATGAGGGGCAAGATGGAAGATGGACCATTGTCTGCGGGGAGACGCTGCGCGCACACTGAAGGGCAGAAGCGTCTATGAACCCCCATTTGTTGAGGTTGTCTTTACTACGGCGGACCTGGGTTCGGAGCCTGTTCAGACTTTTCCAAGTAGGCCATGGCAGTGTATGCCCAAGAGGGAGCTTCTCCATTGGTCCCAACGAAGAGCCTTCCGCAGTAAAGGATTTTCCAATGTGAGTCCTTAATGGTAATGCCAACCCACAGTAGTCTCTCATGGCTATAGCCTAACGTTTACCCTAACCCTTTCTCACTCCGAGAGGGATTGTCCAGCAGTGGGAAAGTCAATGCTGATGAATAATTCCATCAAATTTTATTACCTTTTGCCCGCGACTTCGTTCCCGTAGAAGTTGATGTTTTCCCCTGTTTTTGCAACATTTTTAATTGATACTCCACTCCTATTGAATATATAGCCGACTAGCTTTCCGCCAGCGGCTTCGCCCGTGTGGTCTGGGTATTCCTTATAACTTTCATCTCCTATTTTAACAGCCCTTTTTTCATATTAAAAAGTAGCATATGTCCTTTCTCAGGCTCTAGACTATCTGTGTACCAAATTTAATTTAAATAGGTTCAGCAGTTTTGGCGTGAAAGCGCGATAAGCAGACAGACAGGCAGAGTTACTTTCGCATTTATAATATTAGTAAGGATAGCCTTCCTCGTTAAACAGGCTATCTAATACTGAATGATTTTTTTAAATCGGACCAGTAGTTCCTAAGATTCGCGCGTTCAACCAAACAAACAAACTCTGCATGTTTATAATATTATACATATATATATATATATTATCTTTATAATTATAGATAAGTTTATCAGCCGTAGTGTCCTATATGACGTACTCGTACGGTAAAGCCAATTTGTAGCAAAAAAAAACTGAACTCACGAACACATTTTAATATCACAATGCCTTATGTATTAAGTACAACTTATAACAATCACACTGTACCTACCTATACTTACAAAATATTTAAATCATATAACCCCTAACCCTCAAGCGAGACTAGACCCTCAAGCGGCGCAAATATAGTAGCCTCAATGGGAGTATAGTTTTGAGCCGTTTGGGGTCAAATCTCTAAGGCCCTAGGGTTCGAGTGCACGCCTCCTTTTTAAGGAAATTTCTAGACTTGTTGACTCTTCGCATGACCATGGCTAGCACAATACAGAACAGAGACAAGAGAGCCACAAACTATGTTTGTGGCTATAAGACCAAGACAAGACACATGAATGACATGCTGGCTTGTTCTTGGATTAAAGAATAAATATTGCTATTAACGAGGCAATGCTCCCAGTCTTCAGCAACGCTACCAGACGATAGCGATGGGAAGGAGTACTTTGACGACTAACGCCTATTAGGGGGATGATAGCTATGTAATTGAGCTAATGTCTACATATTCAGATTGTAATTTATTAAATTCTATACTAAAGATATAATAAAGTACCCCGTTCGAACGGAGAAATTAATAACCAGTGTCAAATCAACATAATTTAACGGAACGCATTGTATCTTCTATAGAGAAAATTTGCATCATAGAATTATGGCAACAATTAACAGACTAGACAAACGCGTCACAAAAATCAAAGAAAGTTTCGTAAACAAAAATAGCCCAGGAACAAAATGATAGAGGACACGACACGGCGGGGGGTGCCGCTGACTGTGGCCTGCACCACCTCATGCTCTGCCACCATTGTCTCTTCAGGCTGCTTGACCCTCCTACCCACGGTCTCCTTCATGCCCCAATAGGGCTGATAGATACGTGGTACTTTGACTTTCGCCTTCCTCCGGGAAGATTTTGCAGTAGTCTCCTCCACTTCCACCTTACTATACAATGAAAACTTCATCGTTACATGCCCGACGAACTCGAATTTGATGTACAAGTCATAGTTGATGACTCTGCCGGATTTAATTTTTTGTGTTAGGAATCTAGGCTTTAAGTTACCACTGGTTTTCCACGGCTCCTTATCGTCGACCGGGGGTTTCACAGTCCGTTCGGTTATTGGATAGTATTTGAATAATTCTTCGGGCGTTTCCCCAGATTCTCCCAATTGAGTCCCTAAATTAAAATCCATGGTATCTCTAAACGAGAGAACAGACTCTTCAGGGTTTGTGCAATCTATCTATAAAAAAAATCATTAGTCATTAAAAATACTCGGTATAAGTACAGTCAGCAACGAAAGTCGTTGAACACAGCGAAAGTTTAAAAACATCACAGTACCAAAACTATTCATTCGATTTTGACTTAGGTAAAACATATAATTGTCCTCCATTATGAGAATTTGTACTGCCTTCAAGGGTCAGTGAATTCTGAATATTAAAGATGTTAAAGCGTTTTGAAGATTTTATAGTGTTCAGCTACTTTCGTTGCTGACTGTACTTATGCTTCTAAGCCAATCGTTTTACTATTTTCGAAGCGTAGTTATGTGAGGGCCACAGACTATGTGCTCACCATTAGGCAAGACTAGAGTTAAAACCATTCAATTGAGCAGTAAATAAGACAATCCCCCTAATATTGACATGCACCTTCTGAGAGTTTAGGTACAATCAACAGCGCTGGCACAGTGAGGGGTTTGTTTTATGTAACGTGTAGATATAAAAAAAACCCGACTGCGTAAAAGTGATGATGGAAAATGTATTGCAGGCGGGACAAGCAAAGAAACAATTTTGTTTATGAAGGAACAGCTTGTCCCGCCTGCAATACATTTTCCAACATCACAGCTTCTTTTTTGGTTTTTAGTTAGTACTTTTTACGCAGTCGGGTTTTTTGTTTCATTTAGTAATTGAGTTTATTTCCTACTTTTTAGTTTATGAATCATCGTAGAATCAATAGATAGATCCTAAATGATAATTTAAAATGAAAATTGATACAACTAAAGATAATTTTTAAAATCAGTTCGCACATTAAAACGTATAAAATCCGCCTTTTTGATTTTTTTTTGAATTTCATGTACCAAGTGACACTCGTGCCATCAAGACGAATTTAATGAGGTGTCAGTTATCTAAATCGGTTGAGCTGTTAAGTAGTTACGACCGGACATAGGAACGGACATACATACATACATACATACATACGCGTCAAACACATAACCCTCTTCCTTCGGCAGTCGGGTAAAAATACACGCTTATGGCGTTGTTCGTAAGCTTACAAGGACACGAGCCTCGCACTTTATAAAGGCACATTCAGCTTTAAACAAAGCAGGGTACTTACAGAGAGTATGACGCACGTACATAATTTGTACATGAGGTCGTACATTGACAGCTGGAAATAAAAAACATTATCAGTAACAGCGGTTACTGCCTTTAGTGGCTGTGGCTTTAGTGAAGCAGAGCGGCATCCTATGGTCGAGGGAAGGTCTCTGTAGCAGCAGTGTATGAATATGTATATAATGGGCCAAAGCTCTTTATGTTTTCACCACCTTAGACTAAAAAAGTTGAATAGGTACTTAAGTTGTTGTTATTTCGCCCTAAAAGCTTGGTAAATCTGGACGTCTCACTTTGCTTGCCCCTCACCCCGCAACCCCCGCATGATTTGCCCAGTCTAGGCATCCTCGTTGGCCCACTCTATATGTTCTTACACTGTGAAGGGAGCTAAGAGTTTGCCCTACAGTCAGATTCGTGATTAAAATTTACACGACTCTGATAGGCTGTGGTCAGTCTAGTACAGTCACCGGATCGTCGAGGGAAGGGCTCGCGCCCCCACCACCCTGCGCGGGCGCCCCCGCCACCCTGCGCGGGCGCCCCCGCCACCCTGCGCGGGCGCCGTTGGCTCACCTTGTACGTGGTGACAGCTGTCTGGTTGTCGAGGCCCTTTACTTCAAATATCTCGCTGTACAATAGAGTGCGTTTTCCTTCGCACGCTCCCTTGGTCAGCTCCAACGTCTGGTTGACTGAAAACATTACAATTATCTTTTTGTATTTTAAAGCATTTTCCATGCTAAGATTGCCAGTTATTTTAACGAAGGTAAAAGCTTACGTCACCTTGAGACGTTTAGAATATGAAGGAAGATTTTGACTTGGCGAGTAGGTCTCGCGATGGCTTAGAGGTCATAGCGTCTGGTGTATTAAACCAGAAATGGCAGGGTCAGGGGCAAGTCGGGTCCTGCCCGCAATTTTAGGTGTTACATTTATTGCATATATACGTGCAGTGGGCAACGTGAAACACTTTACGTTACTACTTCCATTCATATAAGAGACTATGATATTTTAAGTTTGTTTGGGAGTTTCTTCTCAAAGGTAGTCAGTTGCCGGCGCTATCTAGTTTAAAAAATGTAAAATATTGACTTGTAAAACTGTTAAAAGATATAATTATTGTCAGAAATAATTATCATTTAATTTTATTTTATAAATCTTGTCCTATACATGCGCCGGTTGCGAGGTACCTACTTGTAACATTGCTAAGTATTTATGTTAGTCACATACCTTGTGTTATTTGCTATTTAAAATAGAAAAAGCATATTTGAATTAATTTGTTAACTTGATTTTACATCAATACAATTACCAATATATAATTTTCGATAGATTCTATTCTCGGTCGGAAATATTTGTATAAGTAGTCTATTAGTAGACAAACCAAGAGCTTAGGTGCGATAGTCACTATCGTATTTATCAAAGATTTTGTAGTCTATACAAATTCACATCCGAATTTATATTCAAAAATATTTTGCATGGAAAACCAAAGTCCAGGTTTTCCATTCAAAATATTAGGCATATTGGACCGATCACTGAACTCATGGTTCAATTGTTCTGGGCTAGATGTTTGTAAGTGTTGTTGTACATGTTGTTCTGATGTAGTGGGTACTCACAAGGGTATATAGCAATGACGTCCGCTTCGTCGTAAGGCTCGATGGTGAAGTGCCGCGGCTTCTCCGTGTCGAAGGGGTACGAGAAGTACTCGCGTTTTATTGTGGTGTCGGTCCTCAGCTGGTAGTGCCGGCGGGACGTGTTGGATCTGTACACATGTATAGTTCATTACATTAAGTTCGAAGAACGGTTTCTCCTAACAAAGCAATGCTTAATTAGGTACTGAAAAAGAGATACCTGTCGCAAGAGTTGCCATACTTTTTAGCTAATGAAAGAAACAATTTATTTAATTATATACAAGGTGGAAGGGACATCGACGCACAAACGTCGTGACAAGGATTCACTCAAGGTCAAAAATAAAATAACCTAGGTCATTCATGTAGAAAATGATCGGTTATTACAGCGGTTTTTAGCGCGCAGTGTATTGCTAAAAACGTGATTATAACGCTCCGCGGTGAATGTTATCCCGCGCGCGATCCGAAATAAATGATATAATGATTATTTAATTATAAATCTAATTTGGGTAGAAGTTCAGAAGAAATTGAGAAATGAATGAAAAAAGTTACGGAAAATTTCAACGCCGGGGGTCCAGAGTCATGTACTAACTCATGGTATTTGGATGTGCGTCGATGTCCCCTCCACCTTGTATACAAAAAAATAAAATTCTAATGCCGTTTTGTAATTTCAAATTAACAGCTTTTCACTAAATGCATATGGAAGTATATACGGTACTTACATAACCGATACAAAGATGATCAGTGTATGTAACTAAGGTGCAGTTCACAATTTACCGACAGTTAACAATCTCGTGAGATAGATTATAAATGTGTGTGTGCACTGCGCGGAATTTTTCTGTCCGGCAATCCGACGTGCACAAACTAGTATACATTTTATATCGCGTGCCATATCGGACCGTAAAATAAAGGACAATGGGACGGTAAAATTCCTTGTGGTGCACAAACGCTCTAACGGTGTTGACAATCTTACGGTGACATAGACACACTCACATGAACAGCTCGTGTGCGGGCACGAACTCGTCGTCGTCCTGCCGCCTGTAGTCCACGGAGTCGTAGATCTCCTCGGTGTTGGTGACCGAGTTGATCCACGAGATGTACGGCCCGATGTCTATAAAGCGCGCGGGGGCCGCGCACCCGGGGCCGCGCACGCCAAAACCTACCTGCAGACACGGCATTATACACACTGAACTTGTAAACGAAACCTTTTTTATGATTGTGGTTAATGAATAAAACTGCCGGGAACTGGGACTGCTAAGTTAAAGTTCTTGAGCTTGAATTCAAGACTCGCACCTCTGACTTTCTAAATCATGTGCGTAATTATCACTCGCTTTAACGGTCAAGGAAAATATGTGAAGAAACCTGCATGCCTGAGAGATTTTCTCGATGGCACGTGAAGTCCCCCAAACCGCATTGGGCCAGCGTTGTAGACTATAGTCTAACCCCTCTCATACTGTAAGGAGGCCCGTGCCCAGCAGTGGGACAGTATATGGGTGATGACGCTAGAGGTTTGATTCCCAGGTTGAGTACTGTTATTGGATTTTTCAATTAATTTCTCAATAGCAGTTCGGACCTAAAATTTGTACTCTTAGCACAAAAAAATATTTTGTCACCTACATCAGTGCAAATCTGCGGAGATTGTAGCGTGATGGTATGCTGACGTACCAGAGTGAACCATCCCGTGGCGTTGGACACGAGCGCCATGCCGTTGTCCCACACGCAGTGCGTGCTGTTGTGCGGCGCGTACCCGCACAGGTACGCCGTCGGCACGCGGTTCTTGTCTGACAACTGGTAACATGTTAATAATACTTTAGGATGAAATATAATAGTCATCATCATCCTGCCCTTATCCCAATTCACTCGGGGTCCGCGCAATATGTCGTTTTTAACCCACGATGCAAAAACGACGGGGGTGTTAGCTATGTCTGATGAAAATCAGTCCAAGATGGACTAATTGCGGATTACATAATTGTTTAACAGTTTCCTCAATATGGGTATCAAATGAAACATACGTAACAAAATGGTGAATTAGGTACATTTCTTGTCATTTTGTGGTGGTGGTTTTTAAAATTTTCTTTGGTCTTCCTCTTCCCTTATATCCATCCACATTCATGTTCATAACCTTTTTGGTAACATGATCTGCACTTCTACGCATCACATGTCTATACCACGATAAGCGGTTACTGAACAACTTTTCAGTAATCGGTGCCACTTTCAAACTACCTCTTATATACTCATTCCTGAATCGTCTAGTCTGGTAACTATAAATATAACTCAAAATGACTATAAAAGGTTTATTTTGATCATTTTGAGATACTTTGTACTTACTCCGGCTCTGTTGTAGAATTCCTCGCAAACGTGTTGTTCCAAATATTGTATTTTGTAAATCACTTTCTCCAACAGTTTCTCCTCTGCAATCAAAAAAATATTATATATTTATTTCACTTTATGCCCAGTAGATCTAGAGATAGATCTCGTATTGTATAGGTCTTCTGTAAAAAGAGTGGTCAATTTATACTGGAAAATCAGTTACACATCAAAATCATCAACAGTAGATGCATCAGATGATAAAACTCTCCTGATCTCGCCTGATAATATAAATATCACGCCTGTATTCCCCGAAGGCTGTTTAACAGTATCTATCACTAAGCGAACGAGACTGTCTGTTATGATTATGATAAACTATACAAATTGGAAAGACAAAAGACATTTATTTATAGCTTTAGCAAACACATCTGTGACTGAAGCTGGACAAATTTCAAAATATCAATAACGAGTGAATTTATATCCAAAAGAGTCCAATATCGAACACCTATTATCGGGTACTTTTCTGTTGTATTTGACCTCCTTGTAGGAAAGCCTAGTATTACCAGTAACTGTAACAGTATCACACCAACACCAAGCATACTTACCATCTGTATATCCGGTAATATAGAGGTAGTTTGAAGTGTTGTACGCAAACGTTGGGAAACATATTGGATTCAGTGGACCTGAAAACATAACATATGATAATCAACGGATTGTTAGACAAACTTGTACAGTGATTGTGATTTTTTAGGTAGAGAGAGATTCTACTTACTTCAGCCACCTGAGTGCAGGGGCTGCCGTTCATACAAACTTTTAACAAAATTCTTCCGAAAAAAGATTCTGAATTAACTGGGTTGTTATTGTTTCTTGTTAAAACTTCTCCATAGCAGCTGGTGTTATGGATTTGTTGCCGAATAATAGCAGGCAAAAAATGATGTAATGTAGGCAAGGTCAAACATGTAAGAGACGGCGTACTCACTGTCTACATCATCGTTGAAGTTGAGCTCGATGATGGCGATGGTGTTGAAGGTGGTGTACTCGTACTCGGGGTGCGTGACGTAGGATAGCGGCGCCACGTACCACGGCGTGTCGCCCGTCGGTATGAACATCGCCAGCGTATCTGATCTGTAATTAACGCAAGATCGTAATGTGTACTCACAACGGCACGGGAATCACAATCGATTGCATTTCTAAGGTTTTCACTCAAACACAACGATTTGTGTTTGTAATTATAAACACGCTTAAATACATAATTAGGATATTATTATCTTTAGCGTTATGACGAACTAAATTACGGTTAGGTCACTTCGTAAGAAAAGACGACGTAGAAATGCAATTAATACATAAATAAATAACACCGTCTACTAATGTCAATGTGACACGACAATGTATGCCAGTACTGAAATTACAACACCATTTCGTACGGGCCAGTTCGAACACGAATAATTTTAATTTTAAAAACTTTCAAAGATATTCTAGAAATCTTCCACATGGTGCCGTCTCTGCCTATAAAAAGGCCAGCACTCGTCCTATTATTATCGATTATTATTATGGAAACGGATCCTCATCGTTTCCAAAGTTAACTAAGTGTTCTTATAAATGATTAAAGTTTATAAATTATAATGTTTATTGTTATCAGAACAATAGTTTTATTGCACAGTCCTTCGCCCCGAACCTAACCAAAGACTTGTTAAAAAATGCAATTTCCTGATTTCACCCAAACAAGCATCTAATACTCGTAACGCCATCTATGTCATGTCAACCTCACAAATAGCACAGCAAATATGTTATTATAAAAATATTGGCTGGGCCAATACTTCAAATATCTAAATTATGGAAGTAGGTATTTTACTTACTGAAATATTCGTTGAGGTATTCTGGCCACGTCATCAGCGTTGGCGAGTGCGTACTTGTCCTTGATGAGGACGATCCCCGACACGGCGATCTGCAAGTTATCTCCATCATCTGAGGATGGATACACGTATTAATCGTAATGAGGTTGTATGAGGTTTATATTATATTGGTTTATTTATCACAATATAAAAATTGTCACCACTGCTGCTGTAACAAAGAGCCATGAACAATGTTTAAATATTGAGAACCAGCCAGACAACCAGTCTTTATACTTATCATACCAGTGAGACTATCAGTCGCAAGTGAGATACCTGTCACAGTTGTGAACTTTAGAGGTCCCAAAATGCTACCCTGGGGTACGCCGAATATAGTGTTATAAAGTTCCGACTCGCTGCTATCGATGGCTCCCTACGCACGTTTGTTCAACGTGTAAATGATGTCAGGCCCTGGTATCGTTTATCAACAGCTATTATAAGAGATTCTGCCTTGTATTTCCATTTAAATATTATTGTCGACAGTTTCAAACGCTTCCGTTCCAACTCTTGTCATCGGCAACCAAATTAACATTTATTACATAATTTTAGACTCGTAATTTATCAGCGTGCTAACATTTACCAGCCTGTGAAATTACAGAGTAAATAAGACTTATAAACTGATAGTTCCGGTTGGCAACCTTAGAGGTACAAATCAAAAACTTTCGTCGAATCGTTAAATGCGATCGTTAAATGCTATTTTAACATAAAAACAAACTAACGTAAATGCACTCGCAGTACACCGAGCCAGTTAAAGTCGGGTGTCTGTCCCAAAACACCTTCCGGCACTATTCCAGTCAACGCCATGTCACAGTGAGACGTCGAGGACTGACCTGAAATCAGAAGAAACTGGTGAGGTCATACAGTATCAAGTTCTAGAAATTAGAGGGATAATTAGGTAATTAGATTATCTGAGACGTTAAGCAGTGTTGTCTGATACGGGTACGTTCACAGTTTTTAAGGTACCACATCCTTACTCCTTACAAATATTATAAATGCGAAAGTACCTAACTATGTCTGTCTCTCTGTCTGTCTGTCTGTCTGTCGCGCTTTCACGAAAACTATTGAACCGATTTAAATGAAATTTGGTACACAGATAGTCTAGAGCCTGAAAAAAGACATAAGCTACTTCTTAATGCAAAAAAAGGGCTGTAAAGGGTTGAAATAGGGAAGGGGTTGAAAGTTATAACCAAACCATGCGGGTAAAGCCGCTGGCGAAAAGCTAGTTATTATTATAAGGGAAGGTCTATAGCCATTTAGCGAGCACAAATGCGAACTCGGAAACCCTTTAACGTTGGTCGATTTGGATATCGAACCTAGGACCGGAGCAGACGTTGAGGTTGAGGCAATCTCTCATAAAAAATTGTAGATCTGTTTGTTGATGAGACAGCGGTGATATTGTTTATTTATTTATTTTACTTTAATTAAAACGATACAAAACAATTACAGCAATTAAAGGTAACAGTATATCATAACAAGATAAAAATAAAATAATTCATAATAATAATTGTTGGAATGCTTGAAGGGTTGCGGGAAGACTGCGTCATGTCAACGTGTGACGACGTCTGTGGTCTAGTGGTTCGAGTAGCGGACTGCTGATCAAGAGGTCGTGGATTCGATTTCCACAGGACACTAATGTGATCACATCACATTTATGTGATGAACATTAAGTGTTTGTGTTTGTGGTCTGGGTGTTTTTTATGTATTATAAGTATGTATTTACAAAAAAAAGTATATAAGTATTACATCCATTGTCTAGTACCCATAGTTCAAGCTCTGCTTAGTTTGGGACTAGATGGTGCTGTGTAAAATGTCCCAGGATATTTATTTATATTTAAAAAAAAAAAAACAAGTGATGAACTTAAGTGTTTGTGTTTGTCTGGGTGTTTCTTATGTAATATAAGTATGTATTTACAAAAAATATATATGTAAGTATTATATCCATTGTCTAGTACCCATAGGATCTACAAGCTCTGCTTAGTTTTGGACTAGATGTCCATAAAAAGGTATTTTTACAGAGCAACACCGTCTCCTATAACACAGGGTTACCTAGTTTGAGGAAGTCTTGTTTGTAATGTTTGACAGAATCTTGTATCTTTTATTGTATATTTTTGTCTTTTCAATATTTTATCTTATTTACCGACGAACGAAAAACCGGAGGAGGTCCTCAATTCGGATGTTTATTTGTTTTTTTCTATGAATGTTCCCCGATTTCTCTGTCAATGATAGTCACCCGAAATGTTCCCATTAAAATTAAATTAAATTCTTAAATAGAAGTTAAATTCCACCCTTAAGAAGAAGAATGTGAACCAATTGTATTAAACTTGGCACACGTATGTAGTTCTGATGTCCCTACAACCAAATGGACACGTAAAGTTTATGATGATGACGGACTGATGATGGACACGGAAGACAAACGAAGGAAACCCTCAACGCTTTACAGCAGCTATCTCGTGTTTGGGCTTATGTAATTTAACTTCATAAGAAACTAAGACCTGACAGTTAAAGTAAGGTAAAGAAATAACTTTTACTTATTAGAAAAAACACTGACGTAATAAGTACCTAAAAAGGGTTTTTTTTTGTCCTAATGACAAAATTTTTGCAGGTGCCAAACAAATTTTATTTAAATATATGATATTCGTTGGTTGTTCGGCACCGACTCCAAATTAGTTAGAAATACCGGGAACAAGGAAAAACCCTTCCAAACAATAAAATAATTTTCAAAATCCCTCCACAAATTGACAGAGAAATCGCATAACATACGAACCTCCTCCCTTTTTGAAGTCCGTTAAAAATACTCGTCGACTTGAGAGCCTGCTCCTTTTTCCCAAAGAAAACTACCCCTGTACTATTACTATTAATATTTCAGTTTAGTTCTATAAATATGAACTCACCAATTAAAATCAACATAAACTTAACAAACAAAAGTCTTCGTCCACGCATGGTGCACAAAATATTAAAAATAAATCACTATTATTACACACAAACTCCTTCACGAACACATTATAAACCGAGCATGTAATTAGTACACGTCCCTCATTAACAATTAATAGCTAACTACAACGATACTCTTAAGAATTTACTGCTAAACGGTGTTTTGGTATTTGCAACAAACGTATGAAAACACAAACAAGTACAGAGGCTAAAGCAAATGGAGCAATACAGTCACAATAACAATATACCGTACGATCGGTATTTATTTAAATACGAGTACGACTTCGTCCGCAAGGAAAAGTCTAATGGGAATAGATATAATTATATTAGTAAGCATAAATACATTTTGTTTGGACTTCTATATTTATTACTAGCTTTTGCTCGCGGATTTGCCCGCGTGTAGTTAGGAACTTCGGATCTTTTGGGATTGAAATGTCAACTTTCAACCAAATCGTTTCCGCCATTTTGCCGTGAAAGAGCAACAAAATTCAAACATTCAAACTTTCGCCTTTATAATATTCGTAAGAATTATTATAATTTTATCATGACGTGCATAAATAGTTCGTTTATTTAATTTTATCTTGAAGTAGCCCTTCTAGATCTACGTTAAAATTATTAATTACTTTTTACTAGGTTCGCATGCAAAATAGAAGTTATGGATGAACAGCTATAACCACACTAATACGCATAATACTCAGTCACCTGATCCCCACCTTTGCTTTCGCATTATAACTCCATGTGCTTCCTGCTCCGTAGCCGAACAACCTTGTTGTTTGTTATTGTTATATAGAGGGCTTAATAACAATACCCGTTGTTTCTATAATATCCAACTAAATGCGTGGGGTCACCTTCCGGACTGCAGTTGACATCATATAAGTTCATACAACATAATCATAACATTTATAGCAGTCATTGAAAAAACCATTAGAACAGGTTGAGGTTAACTCTACATCTAGAACCGGTTATAGTAAGTGCGTGTTCAACATTAAGGGTTGGCTCCCACCTCTGAATAGCCGCCAACCGTAGGATAAATTTAAAAAAAATTAAGAAAAAATTCATGAGATTGTGTACCAAGTAATTTAACGACAGCATTTGAACACTGCAAACTCGTAATAGACCAGCGTGGTGGACTATGGTGCAACTCTCTGATTCTTGGATGAGACCTGTGTGTGTGTGACCTGACCATCTGATGATGATGATGAAAGTAACTATTGAAGAGCGATAGGAAAGATTGACACAATAAAGAATCAAGTCGTCAAGGTGTACAAAAATCACCGCTATGGCGACGGAATAAAGGCGGTCCAAAGGAGCGGTATAGCTTGAAATTCTATGTGAAAAACAACACACGCTGATTTTAAAAGTACATACAAAAGTGAACTTCAATGTTAAGCTATTGAAGTTCACTATTGTTTGTAGGTCTATCCTGTTTCGTTTTGTGTTTAGTAATGTGATGAGAAATCACTATCTACCATCATTTCCTGAGCTTTATCTCTTCAAAAACATAGTGTAAGCAAAGGTCCAAATAGTGTGGAGGTTATTTCAGGCACAAATAAAGTTAATGTAAGTGGATACTCGACAGGCTACAGGCTTACAGGAACAGATTATGGGTTACCTCGCAGTGTTTACACGCGGGTACAAAAGGTGTGTGCATTCTAGTCCCTAAGAATTTGTGCTCATTTATATAATTGGCTGAACTAGCTATAAAACTCAGGATCTTCAGCGTAGGAGTCACGCTTACAGCCACTATTTCTAATCATCATCATCTTCCTAGCCTTGTCCCAACCATGTTGGGTTCGGCTTCCAGTCTAACCAGATGCGGCTAAATATCAGTATTTACACGAAGCGACTGCCATCAGACGTCCGCAACCCAATTTCTGGGCAATACCGATATTCGAAGGATAGACTGGTCGTCAGGCTTATTGACTTCTGACTACCACTAACGATTGTCATAGGTGTTCGTATGACAACCGGGACCGACAGCTTTACGTGCTCTCCGAGGCACGGAGGGGTCTCGATGTGTTAAGAATGGTCACCCATCCAAAGACTGACCTCGGCAAGCGCAGCTTAACCTTGCAGATCGGTTGATCAGCGTTGCTATAAGTTAGCCACGAGCCCCTCACTATTTCTAATGAGACAATGATTTATTTTAGAAATATCAAAACAATACATACTTTATGTAGGCACACTATGGTACAGAGACGGTAAGCTCTGCCAGAAATATCATATAGGGGTATGTGGTAGGTATATGACAATAACACACAGTAGATGCATTTTTAAATGTTACTTACGTAAACAGATATTTTATGTTTAATATGTTATTAATTTAAGTCATAAACTAGTGTCTACGTCTCCAACTGGTGTTTTATTTTGGCCACTGATACTCTAGTACTAGTGATACTAACCTATCTGTGAGTGAACTCTTCCTAGAGTGGAGTGACGTCTAGAGACGCAAGTGGTACCTTTCATGTCCGTCTGACGTATGCGGGTTCTGCAATTAGTCGACACCAAATACTGTCCCACTGCTGGGCACGGGTCTCCTCTCAGAGTGAGAGGGATTAGGCTATAGTCCACCACGCTAGCCTAATGCGGGTTGGCATTCCCAGTAGCAGCTCAAAGTCTGGATTTGTACCCGGTTGATGGCAATAGGGTCGCCCCCTATTACATGGGACCGTGTGATAATTATGCACAGTGTCTGTGATAAACGCACATGATTTCGAATGTGAGCGGTGCTAGTGAACCCTATTCTATAGTGGGGTGACGTCTGAGACGCAAGTGGAACGTTCCATGTCAGTGTGACGTATGCTCTGCTAGTAGTCGACACGGCGCGGGCTGTGTCAGCTGTACCGAGAGCCGACACCCGAGAACATCGCCGATTATGTTAACTGTACATTAAGGACACTTACAAGTCGAACCAGCCAACTAACCATATTGAGGTATTAGTTTATTTTTACTGATGAATTCCGTATTAGGGTTTAGGGTTCCGTACCTGAAAAGGAAATAAGGTAGCCTTATAGACGCGATGTTACGATGCAAATATGCATTGTAATATATATTCTACATAACATAACATCACGCTATTATTCCTCGAACAGTAGGCAGAGGTATACCGCTGTACAAGTGTATACCCACAGGTTACTTGTTTAGATCCCATGTAATAAGGGGCGTATCTATCGCTTTCAATCGGACATAAATCACAGAAAACCCGGAAACACTTTGCTCGACCTGGGAATCGAACCCAGGACCTCAAGCGTAGCAGGCACATTTATGACCATTATACAGGTTACTGATAAGTTCCCGTTAAATTAGCTGACACATAATGTCATACAAATTTTGTTCCATTTTTGAATTTATTCGGGAGTTAACGGCTATACAGAGGTTGTGTAACGGGCCCTTAGAGTCAGTTTTTTATAGACGATGCAAATATGTATAAAAACAATTGAAAATATATTAAATAAATTTTATTTGAGCATAAAATATTTTATTGTGCCAATAAAATACCATTATCGAAAATACCATTCATATCTTAATATTAGTGTAGTGTGTGCAAAACCCCTTACGTTCCTTTAGTTGTGAACAATTTTTGATCTACGTTTAAAGACGTCGATCGCGTACATATAAGTTAAATCGACTGTTCAATATCAAAACCCAATAACTCATTTTAAAATCGGTATTTTTATTTTTTTGACTTAGGTACTTAATACTAGACTGATTTTTTTTTGGGGTCCTGAATATTTTTGTAGTAGTAGTAGTAAGTATTAAGACTTTAAACCGCCGAAATGTGTGTGGTCCCAAGTTGTAGGTGGGGTTTAGTGACGAGAAGTGTAGGAGTCTCCCGTGGTACACACAACTATCAAGCTATACATCTTCAGTATAACCTGACCTCTAGCTGTACCTGTCGCCAACACAAGGCGAGGTCAGTTTATGCTGGAAATGTTTCTGCAAAATCTCGCTAAAAATACCTCTTGACTAATAGAAGCGCGTTAAATATTTATTACAAAAACGAGTGCAGTGAGTGTAATTAGCGAGTTGGTCGTGTTTGGCGTGTATAATTAACGGCGGGAGACGCAGCAGCGCGCCCTGCCGGAGACAATCGTCAGTAAATCAACTGGCCTCATTTACATTGCCCTTTCTTTGACGTAAAAAATTGAGCACTGTGCTACTTTTGTGTGAAAATTTGGCTCTAGGTTATTTTTCAACCGACTTCAAAAAAGGAGGAGGTTCTCAATTCGACTGTATTTTTTTTTATGTTTGTTACCTCAGAACTTTGGACTGGGTTTTGACCGATTTTGATAAAAAAATTGTATACATAGATGATATTATGGTTCACTCCGAGACCTCGCTGTCTGTGCCGGTCAGTGCGTTTAGTTGCCCCCCAATATATAATATAATATATATTCCACTAGAACTTTTAAAATAAATTATTTTTAAACAAAAAACAAACCGCCTCCAAAAAAAGGCGGTGCCAAACTACTAATTTAATTTAAATATGACTCGTCGTCTGTTTGGCACCGACTCCAAATTAGTTAGAAATCATAATGTAAATATGTTATTTTTTGCTTTTCAGTTCTGTTTTGGAGGCGGTTTGTTTTTTGTTTAAAAATAATTTAGTTGTAATGTGGTAAACTTTTGCCAGCGGCTTCGCCCGCGTGGAGTTATGAACTTTGAACATGTTTCCCGTAGGAACTTTGAATTTTTCGGGATCAAAATGTGGCCTATGTCCTAATCCAAGGTATTCATTTCACACCACCATTTCAACTTTCAGGCAAATCGGTTCAGCCGTTTGTCCGTGAAAGAGCAACAAACATCCAAACTTAAAAATGTTCGTCTTTATAATATTGGTAGGATGAAACATTTTACGCTCTTAGGTCTGAGGAGCCTAACCTTAACATGGAAAGCTAGGATAATGATGGTAAAGAGCCTAAACAACAATTCAACGGTGAATCATATTATGATCGGCCTGTCTAGCCCTCTGGGGGTCTACTCCTTATGTCTGTCAACGAAATAACGGCCGTCCGAAAGTAGCCCAGACATAACGATCCGTTAAAACAAGTGACACGTTCACATTTCGGATGGGTAAAAACACATCGGGAGTAGATACGACGAATTGTGTTGCCATTCATTCTTACCGAATTAAGAATTTGGCTCCGAACAAATCGTGTATCTGTAGAGGTGTTACGGAATAGGAAACGCCCGTAACGAAGGCCGAAACTACGGACTCCATGCTTAGGGAGTAGACCCCCAGATCTCGCCTGTTGGTTGTCACCTATAGAGTTGTGTGTACGTAAAAACAGAACTGCATCAATATTACTAATGGCCTCCTGGTTGATGAATCAATAATAAAACTTAATAATAATATAATTGTTTGTTGTGATGTGAACAACGCGCTGAGCCGAACATTATATAACTTGCATCAGTGCGGTGCGGACATGCGTTGTCTTTGGATCATTGTGGGAATACTTGGTAAGTTTATTTTTTATCCCCCGACGCCAAAACGACGAGTTGTTCATAAGTTTGACGTGTCTGTCTGTAGCATCGTAGCTCCCGAACGGATGAACCGATTTTGATTTTGTGTTTTTTTTTGTTATAAGGCGAATTAGTCGATTGTTCAGGTTGTCAGTTGTCGGTGTTTTTATGCTATGTTTGATGAGAATCGATCTAAGATGGCTGCCGCCACAAAATAGCGGATAACACATTTTTCCCAACTCCTTCAATAAGGGTATCAAATGATAGGGCTAGATTAGTTTAAATTTTTTCGGGGTTTCGATTACGGCGATCTCAACTGCGAGTAGGCGACAATGTGACTGACTTTGAATCCTTCCAAAACCAGTACCATCATCATCATCGACCCAAATACTGTCGTACTGCTGGGCACGGGTCTCAGCATGACAGGGATCACACTCTGCCAGACCCGCGCTCAGCAGTTATAATTTTAGCCTATTATGGCTATAGTCCAACACGTTAGCCTAATGCGGGTTGGAAGACTTCACATGCCGTCGAGAAAATCTCTCAGGCATGCAGGTTTCCTCATGATGTTTTCGTATGTGGTAGTGTGATAGTCTTTAGTATGTGAGTGGAATTTGTTGCTGTGTGAGTGTATTGCCGTTTCTTTGTACCAGCAAAAAGTTTTTGACTTTGACTTTAATGGTGCGTTTGTGGTGCAGGCAGCGTCACTCTGCGGTATGTGTCGGACCAGTCCATCAGGAGGTGGATACAGCGGCTGCCGGTGCCCTGGGTGGGCGTGCTCAGCCACAAACATGGTAACACATCACATTTTATCATGAACAACCTATATACACCACGCAGACTTCTCTCGCTGTCGAGAAAATCTCTCAGGCATGCAGGTTTCCTCACGATGTTTTCCTTCATCTTGCGGGTGATAATTGGTGAATAAGCAATACTGTCCCACTGCTTGGCACACGGATCTTCTCTCAGTATGAGAGGGATTAGACTATAGACCACCACGCTGGCCTAATGTGGGTTGGCAGAATTCACATGCCGTCAAGAAAATCTCTCTGACATGCAGATTTCCTCACGATGTTTTCATTCACCTTACGGGTGAATACACGGCGGAATACACACACGATTTCGAAAATTCGGAGGTGTGTGCCTAGGATTTGAACACGAGATTTTTCGAATGCCATCCCAATGGTCATATCGCTAGGCTATCACTGATTCATATTCACACTAAAATATGTACATTAGTGCACATATCTGTCTAGTCTTTCATATCCATCCGTAATGTTATCCTAAATGAAAACGTATTTACATACACCTTCAGTCTAGCCGTTGTTTTTCTTCGCTTGTTAGTATTATTACGAATAGTTTTGTTCTCTAATTACGCCGGCGCGGCGGCGCAATATTGTAAATGTTTATTGTGTTCTCATGTAACTGAATGAAATTCTTTATGAGAATAGAGTTGAAACCCGAAAAACTAATTATGTGATTATGTATTTTTGTATTTTTTAACCCCCGACGCAAAAACGACGGGGTGTTATAAGTTTGACGTGTCTGTGTGTGTGTGTGTGTGTGTGTGTGTGTGTGTGTGTGTGTGTGTGTGTGTGTTTGTGTGTGTCTGTCTGGGGCATCGTAGCTCCCGAACGGATGAACCGATTTTGATTTTGTTTTTTGTATTGGAAAGGTGAATTAGTCGGGAGTGTTCTTAGCTATGTTTGATGAAAATCGGTCCAAGATGGCGGCCGCCACAAAATAGCGAATTATATATTTTTTCACAACTCCCTCAATATGGGTATCAAATTAAAGGGCTTAACTAGGAGAATACTATACACTATGATAAATTTCAAATCCAAAATGGCCGCCACCACAAAATGGCAAATTGCATTTCGTGTCGGGGGTTTTCTAAATTTTTAATTTAGGTTAGGTTATTTAGCATTAATTGTCATGCTAAGAATACCAGTTATTTTAATAAATGAACGTCACCTCGACACGTAAATTTAGAATGTGAAGGAAGATTTCGACTTGGTGAGTAGGAGTCGCGGTGGCTTAGTGGCCATAGCGTCTGGTGTATTTAACCAGAAGACGAGTCCTGCCCGCCAGTCGATATTTTCCTTCATTAAAATAACACGTTATTATGTTCACAGACAGAGATTCTAAGGAATCAGTGGCCGGCATCATTCTGATCAGCACTCGGCTAGCGTTAGGGAACGCGTATGAAGTGTCAGTTATTAAGAAAATGAATATCAGGTACATTTTATATTCAAATGTTTGGCACTAAATTAATGACAGACATAATAGTAACTTTCCCACTGTCACTAGAGGTGTTTGTCCATTTCTCGGTCTTTTTTCATACGAAGCCACGCCAAGCCACCCAGTCTCTGGCTTTCCTCGTTATTACCAACTGCCTTCCGCACTTCCTTGTAAACTTGAATTTTGATTGCTGCTTCATTCATGGCAATAGACTCAACCTTCTTAATAATAAATAAATAAAATAAATAAATATCTTGGGACATTTTTACACAGCACCATCTAGTCCCAAACTAAGCAGAGCTTGTACTATGGGTACTAGACAATGGATATAATACTTATATACTTTTTTTTTTGTAAACACATACTTTTAATATATAATAAACTACCAGACAAACACAAACATCTAAGTTCATCACATAAATGTTTGTGTCTTGTGGGAATCGAACCCACGACCTCGTGATCAGCAGTCCGGTACTCAAACCACTAGACCACAGACGTTGTCTTCTTACTTGGGAATGGGATCTAAGCAAGTGAACTGCTAACCCTTGGGGAGACAGACATGACGGTCTGTTCTATGTTATCATCATCAATTATCTCCCTGCCTTTGTCCCGATTTATTTGCAGTCGGTGCAGCCTATCCTTTTCTTCCATTCATCCCTGTTAGCTGTCACCTCCTCAATCACTCCCTTTTCCATCATATTAACCTTAACATAATCCATCCATCTTTTCTTTGGCTTTCCTCTATCCCTTCATCCTTCAACATTCAATGTCATCACTCTTTTCGTCACATGCGTTTCATCCCTTCTCATCACATGCCGACCAAGACAGACGTTTTGAAAAACATTGTTTTAAGCTATTATTATTATTAAATAAATATAGTGTTTTGCAGGAACACAACAAAAGCAATGTTTTTGTCGTTAGAAAGTAAAGTGAAGTACTGCACGGTGGCCGACTACATCCTACATCCTGAGTTTGATGAGAATACATTGAACACTTTCGCTCTGCTCAAACTGGAATACGACGAGAAGGACTTTCAATGTAACACAAACATTATATATATTGTCTTAGCATACTATCTCACCTGGTAGACTCGTACTGATACACACACAGTACGACCGTGTTTTCAGTACTATGTAATAGGGGGCTGACCTATTGCCATTACCAGGCACAAATACAAATTCCGTGCTGCTATTGCGAATTGAGTTGAAAACCCCAATAACACTTGTGAAGCAGTTAAAATCTAAACTACCTACATGTTATTGTAAATGCAAAACTACGTAACCCTTTATCTTCTGTTAACTTTCCTCACCTAAACCGCAGAATTTTCTATAAAATCCGGCAAAAAAGCGAGATTATTTCGTGAGAAAGGAAACAGATCACCTTTATCATAAAAGACTGCAGATATTCTTGAGATACGAGTGAATCCGCAGACAACGACTAGTAACAAATATAAGTCTAAACGATTTTTTTCCTGGATCCGGTCTTGCTTAATAATGGCGTAATTGTAGGTTTAAGTAAAATAATGGCTTGTATTTTCTATTGCATGTGATTCCGTAGGGCAGCTGATGGAGTGGCCCCGGGAGTACTCGCAGATGAGCGAGTACCCGGGAGACGTGTTCTACCTCGGATACACTGACCGTGAGTACACTCATACTTGAATGCAACCGGAATTACTAGCTTATATGCCACATTCGCAAGAGAAATACTGAGAAACGATAGCTAATATTCCGTGGTTTGTTACAAAAGAGATACTTAATTTCAGATGGTTTTCATCTGAAATTGAGTATAAAAGTTACGGAACAAATTTTAAATTCTTGTACATCATACCAAAGATTAATAAATCACCCTAATAAACTAGCTGCCAACCTAACAAGATGCTCCTACCAAAAACGCCTGAAAAGACATTCTGCCACAACTAACCTGAATATAAAATAACAGGTTTATAATCAGGAGTTGCCCGCACTGGAGGACACACCCACCAGTGACTCTCAAACAACTGAACGGATTCAGAGTCGTACGCATCCGCTTGGAAAGGATTTTGGGAAATTCCCACGGAATCGGAATAAAATCTATATAGATGCAAATTGCTGCTGTGGCTCTTCATTTAAAATGCCATTTCAGACGTTTTACATTCCGGACGCTTTTCTGACTCTCACGTAACGAATGCCTAAAATGCTTTGACTTCAGAATACCCCGTAATTCTTTGAGTCTGTTTATGTTTTCAATGATCATTCTCAGTTAGGGAACGCAGGATCCCTCTAGTATTAAGCAGTACAACAAGAGAGAGTTAGACAAGTAAAAGTGTCTTTGAAATTTTAATATTTATTCACAGAATAGGTAAGTATAATTAATCATATTGTTTTTGTTTTTAAAGGTAATAAAGTGTTGGAGCAAGTGATGTATAAAATGCAACCCGTCAACGACTCCGAGTGTCATGACTTCTATAAGAATGAAAAGGTAAATAACATTGACGCGGCCGTCATCACTGATGTTGATGCAGTGTGGAATGTAAACACATACACACATTACTCTTGGGGTCTCTTGACTCATCTACTATTGCTGGTAGTTTTTCCGGGGGTTCAGGAGAGAAGAAAATGTCTTTTTTCATGTCAAAAAAAACATTTTTAATTGATACGTGCTCCGCTCCTATTGGTGGCAGCGTGATGATATATAGCCAATAAATAGCCTTCCTCGATAAACGGGCTATCTAATACTGAAAGAATTTTTCAAATCGTACCAATAGTTCCTGAGATTAGCACATTTAACCAAACAAATAAACAAACTTTTCTGCTTTATAATATCAGTATAGATAAATAGATAATCCCAAGTAATTTCTACTCCTCTATAAATATTATACACTAGCTTTGCCCCAGCGTGGCAGTCGGCGTCTTCGCCCGCGTGGCACTCGAAGATAGTGTAGCTTCCCAACGAAAGTGAAAGAAATGTTCAAATCGGTTCAGTAATTTTGGAGCCTATTCAATTCAAACAATCAAATCTCTCTCTATAAAAGTATCGATATAGATAAATGCGAAAGTTACTCTGCCTGACCGATGAACCTGAACTTCTTATCCGATTCTGATAAAAGGAGGTCATCGAAATCGGCCCAAATGATGTACCGAAGGTACATTTATTAGAAAAAATATCCTGTATTAAAACTCTAGTCGTACTTTTTTTTTATGTTGACTGGGTGATGAGACAAAAAACATTTAATTTGAGTAAAATCACACCATTTTGGCACATTATTGTTTCGTAATGATTTCATAGTAAAAACTATCAGTGTCAGTTTCGGAATGTCAAACGCACGCCATTACGGCAGATTAATGGTAAAAACTATCAACTGGGCTGAGTTGTATGGGCTTGTGAGGACCTCCTTTGCTACAGAGATAGATTTGACTTTTTGTCCTAAAAACGGGGTAATAGGGGTATGAAAGTTCATATGGTAAAGTAACTATTCCACGCGAACGGAATCGCGGGCATAAAGTACTAAGATAATAGATATTGATTGCAGTTAGACAACAAGTGGATGGCCCCCACATCGTTCAAGTGCTATAAGCAGGCGTACCACAGCGACCCGTGCGTGTTCGACTCCGGCATGGCGCTCGCAGCCGTGCACAACGGCAAGTGGACATTGGTAAGTACAACTACGTATGTTGGAGCTAAGATATATTTTGCCTTCTTTTGATTTCAAAGCAATATAGGAAATGAGAGAAGAGAGGTGGCCTTAGAGTATATTTAACCAGAAGATATTTAGTTTGTACTAAGTCGTATTATTTAGTCTGTGTTATTCTGTTACTCTGTAAAGCGTTTTGCTACTCTATGGTAACTCTATTATCTCTTGCCGCCATGGCTAGAATGTTTAAATACAGGGCTACCAAGTGTTATTTCCTGTGAAATCCCAACATAGTGTAAGCAACCAGAGAGAATCGTATGGAAAGTTCTCGCATACGATAACCTCGAGAAAGTGTCGTTGTGTACGTTCGGCTTAAAGGAGGCTGGTGGGTGTTGTAGCTGGGCATGAGCGTGCTGGGCCCGGGCTGCGCGCTGCCGGCGCGCTTCGTGCAGTTCGCGGCGCACGCGGCCTGGGCGCGCGTCAGCTCGCGCCCGCGCGCCAGCCGCCGCATCATCCCCGACATCACCGACCGCTGGCCGCACTACGACAAGATCATCCTGCAGCTGCTCAACGACAACTCCATGGTCATGAGGCCCTGTAAGCTAGCCATACATGCTATTAGTAGGGGAGCCCACGATGCTAAATGGGGATTTACTCGAGCGTCGTAGAGACCTATTGGGATGCAAAGCTTAGATGATAAGAAGAAAAAAATGTTATATGATGATACCTTTACATCGGTGGGGGGAGCGGCTATAGATTTTTAAATATGTAAAAAAAAACTGTTGCATGGACATCCTCGAGCGCGTCAGATATTGATAGCATCAATGCCCTACGTATTTTTAATAATGTACGTATGTTAATCTGATCGTTTGCATGATGCGGGTGGTTGTATTTAAGGGTTGAAAATGAAAAAAAAAAAATTTATCGAGCGCGTCAGATTTTCTAAGGAAGTGTTAAGTGCACTAAAAAAAAGCTCTCATTCACTAATCTGACGATTTCGATGGGACGCAAACTCGCGGCCATTTTCATGATGTACAAAAAAAAATCGCCATTTTGAAATACTCAAGCGCGTCAGATTAAGATATAATAATAATAATAATAATATCTTTATTTGCGTAAAAACATGGTATATAAAGGTGTTACAAAGAAAATATAGGTACATACATGTTTTGCTTAAAAATAAAGCATGCAAAAGTTTTTGACGAAATCAATTTAATTACATTTATATTCAAAAAAGTCTTTAATACAATAGAAGTTATTTTTATTAAGCCATTCGTACAGTTTTATTTTAAATAGTTTGGAATTAAGTGCTTTTAAAGTATTCGGTAATTTATTATAAATTCGTATACACATGGCTAGACAGCTTTTATTATATTTTGATAACCTAGGAGTTTCCTCTAATACAAGTCTGAATTGGTCATGGCGACTTCGAGAACTCACATCCTCTGCTGTTTTGAAGAGTTCTTTATATTTACGTACAAACATACATGCTTCATACAAATATAACGAAGGTAATGGTAGCAAACCAAGCTTTTTGAATATTGGTTGACATGATTCGTCCGATGAAATCCCGTATATAGCACATATGGATTTTTTTTGTGCAATAAATGCTCTATCGCCGTCGGTACTATTTGCCCACATGATTAATCCGTATCGTAACGAAGATTCGACATAGGCGCGGTATGACATCACAGCAGTTTTGATGTTTGTGACATTCCTAATCTGTTTGATATACAAATTTATTTATTTTCTTGCATACATTGTCCACCTGCGCTTTCCAGTCTAAGTGTTCGTCTATTATCACTCCTAAGAACTTAGTTTGTGTTGCTTGTGTAATTAGTGGTATGTCTATTTTGAAATTAAATTTATTATTGTACGACTGATTAAATTGTATGTATACAGATTTATTAAGATTAATAGATAAATTATTATTTTTTAGCCAATTAATTAAATTATTTATTGTATTATTAATATCGGTTTCATGGTGAGAGATAGATTGACATTTTTTGTCAGTAGTCACAATTATGGATATGTCATCAGCAAAAAGAAAACATTTATGATTGGTCACCTCAACAATATCATTTATATAGAGCAAAAATAAGATGGGACCCAAGATGCTGCCCTGAGGCACGCCGTACTTTACAATATTGTATTCAGACCAGTATGGCATCATAGTTCTGTTTTATATAAGGTTCATCTTTTTTTTCTATCTATATAAGGTTCATCTTTATGTTCTAAACGTACTGTCTCATAATCTGACGATTATCTAGAGGGATTCGCCTGATCTGACAAAAAAAAATTAGAAAATCGGTTCACCTTATTAAAGGTTCAATTTGTAATTGTGCGCTTAAAATTGTACTTATGACATTTTTGAGCTCAAAATATAATTTATGTGATATTTTGAGCTCGCTGAGTTCAAAGAAATAATATTTCTATGCATTTGTGCTCTCCCAGCTCGAAAGTCTGATAGAAGTTTCATAGAACACTATTTTTGGAATTTTCAAACTGCAATAACTTTTGAATGGATCAACCAATTTTCACGCGGTTGACGGCATTCGACGCAGTTTTAACATCCTCATAAGTTATTTTCAGGTTTTCATTGATCGAACCAAAAATTTCGGAGTAATCCCGAAAAAACACTTTTTTCGGTTTTCTTTCGTTCACGATATCTCTCGAACGAATCAACTGATTTTGACCAGCTTGGCGGCGATCGACGTGATTTTTCAAGCTCAAAGGCGGATTCGTTTTTGAAGTTAATCGATAAAGCCGGTTAAAAGTTATTCCAAAAAAAAACACTTTCAAAAAAAAAACTTATTTTTTTTTCAAAATTTCTCAAAATCTATCGGTCCAATTGGCAATGTCAAAATGTAGGCATCAAGCAGCTGCACGCATTTAACTTTATCGACGAATGTTTGTACATGTTTCTGGTTCCACAGTAAACTATTATTATTATTATATTACAGATACGGACGAAGAAATAGTATACGGCAACTGCACCAATTTCGACGGTGAACAAATATATCGCGAGCAGTCCTCGTTCAACGTGGCGCACTACGGGACCGGTGTGTACGGGGTACGTGACGTCTGTACACTATCGTAACACGCTTCAGTTTACAGGGTTCTGTACCCGAAGTGTACCAACAAGACTATATTACTAAGCCTCCGCTGACCGTTCGTCTGTCTGGCGGGCTGTATCTCATAAACAGTAGAGAATTGAAATTTGTGTATCGACAATTGATACTTATAGTTAAAAATGATTGATGAAATAAAAAATGTTACGGAACCCTGTATGTGCGCGTCATATTCACCAACTTTGTCATACAACCTGGCGCAAGAAATTTTTTAATGTTGTCACTTTATCAGAATATATTTACTCCACTTCTGGCGTACTTTTTTGGCGTATAATTTTTTTTTCATCATCATCATCATCATGTCAGCCAAAACAGGTCCACTGCTGAACAAAGGCCTCCCCCATTGACTTCCACAGGGATAATTTTTTTTTAATTCATCCATATTATATTATTTTTATGAAGTACATTGTCAAATAAAAGCTTTTCTGAGGGACTCGTGGTTACGTTATAATCGTGCTCATCAACCAATCTGCAAGGTTAAGCTACGCTTTCCGCGGTCAGTCTGTGGATGGGCGACTATCTTAACACACCGAGAACCCTCCGTGCCTGGGAGAGCACGTAAAGCTATCGGTTCCGGTTGACATAAGCAATTGTTAGTGGTAGTCAGAAGCCCAAAAGGCCTGATAAACCAGTTTGTCCTTCGAATATCAATATTGCCTAGAAATTGGGTTGCGGAGGTCTGATGGCTGGCGCTTTGTGTAAAATACCGATTTTACATGCACTCCAACACGGTTGGGACACAGGCTAGGAAGGAGAGTAACATTAAAGCTTGTCCTTAAATCCAAAAATATAACAGTACCTAGTAGTAAAAGCAGAATTTTCATTCACAGCTCTCAGTATGGGACGAAAATTATTTCAACATAACATGCGTAAGGCTGACAGTGGAATGCTTAGAGAGGACCATTCATCCGTTTAGCTTAGACTTCGGCCTAGCCCAATACAACGAGGACCTGGACGGAATGGTGAAGTCCATCCCCATGACTAAAGTGGGGGAGACTATTGGCCCGAAAATCGTGACACTAACTGATGGACCCTGGATCAACTGGTGGTACCGCTCGTCACACGCGCAGACCAACAACATTGTATTCAAGTTCAGCTTCTACAAGCATGCCACCATAGACGTGGAGATGTACGGACCCAACATGCCTCACGGCGACTCCTCGGAAGAGAGATTCTGTAAGTCACCTCCACGCTATGTCAGGGGGGCTAGACAAGTTGCATTTTGACATTCGAATCGACAAACAAAATGTATGTAAATAACATTAGTGACAGCCCGATTTGTCGAAAGCTTGTGTCATTTCCATATATTTTGTTTGTCGATTCGAATGTCAAAATGCAACTTGTCTGTAGCCCCCCTGAGATGCAAATAATAATGTATTTGCTTTCTAGTTTTCTGCCAGCGGCTTAGCCCAAGTCGTCTTATAAATTTTAGGCTATGTTACTTCTCTCTAATCGTGAAAAAAAATTTGAAATCGGTCCAGTAGTTTTTGAGCTTACACATTCAAAAATACAAATCTTTTTTTCTTTATTTTAATAGTATAGATTAGGACTACGACTTACTGTAGCCCTAACGAAGAGAGTTAACAGAACGATAGAAGTCAGTGTCTTTGGTATTTCCTGTAGTAAAATAAAAATGTGGATGTTATTTTAAAACGTATGTCATAAATTTCCCCATTTATCGATATATCTTCTCGATATTCAATCTATTTATAATTACCGATTGTATTTGTCTACGGCAACGTAGCTCCCAAACGAATGAACCGATTTTGATTAAGTTTTATTTACTCGAAAGGTGACTTTATAAAGAGTGTTATTTCTATCGAGAGCTATGATTCAACTAATATCTAGTTTATATTAGAACTAGCCTTTGCCCCGCGACTTCGTTTCCGTACAAGATGATTTTCCCCCCGTTTTTGTAACATTTTTAATTTTTACTCAGCTACTTTTGGTTGCAGCGTGATGATATATAGCCTATAGCCTTCCTCGAGTAGTTCCTGAGACTATCGCATTCAATCAAACAAACAAACTCGTCGGCTTTATAATAGAAAGAAAGAAAGAAAAATTTTTTATTTCCTCAACCAAGGACACACGTTAAAAACTAAAACTAAATAAACCTTAAAAGTAAAACATATAATAAACTGGCAACACTGTTCCAATGCCACACAGCGTTGACACACTGACAGTACAATGACTAATAACATTAGTCTATATGTGAGCAACTTCCACAAATCTAATTGATTCAAAGCTTGATATCCTGTTACTTGAATGATATTGCTATAACATGGTAGGTAACCTTGCCCTGATGCTCTATAGGTTTTGTAAAGATCTATCTGTACGTTGTGTTACAGTGGCGCTGCTGGGAGGCGAGACCATCGACACGTACAACCGCTCGCGGCGACCCGTCGGAGAGCAGTGGTACATCGGCTCGTGAACTGGAGCTCTGTGCTGGGTGAGTGCCAACTATATGGGTATGTAGAGAGGGTACGAAACAAAAATACGTGGCCAGCATGAATGGACCAAATTGTAGAAAACGTTCTCAAAACAAAAAAGCCACGGCAAATAATTATTATTTAAGCCCCGCAAAATGAGAATGTGCCTGGCGGCCATCTTGGTGACGTAAAAATGACGTAATCCCTCTCAGTACGCGTTAGCACTACTAGCCGGCAAATACGGCGGATGACGTCATTATGAGGTTAATTAAACAAGGTCCCAGCCCATTGGCAACTTATTGATTGTAAAATAATAATGTGCGCGTTTTGTTTCAGAGTGGCTTCGTATCAGCGCTCGAGTGAGATGTTATTTTATTGTTATTTATAATTTTATACGTATTAATAACGTCGTCTGTAATTATTTTATTTAAAACAATAAGCATTAGTTTATATAACAAAGGATTACAACACAATACATTAATAATAATAATTATTATTATTCTTTATTGACATAATATTTCGACATTACAATTAGAATTCCCTGACTCCTACGCTAGTAAAGACTCGTGTTGCAGGAGCCATTGTCCTCCCCCTTTTTTAGAGTCACATTTTATTTTAATAATATTACAATACTTTTGCATCCGATGTAGGTACACTCAACACAAAAACTATACAGTTTACGCTTTTTGGACCCGTATTCCGTAGCAATAGCGATGGTTTTTGTAATGCAAGTGTTATCTAATAGATTGTCGTGAGGATATCCGATACAGATCTCCACTTAGACTCGGTGTACACTATCGACAGCATCTAGATCTCTAAGTAAATTGCATATTGTTGGTACCATTCAGTATAGAACTAGGGTTATAGTACTAATGTACTCGACGGTTACTTATTTATCGTGATCGAGAAATTGCGAGCCTTAGAATGCGATTGGCAAAAGACAAATGATGCCGTAAGTACTGATAGAGCCTTTGGGCCAGGAAGGGGGGAATCCTCATGGATCTCTCTATATCGGATTTATACCGACTTAAGACAGCACCATACGCTATAAACATCTTAACGTAGAGTTAATTTTATCTAAGTAACTGTATTTTATTTAAATTTATATAAGTATTTTTTTTATATTTGTGTTTCTGTAATTGTTTACAATGAGTCAATTATCTAACGTCATTATAAATGTAACTTCTAATAAGCTTAATAGGAGTTCATCGAAATCGGCCCAATTGATGTACCGAAGGTACACTTATTGGAAATAATACTCTGTATTACGCTGGTTGCAACTTTAGTCGTACTTTTTTTAATGTTGACTGGGGAATGAGAAAACTTTTAATTTGAGAAAAATCACGCCATTTTGGGCACATTATTATCTGTTTCGGTTTCATATTGATTTTATGGTAAAACTATCAACTTGACAGCTGTCATGTACCTCCGGTACAAAATTGGGCTGAGTTGTACGGGCTTTTGATGACCTTTGTAATTTTAGTTGCCATGTTATCTTATTATTCTAGATTTTTATTATAATTATTAAGTACGTGTTTATTGTACACCCATTGAAGGGAATAAAGAAAGAAAGTTCTTCCAAGCGCATTGTTTTACAGCCCATTCCCTAGTTCCGTTAGTGAACGTATGTCCCGCCAGGGGGCGCTGTTCACATATAATAATGGCGGAGTGCCAAGTACTGACACCATAATGCCTCTGTAATTATGGCTAACCATGGGAAAACCTCGTGCACGAACGAACTCTACGCTCAAGGTCCTGGGTTCGATTTCCGGGTCAAGCAGTCTTACTGGGAGTCAAAATTTGGCTTTGTGCTCGGATAATGTCCATTATTAAACATGCTGGCGAATTAACTCAGAATGCAGTCTATCTCCTTGCTATCGAAATCTGTTTTGCGGTTTCGGCGTGACAAGGCAGAAAAACTGACACAAATGTTTCTGTTATATTTATAATCCTAATTAAAGTATCGGTGCGGATGTATTTTTTTTAAACTATCACGAGAGAATTATGTACTTTTATATAAAAGTGTAAGTACATAGGTGTTAGTACTAAACAATATTTGTGTGCAATAACAATAACAATCTCGAATAATTTCAATAAAAAAAATATGTTAATTTTACTCAACAAAAACTAACCCTCAACAAATAAAATCCAAAACACATCAATTATTAGAAAACGATAAAAGTATTATACCTGTTAATTATGACGTCATACATCAACCCTAAAATGCAGACTATTAAATGATCGTTAAAAAATCAAAGGCGGGTCCGTGAGGCCCCGCGGACGTGGAGCAGATAACTCAAAGGAATGGGGTCGTTATTGTCACATTATTCAAAGCCGCAGCCGGAGGAAGTATTATGTGTCGCACTACGATAGTTGGGCGAGCGCGCGCGTTCCCGTCGACACACGATATTTGTGTAATATTATACGGTTAAGAAGGTATTAGGGTTATAGTCTCTTTGAAATATAATAATGAAGCGAAAAAATATTAAATTATAGTACCTATACCTACATATAGTAATTAATAATTAAATAATAATAATAAATTAAATAGTATATAAAAATTAAATTAATAATAATCTTAATAATTACGATCTACGAGTACTGGTGTTGTTTTCCTACAAATACCACATAACAAACATTAGAAAACTACCAGTAGACTAGTTCAGTTCACAAGTAGTTCAACTACTGGCTTCAATAATTATAAGTTTTTTTTTGTAGTAATATAAGAAATACTTTTAATATAAATAAAATAAAATAAAAAAATATATATCTTGGGACATTTTTACACAGCACCATCTAGTCCCAAACTAAGCAGAGCTTGTACTATGGGTACTAGACAATGGATATAATACTTATATACTTTTTTTTTTGTAAATACATACTTATAATATATAGAAACACCCAGACAAACACAAACACCTAAGTTCATCACATAAATGTTTGTGTCTTGTGGGAATCGAACCCACGACCTCGTGATCAGCAGTCCGGTACTCAAACCACTAGACCACAGACGTCGTCAAATATGGTCTATCACTTATAGTTGAGTTTAAAGATTTCTTACGCAAAAATCTCGCTGCAAACTAAATGGGGTACATAAGGTACATTCAGTATATTATGTGTATTTTAATGACAAACCGACAGTAGCTATAAATATAAAATACTAGCTTTCCACCAGCGGCTCCGGACGTGTGGTCTGAGTATTTCTTATAACTTTCATCCCCTTTTTCAACCTCTTACAGCCCTTTTTCGCAATAAAAAGTAGCCTATATCCTTTCTCAGGCTCTAGACTATCTCTGTACCCATTTAAATCAGTATAGTAGTTTTAAACAGAATGACAGAGCTACTTTCACATTTATAATAATTATTATAAGTAAGGATATCACGAAAACGTATTCAAAGTTTAGCAAAAGACCCTTTCTCTGTCGGATTATTTCTCAATCGATAAATGAATCGATGTTCAATAAACCAGTCGCTGCTGAGGTGACAAATCTCGTCACTTATCGGGCTTATATCGATATACTTACTGTCTAAATACTAACTACCGTGCTAAAATAAAATGGCGTAAGTTGAATTCAGTTTTTAACCTAAGTTTATTCATTGAAGCTGAAGTAAAACCGTTTTGGGGAGGTCAATCCGTCCATATTCAGCAATGGACCTATTTTGGCAGATCAGATTTTTATGATGATGGTGATGAAGACCTTTTTTGAATAGAGTGGAAATTATCATAGGTCGTTCGGTGCCAGAGCCGTTGGTCCCTAACTAAAATAGGACCAGATATGACATTCGTCACGACCTTAATAGGCTGTGGTCCACCGTGACCACGCTGGAACAATGTAAATAATTTTGGATCACATCACAACCCATCCATACTAAAATCATAAACTAGAAACTCGTGTGCAACTTTGCCTGCGTTTTTACATAAAATTAAGTCGTTTAATAATAATAATTTTGTTGTCTTAAGAAATGTTAGTAGTTGCAGTTCCGACCTTTTTCATGCGGCAGATTTTGTGATCACTCCTCCCTTACGCTTTCGTAATGAGATCACTGTTTTCTTTTTGCCCCTTTGGAATAAGGCTTTTAGTGAATTATTCATTTATGATAAGATTAAATTGAAGAAATAAATTTTCATTAATTCAGAGATTTCGTGCCGTAAAAATAATGTTTAATTCCTTTTTTTGTACATAAGTAAATATTTCAGCAAGGAGTCTCTCCTGCTGTTGTCAACTTTTTATATATTTTTAATGGGCAGCTTCTTCTCTATGGAATGGACTATATTAAGCTTTTCGCTAAGAAGATTTTTGGGAAATCATTCCTCCTTATAATATTTGTATAGATGAAGCGATTTCCATCAATCCTCCGTATCCCAATTTCTGGGCAACAAAGATAATCCTGACGATAGGGTTTTAGACTTTTATAGATGCATATCTCATGACGTGCGTCAATGTGAACGCGTCCGGGATAACAATGGTTCATACAAACACTTGGGACCACACGGGGATGCTCCGGCTCTTATAATTATAACTCGCGTCTACAAATATACCATTATTTGATTTTAATGAATGGAATCTAGATAATACATTATATAATAGGTTGTTTTCGGGCATTAACTGCTTTGAGCTGCCTATAAGAATTTCCCTACATTAACACTCACATATCTTGATTTTATGCTTATGTCTGGTCTTTAAAAGAGACAAGCAATAAACTCAGAGAAAGTTTCTCTAAGTTTATTTCAGCGTTTCTTCTCAGGAATGGTTGGTCGTCTTCAGCTAGGAAATGCCGGCACCATCTCGTTAAAAAAAATGTAAAACATTGACTTGTGTCTTTAAAAGATCTATTTACATTTATTTTATCATTTAGTGGATAAACATTACAAAGCTTTGCTCAACCTGGGAATCGAACCCACAACACATTCAGCATCTTGACTAGACCAGTGGGACAGTTCTATGTCAGTAAATATTAAATCTACATTTAAGTCATGATCTCTGGGCGCCATCATATTTTACCACAAACACAAGCAAACGCAAAAAAACAACAATGTTCCATTATCGTTCATCAATATCGACGTAACAGTGCGTAGGAGATGTTCCGACAAAAGTATTGTATGTAGTTAATATCTGTACTGTGTCCACAGTGGGGACAACGTTTATATAATTATGTTCTAAATAATCATCACAATTGGTCCGGCTACTAATAAACCCGATGCCAAATATCAGAATTTTAGATGAAGAGACTGCCATCAGACCTCCACAACCAGATTTTTGGGGATACTGATAGCAGTTATTCTAAGTATGAGCTGGCTGTCAGGCTTTTTGAGATTCTGACTATAGGTGTTCGACTTAACCTATTTTACATGCTCCGAGGCACGGAGGGGTTACGAAAGGTCACTTGTAGACAGACCACGGTCAGAGATCTGAAAGGAGAATGACCCGCAAGGAGACCAAATTGATAACGATGTTATTTTATTTTAACCCCTTAACTGGGGAGCCGAATCCGGGTCGCTGCTAGAAAAACGGCCAGCGTGGTGGAATATAGCTTTAATCCTTCTCATTTTGAAGGGAGACTCATGCCCAGTAGTGGGACAGTAAACAGTTTGATGTAAGCCATGTGACCCGTTTATAAAATTAAAAATATATTTATTTTATTGGTGAGTATTGTCGATGGACAGGAGTAATCAACGCCGTAAAGTTCAAACGCAACTTACATTTTACTGCCGAAGAATGTCATTAACTGATAATAACGTTAATTTACGAGAATTACTGTTTCGTACGATGTTTTTACACTAATCGGTAATGATCATTCTGTTTAAGTATCTTTAAAATTAACATCACTTATGTTACGCCTTTGCAATGGGAAAAAGATGCCTTAGTCCATTAAAAAAATAATTAAAACAAATAAAATATGATTATCTTCCCAAAGTAACTAATTAGTTTTTTTTTAATTTGCGCCATTTCTATCTAACGTTCATACTTAGTTTTTTATACAATGTTTATTAGGAAAATTATATTTAAGTATAATTCTAATTCTAAAAGGATTTATTCTGATTCTCCTTAGAGTATTCGTACTGTCCAGTCCGCCAGGGAAACATATAATATTAATTTTCTCCCATATAATGAACACACTAATATAATAATCATGACTATTCATGACTAGTAAATTGGTTGACCTTTTTAACTCTTAAAATACAATGAAAATCCACTCGAAGAACATAAATAAAATATCAAACGAAGCTAGAAGAACTCACACGATACAAAATTTAAAAGTTTTTTTTTATCATTTAAGGATTATTCCGTTAGCGACACCTTTTCTAAGTAAACGCGACCTTTTTTTATGAAATACAAAGTGGGTCCATTATGAGGGGCCGCGCGGCCTCATAAACATGTCATCGAGGCGATTGTGGCCTCGCGGGCCGGCCGGGCCGCCGCGGCGCGAGAGGGTTGACCTATCGACCGCGACACTACTTATTTTGATTTACGATTATGATCCGCTTTGTCATGGATATAATGTTGGTTTTTGTAGATTAAGGGTGAAATGTATGTTTGGGGTAATTTATTAATTGATGTTTGAGGTCACTGTTGTATTCAACTTATCTATAGTCTAGGTAAAGATTGGTTTTTTTAACACCTGTAGGTAGGTACTAATTTGGCCAATTAGAATTGGAGGTGTGAGCATGTCGAGAGAATTAATGAACGGCGACTAACAAAAAGGATTAATAAAGTGAATGCCAGGGAACACGACGGGAGGGGACGCCCTTGAAGGACTTACACCAACCTTATTGGTGAGGTCCATCAAAAAGGTCAGGTGCGTAGTACTCACGACCGGTGCGTGTGCATGACAAACATGTATGGACGTGGAGGAAGCTGAAGAAGTATGTCAAAATCGAAGCAAGTGGTGATCTCGTGAGTATATGTACTTATGTAGAATTGGAGGCTAATTATTTGATTAATCAGTGTATTATTACAATTTGTTAGTATAATCGTCCGTCTTCAAGCAGTCGGAAGTATGTCTGTCCCATACCGTACCGCCGCTTCACCTTTCAATCATAAGCACAGTTCCATCATTCAATGTTGTACATCGCGCACGTGTACTATTAGTAACGTACGTCACACGTCATAGGCTCTCGCGCATCTATCATGTGCCTTGTACTGACGCAGGTTAGTAATAGCTACGAGAGTCCGGATCGAATAGAAAGCTGTAAACAGCTAGTAGTGATCTGTTTTGTTTGCGGTGGTTGGATCTAAAGATCCGCGAGTTTCGCGAACTCACTATCGCCTGTCCATTGTGTGTTGTGTCATTGATTTGGAGGACTAAAATAGAGGTAAAAAAAACATTTCCAGGTCAAGCTGACCCCTCATAGTAAGAAAACACTACACAATCTGAGCTCAATCTTGATATCTCGCAGAATCTTGATAACTACTCTCCACTATTATTTACAATTCATACTTTCTACGTATTACACTTCTAACAGCAAAATTTGCATTGAAATCCAAAGTTTAAAAGTCACCCCGTGTTTATCGCTCTCATACCAACTCCCGCGCTCAAATCGTCAACAAAAATCATCCAACATCGCGAGGCGCGGCACCACACTACACGCAAGTTTCACACCACCCACCCGTAATTGATTCTCGCTCACCGGTTATATTATTCAAGCGGTGATAACTCTTGATAAATGACGACTGTAATTGTGTGTAATGCTCGGGGAGCGAGGCTGTTCAATAGCTTTAGGTTTAGACAAATATTTATGGTTTCAGGGCAGTTTCGCGATCGTTTTCCCCTATATTTGCATTGAGGAGAGATATATCGCGGTTGATGTTATTGTGAATATTTCTCGCTTTGTAACATAATGCTGGATTTATAGCGGACTGTGTGCAAATAAGTCAGTTTATTATGTTGGTCAGTTTGTCCGCGTGCGAAGTTAATATTATTTATATGAACGTAAAGTGTTTGCGGTTTATTATAAGTATCACTGTATAGCTCTGCGTAGTATTGCAGTAGGAACCACTACTGCCCTGACAAGTGGTTCAATAATCGCATAGTCTACTTAAGTGAAACACAGACTGACTGACAATACACAGCTTAAATGAATTTGTCTAGAAGCATGAAATTACTTACCCGTACAGGGCACAGGTCTCCTCTCAGTATAAGAGGGATTACGCTAAAGTCCACCACGCTAGTCTAATGCGGGTTGGCAGACTTCACAAGCCGTCGAGATTATCTCTACGGCATGCATGTTTCCTCACGATGTTTTCCTTCACCCTTAAAGCGAGTGATAATTACGCACATGATTCGAACTCGAGGCCTTTGACTTGGCAGGCACCGCTTTAACTCGTCTCTGAATATTAGTCTAAGCAAAAGACGAGATTTTGAAACATTTTTAAGAGAAAATGGTCTTCGATTTCCTCATTATTCTTCCTAAGTACTGTAGTGTTGTGATCGGTGACGATGTCGTCACAAATTTGATCACCCGTTCTGTATTACGCGGCCAGTGAAAACAGGTGTGTATTATTACTGCGGAGGCGACGCACTTCCGCTCGTGGGCGGTAATTAGACCAAAGTCGCGGCGAAATAATTGATTTGAATAACTTTATTGTGAAACAAGTAACTTATTTTATTAACTGACTCAGTAGTCTAGCGCTTCCCACTGCTGAGCCTGAGGTCCTGGCTTAGAATACCTGGCAGTGTTGCTGAGTGTTTCTATGAAATTTCCAGTAGCACATCAGAGTTTGTGTAATTAATTATAGCAATTCGCTCCCCCTTATTAATATAAAAGTCATCATCTTCCTATCCTTTTTCCAACCATGTCGGTGTTGGCTTCCAGATGCGGCTGAATATCAGTATTTTATACGAAGTGACTGCCATCAGACCTCCACAACACAATTTTGGGGCAATACCGATATTCGAAGGACAGACTGGTTGTCAGGCTTTTTGGGCTTCGGACTAACGATTATCATAGGTGTTCGTATGACAACCGCAACCGACGGCTTTACTTCTTGCTCTACGAGGCACGGAGACTCAGATAACCCATTCACAGACTGACCTCGGCAAGCGTAGCTTAACCTTGCAGATCGGTTGATCAGCGTTGTTTTAACTTAGCCACGAGCCCCTTAAAATATTAACGTGATCTAAGTAAAATCAGCAAATACTGAGTGTATGTATTCCTTTATCCGTCATAACAATGGTTTTATTTACTTTTTATAAGGTAATAGTCACAGTTAGTCAGTCAGTGCGTGATGTATCATATTATCGTCATCATCCTATCAGCCAAAAGAGGTCCACTGACTAAAGGCCTCCCCCATAGACTCCCACCGCCACCGGGACCGGTCGCTCGCCGCTCGTATCCAACGACTCCCACCGACCTTTACCAGGTCTTCGGTCCATCTCGTTGGAGGCCGTCCCATGGTTCGTTTTCCGGTACGTGGTCTCCACTCGAGAACCTTTCTGCCCCAGCGGCCATCAGTTCTAGGACCTATGTGCCCCGCCCACTGCCACTTCAGCTTGCTAATCCTTTCAGCTATGTCGGTCACTTTGGTTCTTCTACGGATCTCCTCATTTCGTGTTACATAAATGACATGGTATAAATTCTTGTTTGGCGCGGTCGCCATTTGTCGAGGTTTTTCGAATCTAGATGAGGACAAATCCAATTTCACCTAAGTTTGCAGATGATGTTCGACTTGAAGAGGATCCATTACGCTAACTCCCACGAGGTGTTACAGCTTACTACAATCACTGGCAGACATCTTAATAAGACACCTCATATTATAAACACACTGCGCATGCGCGACAGTGACACATAATCCGATTACCTCGCACTTGCGCTGCAAGTCGCGTGGGTAATGGACGCACAGAAAGGCCGCTATACTTACAGACATAAATATTACTAACATACGCCTGTGTCCCCAAAAGTTAGGCAGAGGTAGGAGGTATCGGTTTAATATGTTCTAGCGAGCGTATTGCTATTAACCGGTCACACATCCAAAATCCGAGCTGCTACTGAGGATTACATAGAAAAACTCAACAACACAGCTCAACCTAGGAATTGAACCCAAGCGTAATAACTGTCAAAAAGCTTTATTCACAGACAACAATGCGTTGAGAGCGAAAGTGTGAGCGCTGTGAGCTGACTGCTGAGCCAGTTTCAATGCGAGCTCGTAAATTATATTTACTATTGCGAGTACCACTGCTGTCGAGTACACACGGCGCAACGGTTATGTGTGCAGTGCAGGCCTTCATGCTACGCTTTGGTCTCGTTTGTACAAATCTCATAGGAGATTTTACAATTCCTTTCTTAGCGGATGTCTCGATGATTACTCACTGCCGGAATCTTTGTTGGGTGTCTTCAAGACGAGAGTGAATCGGTATCTTCTAGGCAAGCGCGCTCCATCGTAGACCGTATCGTTGCTTAACATCAGGCGGATTGTGGTCAAGCGCAAGCATATCTAAATAAGAATTTCCCAAAATAATATCTAAGCTGCTGTCTGCAATATATAAGTACTAAACTTGTCAAATAGATATCGTGCGGTTTTTGTTTTTCCTAAGTTTTGTTTGCTGCTTAAAACATTGTTTTTGTTATATCGGATATTATTATTATTATTCAAAGTTATGCAAAATGAGTATTCAACGCTCTCTACGATTTTTATTCAACACTGGCGATCCGCCTTTATTTATTGGTAAAAGCACCCAGGGTTAATGTACCTTTCTAACAGTGGAAGAATTTTCAAAATCGGTTTATAGATCCAGATATCTACTCCCTACAACCTCACAACCTGTACCTCTTTATTATAGTTATTAGCATAGATTATTCAAATAATATGAATGGAATATATATAATGGATATGAATGGTATATGAATGGCCAATATGAATGGCCGATCTTGCCGGTGTTTCAGAAATTTCGTGAGCAAGAAATTCATGAAATCATTTAATTATAGTAATAATTTGTCCTGACCAGCGTATTTAAAGTAAAAATTAATAAATAAAAATAAATATATGTAGTATTTATTCATTATATGCCGTGCCTGTACTTCGTTAAATAAGTTAGTATATGAGAAATGTAAACTTTGCCCAGTTGCCGGTCGGGTGTCCGTAAAGTATTTGTACAATTTGCATCATAATAATGTCGCCAGCTCTAGCAAATATAATAACTCGCCTAGTGCCGCCCGCGGCTAATTAAATGAGCCTGTAATTTATTGCCGCTATTGTTGCCGTTGTGCGGCAATGTTGTGCAAGGATCGCCACTGCGGAGTCACGGTTTCAAATCTGCGTTAAATGTGAGATGGGTTTGTAGCTTGATGCATCTGTAAAAGATAAAGCTGGGTTTTCTGGACTGTCATTGGATGGGTCGCCTCGTTAATGAAAATAGAGCATTTAAAATAATTATATTTGACAGTTTATATATTTAAGTGCTCTAAGTTATGTGTTTTCGGCTACAAATTATAATAGAAGCGATTGAGGTTGGTTTTTCAACAGAATTCTACTTTAAAAATTCTTAAGGAAACGCCTATTTCTATTATTAAAGCCTCGGTATTATATTATTTTAATTGTTAATAATTAATACATAGAAAACTAGTTCATTTAATAAATTATTCCGATATTATCTTCAAGTGTGAAGTTGTGAATATTCATTTGCCATTAATTATATCAATTTAAATTAATATTTTATTATTTAATTTAAATATTATATTAAACCGCTTCTTATTTAAATAAGATTGTTTTAATAATAATTTATAGGTCTACACTTAAGACGGAGTTGTCGTCTGTAGGTACATTGAAATTTTGGTATATCTTTGCCAACTAGCCAGCAGAATGTTAAGTACCTTTAGGAAGGGCAATGTTTTTGCCAAACACTTGCACCACAGACGTATTCGAATTTAAAAATGAAGTAAATTTAAATCGAACGTGATTTTAGTTATTATCCTGAAATGCCTTCGATTATGGTTATCATCTATTCAGATATAGTTGAATCGATTGACAATCACTAACTTCACAGTAAATCAACATTCTAGCTCGATAGTCTTTAGTAGAACGGACAGAAGCTGTTATTTCACTGCGCTTAAATAATGTTTGATAAAAAAAATGTTTTTTTCAATCGGGCTCCAGGCAACATAAGTTCTGCGATGTTTTTGACGATCTGTACCTTAAGCTTGATACTAATCAAATCAATCTGTTAGCTTATCCAACAATCTACCGCGAAAAAACAGCCGTATTAAACATTTATGTCGCGCCAAGTCACGTGAGATCCTCTAAAATCGAACTAACAGAGATATAGTCGTAATTCTGTCAAGAAATGTTGAGTAGTTACTGTCTACTACGCCTGCTCACTGTCACTTAGCAATCAGTCAAACTGCTTCTAAGGTCTGCAACTAAACTAGCGAGCCGCCCTCACTTCGCTTCGGGTACTATTATTATAATTTTATGTAAAAAGTCTGTAGCTTTTATGTAGTCTATAACACTCAGGGATAATGTACCTTTCTAACAGTGAAGCAATTTTCAAAATCGGTTCAGTAGATCCAGGGATTACCCCCTACAACCTCACACTCACAAACTTTACCTCTATATAATATTAGTATAGAAGACATATATACACTGACGCCTATTTTCTACCGATTTAAAATTAAAACTCAAATATTTTGTTTCAATTAGACCATATAAATAGGTACTTTTGAAAAGACAAACTAGTTGCACCGTTCCAAAAAGTGCGACTAATGGAGAAGAGCCGGCAAGGAACTCATAGTTACTCTTTTAAAAAAAAGGTAACAGTTATAATTTATATGTGAGTGGAAAGGATCGTGCTGTTCGATATGAAAAAAAGGCAGAAACTAGTGACCACCATTTGCTACGATTCCTGCACACTACTGCTTCCTTCACGTACATACATCTTGTCATCGTTTTTTTAATAAAGAATAAAAATTAAATACAAACGTAAGCAAAGCCATGACTATTAACTAGTGAGCTAATGTAAAGGAGATCTGATTTGTGGCTGCGATGACAGCTACATGTTGACAGTTTAGCATCATATAGGTTGCATAACCATTGAGTAAGGCCGAGCTTAGTACACGAGCGGAGCGATGAGCGGGTGTTTATAAAATATCAATATTCTTGAAAATATATTTGAAATTGGAATTTCAATGACGTATTTTATATTTCAAAATACGAATCCTTTATACTCTGTGTCTGTGAACTTGTTAATATTACAAAACATTTCTAGAACACAGTCATGGAAATGTATTGTTTTTCTAAATTCCTCGATAAAAAGTCATCATCCTCTTATATTTTATATTTTACTAGACCCGACTGTGTTTTTTGGTCGACCACCAGTTTATGCTTTACCAGCTTTTTGGGCATTTCACATAATATTACAGTTCTCGCCAAACTTATTGTCCAGCTTGAAATTAGCTCGTGTCAACTTCAAGCCGGACAATAAGTTTGGCAAGAACTGTACGCAGGTACTATCGTCCTACGACGTACGACGATTCATCGTAGGTGCTCGTTACGTGCACACGGCGTTAACGACATCAACTGCGGCTTTACAGAGGCCGTGCCTCTGTAAAGCAAAGGGGTGTCTATGGCTGAGATTCAGAGAAGAGACTCAGCATGAACTTACGCTTCCGTATGTCAAATTACAATAATCATACAAATTTGACATACGGAAGCCTTACCTTACGCTGAGCATCGTCTCTGAATGTTAGCCTATGTGTAAAGAATGGACACTCATTCATAGATTGACCTCAAAAACCGCTTAAGTAAGTATAAGTATTGATCGATTAATCAGCTTATTTGTTATACAAACTCTTGACTCCTTCAACGAAAAATAGTTGCTTTGTAAAAAAAAACATAAGTTCAGATTAATGGTTAACAAACCTCTAATAGTTGTAGCTATTCATTAATTCGCTAACCGTATGCTGTGTACACATACTGTTCGTTTAAAATTAACGATTTAGTTACTTGTAGTAATCAATCACCGTTGTACAGGTCACTGACCCCTCTACCATCATTACTCGTGAAGGCTGAACGCCTTATAAAACTAAAACGTTAACTTTTAACCTGCGCGCGCGCGGTTTAATGCGATTAACCTTTTTAGTGCGACGGTGACAAACGTGAGACTAGTCGCGTAAGGTTATAAATTGCTTACAACTTCTGTAGTCATTTAAGTTTTATATTTTTGTGTGCAATGGTCATGATGGATACATGGCACAATTTGCATGTGTGTGAGTGTTGTGTTGGTAATTATTGTGTGTGTGTGTGTGTGTGTGTAGTGTAATTTGGCTCTGAATGTGAGGTGTGTGTGTGTGTGTACCGATTTTATATTTCAGTCTGACATAAGTAGTAATCCACACAACAGTCAGTTCAAGTAAGTTACATTGTTCCATGCGCCACCCGCTCTCGTCCACAGCGTGTCCTCTCCCGGGAATTCAACAAAAAACGTCACATTTTTGTAATAAAAAGTGTTCACCTTTTAACGGGCGAATTAGTGGCGTCGCGTCGAATGCCATAAATACGTCCGAATTGATATCTGTAGCAATAAAGTGGCTGACGGATCGCTACCGGCGCGTGCACACACACACACACACACACACACACACACACACGCATACACAGACATATAGTGCACCACCTCGACATACAGGGGTGGCACTAACTGCACTCATTGTGGGGCCAGTACTCACATTAAATTGTTACCTGTATCCTCTAAATTAAAATCAAGGGAGGGCAAGTTGAGACTTTCGTCTCTGCCTACGCCAATGTTGAAATGAACACTTTACTCCACCCGGGAATCGAACCCAGGACCTCTAACGTAACAGTCGCACAGGAGACCACTAGACCAACGAGGCTGTTTCACTTTGTAATTTTGAGATATTTTATAACTTATGAAATATAGTTTTGGGATATTACTATCTAATCAATTACATGCATACATACCGGTGGTTTGGACGGTAATGTGGCTACGTTACCATTGTAAAGTATTTCTGGGTCAATGAGACTTAACAACTGAGGTTTCAGTCTCAAAATGACAACGCGTGAGTGAAACATATTGTTGTTGGTAGTGTCTATGGGCTGCGCTTACAGCTTACTCGTTGACCTGTATGTTTCTCGATCTTATTAGTATTAATAATCAACCCATATACTGTCCCACTACTGGGCACGGGTCTCCTCTCACTATGAGAGGGATTAGGCTGTAGTCCACCACGCTAGCCTAATGCGGGTTGGCAGACTTCACATGCCGTCGAGAAAATCTCTCAGGCATGCAGGTTTCCTCACGATGTTTTCCTTCACCGTTAAAGCGCGTGATAAAAATTAGGCACATGATTTCGAAAAATTAGAGGTGCGTGCCTTGGATTTGAACTCGAGACCTTTGACTTGGCAGTCCAGTGGTCATACTACTAGGCTATCACGGCTTATTAGTATTACAAAAATAAAATATACTCAAGTACATGATACGTCACTGGAGTTCAGTGGCACTTTCATAAAAACAAAAGCGCAACAAGTTTCCAAAACAAGTGAACATGTTTCGTGCGACGTCGGCGCTCGCACTCACATCATCAACATTGCTAATAACTGCGCCGTCAAACCTGCAATCATTTACCATCACTACATAACAATTGCTTATATCTTTAAACACGATGACGATGTCTGTGATAGTCTAGTGGTACGAGCGCCGGACTGCTGATCACGAAGTCGTGTTTGATTCCTACAGGACTCAAATATTTATGTATTTAGGTTTTCTGTGTGTCTGGGTGTTTCTAATTTTTTGTAAGAATATATTTACAAAAAAGTGTATTAGTATTATATCCATTGTCTAGCACAAGCTCTGCTTAGTTTGGGATTGTATAGTGTTGTAAAAATGTCAAAAATATTTATTTATTATTATACTTATACACTACACTTTATATTTTATATGTTTTAAAAATAAACAGTGTGTTTTAGTTGTGTCATAAATATTTAATAGTTTGACATTTAAATGATTTTATTATCTTAAATTAATTTTAAGCATAACATTTTATAGTAGCAATCCTTCAAATATGACGTATTGTGATCAGATAAAAAATATTATTATTTATAAAACAGGTGATTATTTAAAAAAAAAAAAGGTTGTCTATTGATCAAAGTCGTTATTGTTAATCTTTACTAGATACAGTCTCTTATTTTAGACGAAGAGAATCAGTCCCTTCGTCTATTTTTTTAAGTCGTGGATGGTTTAGTTAATTTGTGAAATAAATATATACATTATTTACAATAATCTAGCAATTATCATTAACTATGTATATTGTTATTTAGGCCAATCTTAAAACTGAAACGAATAAATATTGATTAATTCATAAAACAAAACATATTATTTACAATTAAATACTTGGATTTCAGTTTTTTTTCTAGAAATAATAAACAAAACTACTTAAGTTTAATTATAATTATTTTCTTTTACGCACAGCCCTATAACATCACTTAGAACGATGATATCTGTCACTTATCCATTTGTTCGTCCCTTTGTTTGGACAGTGCTATTAGTTAACTAACTAATTGGGCCAAACGTTTAGTTTCGATCCATAACTAGCGTCAAACTGTTGAAAGGGACAGTTTTTTGTCGAATGGACAAGTTTTTTGAGCTTGTTCCAGCAAATAAATGAGATTTAATCTGTACTTTGGGACGCAGAGGACGGAAGTTAAATTAGCGTTAATGATTCTTATGTCGTTTTGATTTCGAGGTAATGAAATTGAGACTTTTTTGTGAATTATAATGAAGGATAGCCTGGAACCTTGTCTACAGTTATCTGTGTATTTCACACCCAATTTATCTTTAATTACACACAATTTTAAAATATAGAAGAAATAAGGGTTTCTTTTTTGTGACACTTCGATGTTCGTCTTTTCTAATTAATTTGAATTTGGCATTTAGTAATACGCATTTGTTATTAAAAAAAAATATTTCTTTCATGAAATTACACGTGTCACATAATCTCTGTGTATACAGAAACTGTGGCTCTTTCTTATTGACCAAAAAACGACACAAACGATCTACAATGCATCTCATCTACAAAACATAACCCAGCATTATTTTATTAAAGGCACCATTATAATGTAGTATCGCTCGCGTGCGGACGGACAGACGTACGCAGTGACACAGTAATGACTTGGTAATGAGGCGGGCGGCGCCGCGGGGCTGCGCTAGGCTTTTTTGAAACCACGTCAATTAAGCCTCATTATTTGAACAGTTGATATATAATAAATGCGCGCGTGGGCTTGTGTTTATTTACGTTGTAAATGCAAATATATGGGAGATGTTCTCTAGGCTTCGCTCGCGGCTTTGCCTGTCACCACGTAAACATACGGTATAATTAATGGTTTTATGAGATATGGAAAAAAAAACAACAGCTTAAGCAGAAAATTTAAGTCCCAGCAGTAGAAATATTATAATTTCAAATATAACAAATTGGCCATTTGGCAAACAAGCTATTGGTTTTGGGGTTTGCTCTTGTTATTTATACATAGAGTAAGTTTGGATTTCGGAAGTGTGGCAAAAGGTTTGGCCTTAATTACATGGAACCGACTAACACACCTACTAGCTTTAGTGGATATAAGTCGTGATGGTAGATGCTTGTGCAAATCTATCCATTATCCTCACTTCCTCACTAATATTATAAATGCAAAAGTAAATATGTCTGTCTGTTGCGCTTTCACGCCAAAACAACTGAACCGATTTAAATTAAATTTGGTACACAGATAGTCTGGAGCCTGAGAAAGGACATAGACTACTTTTTAATGCGAAAAAAGGGCTGTAAGGGGTTGAAATAGGGGATGAAGCTTATAAAAAATACCCAGATCACGCGGGCGAAGCCGCTGGCGAAAAGCTAGTGTAATATATATATTTTCTTATGTTATAAGCTCGTAATAACAAAGACGTCGCTACCGCGCATTTCCTCAATCACAATAACCTAAATTAAAAATTTAGAAAACCCCCGACACGAAATGTAATTTTCCATTTTGTGGTGGCGGCCATCTTGGATTTGAAATTTATCATCGTGTATAGTATTCTACTAGTTAAGCCCTTTCATTTGATACCCATATTGACGAAGTTGTGAAAAAATATGTAAGTCACTATTTTGTAGCGGTGGCCATCTTGGACCGATTTTCATCAAACATAGCTAAGAACACTCGCGACTAATTCACCTTTCAAATAAAAAAAACAAAATCAAAATCGATTCATCCTTTCGGGAGCTACGATGCCACAGACAGACACACACACACACACACAGACACGTCAAACTTATAACACCCCGTCGTTTTTGCGTCGAGGGTTAATAAAACAAAACGGTGTCAGTACATGGAGTTAATAACTATAAAATAAGTGCATTAAACACGCGAACATGATCACCTCAACCTGCGCCTCCGAGCCGATATAGGTTTATATTTGTAGCGGACAATCATTGAAATGGGACTTTTTATAAAACGCCTAAACTGAAACAAATATGAAAGGCGTAAGGTCTTGCCTTCAATAAAAAGATTAGCTTTAACAGCTACACCGAAAGAAACAATATTAAACATTTTTAATTTTGTTAAATTGTCTTATTTAACTCATGTTACCTGTAAAACGCGTCGAGTTTATGTTAAAAACTGTTTATTTCAAATAACCTTTTAAGTACAAACATTTGATGAAAAGAACAACATGAATCATTACTAGTCGACTGTTGGCTAGAGTTAATTATTGCGGGTTTGATTCCCGCATTCGAGGTTTTTTTTGGGGTTTTTCTATGAAATTTTTAGTACCAACTCGATATTTTCGAATTAGATTTTGGCCCTAAGTTTTGCATTAGTCTCACTTCTTATAACATAAGACTTCGTTCTGCGTTCTGTGGGTGTACAGCAGTACCTCTGCGTAACCCTTCTGGGAATACAGGCGTGATGGTATGTTGTGAAAACAAAATAACCTTTCCTTTTGGTTTTCTCGTAATCTCATAATGAAGAACATGTACAGTACTTCGACTAATGAAGCCAATCGGACATTTCACAAACACCAGCGACAAACTTGGACTGCGACATGACATTATAGTAGCGATTACAGTAAAATTGTAAAAGGGAAACGAATTTGATAGTGTTGTGTACATGACAGTGCGTTTGCGACGATCGACGAGATCACTGTTAACCTACTGCGGGCGTAGCAGTGTTGTAGTGGTCCGTGTACGATTGGGAGAGAGACTCGATTTCTAATCCAGACAAAGTATATTGTGGTTGATTGATGAATCTCATCGCTAAAGGCCAAGAGAGACATTTCCTGCCGCCTTCGCTGATGACTATGAATAAAGATATTCCGCACGAGCGAACGGATTTCGGGAGACAGTTAAAACAAAGTCAAGTCATGAGTATGGCTCATTCCTATTTCTCAGTGCATCTAAAACAGGCTCAAAGATAAACTATGGTTCATCTTGGCCTGTAGACAAGTTGCAATTTCACATTCGAATCGACAAACGAATAGAAAATTTTGACAGAGGTAGGGCACAGCCATTTATGGCTCAAATCTGGGGCAGCTCATCTGGGGAAGTACCTTACAGAAAACTGCAGCCAAATAACACACTTTGTACTGTCGGCGCAGTGAATCCTCCATTAACCTCTAAGAGGTGTTTAGGGTCGGCAACGCGCGAGGTACCTTTGGTGTTGCAAGCGTCCATAGGCTACGGTAACCGTGACCATCAGGCGGGCCGGATGCTTGTTTGCCACCTTAGTTGTATAAAAAAAGGAAATGTATGAAAATGACACAAACTTTTGACAAGTCGGGCTGTCACTAATGTCATTTCCATACAATTTGTTTTTGTTTGTTTGTCGATTCGAATATCAAATTGCAACTTGTCTATAAGATACCCTTGCTAAGCATAATTTAGCGTCCCATTACGTTATCGTTGCACTATCTCGTGCTGAGAGTGTTCTGTGCCAGAGGCTCTCATGTTAACTTTACAAGTAATCATCAGATCGACCACAATCTGCACAGCCCAGGATTTGTCTTGTTGCCTGTTAACGAAACCATTAATTCCCCTTAATGATAGTTTATTTCCCTGTTACTAGGCATCCCTGGCGGCGGGGCCGCGGGGTGAGGGGTGCGGGACGCGGGAGGGGGGCGTGTCTAGTTACATTGTGTGTTATTCCACATGTGATTAGGTACGGTCAGTGCAGAAAGTAGGTGACCGTTTTGATTTAATTATCTAAACTATTATATTATATCTATACTAATATTATAAAAAGGAAAGATTTGATTGTTTGTTTGTTTGTTTGTATTGAATCCGAAACTCCGAAACTACAGAACTGATTTTAAAAAATCTTTTAGTGTTAGATAGCCCATTTATCGGGCTATAGGCTATATACTATCAGGTAACGACAAATAGGAGCGGAGAAGCAATGAAATATATTGCAAAAACGGAGGAAAAATTTATAAGACCACGCAATCGCGAGTGATTAGGTTACCTCTAGGCAAGCGTACTCCATCGTCGACCGCATCGTCACTTCACATTCAGGTGAGGTACTGGTCGGAAGCAAGTACATCTAAAATAAAAAACTAGGTAAATGCAAGTTCTAAGGTCACAGATAAAGGGTTTCATACCATTTTTTAAATTAATATCCATAAAATTATTTGTCGTTATAGTGGCACTAAAAATAGAAACTGTCAAAATGTTTCTACTTTCTACCTATTACGGTTCATGAGATACAGCCCGATGACAGACAGACGGACGGACGCAGACGGACGGACAGCGGAACCCTATAAAACATGTAATTAGAAAATAATAGTAAAACTTTAACTTTAAAAAAAAAGTTTACGTGCACGTAAGAAAGTGGTTTTGCTAACGATACAAATATTAGGGAAAGCTGCGGTCTGCGGCTGGAACACAATATTGTTAACGGTACATACACTAAGAATAGGAGGGCCGATGATGACAAATATTAGGAAAATATATATATAGACGAGATTTGAACTCAAAAGTATAGTTTTTAGTTATAAAGTAACGAAAGCAGCAATTCCTTGATTAATGGTTTTGGTTTAACTGTAGGTAATGATAAATGGAGTAGTGCACTATAGTTTAAACTAGCAGTTTTAATAGATATAAAAAAACAATATCTCTATCTCTACTAATATTAATAATCGTTTGATAAGCTCGTCTTCGAGTTAACTGGGACATTAGCCTACAGTGTCCACACATCCTGTTATCGCAATATTGTACCAGTGAAATATTGTAACAACTCTTATTTTAAAACAGTGTCCAATTTGTCCATGGAGTTTCTTGGCGGATTCTTCTCCATAGGATCAACTTTTTGGAACCGTGCAACAAGAATCATTTAACGTCTCATTTAACGTTTCATAAGTGCTTGTAAAAGCTTATTTGAAATAAAAACATTTGAACTTGTACTTGAATATTTTGTCTATAACAAATCTTCGTGAAATGGGATTACTATATTCAGTACGTCAACCATGAGTTCTATCGAATGGCTTTCGATAGGTTTTTTACGCATCGAAACGCTGTAATCTCATAGCAGATTTTAGTTCCTTACGTAACCGCTAGAGGCGCTGCGAGGGATTTCCAAACAAATATTTTACCGCGTCGCTAGCGAGTCTAGTGATAAAAACTCATGGTCGAGGCACTGTTGCAGTGTAAACGAACGGTTTGTATGTGTGCGTGCGTTTCGTCCTAATGTATGGAGTGTTCGCCGCGTGGTATACACTGTGTGTGTGGCCTCCCGTTAGCATTATATACTGTAATGACATTTCGCGTAGTGTTGCGATTAGATACAGCCTGAGTTACGGCTTGGACTGAGTTAGCGCCGAGGCCAATGTTCAGCGGGGTTAGGTGCAGACAGTTAGTCTAATTTACATTAGACGACACTATGAGTCTAGTGCATGTGAGCGGTATACAACTGTGAGGTCCTGGGTTTGATTTCATTGTAAGCAAGGGTAATGGCTGGTCTCAATTCAGTGATAATGATATTGTTATCCAAAAATGTGTAGCTACGGTTTTATCACACATAGAGGCTCTTTCATCACCTCTTTTTAAGTTCCCGTTAAATTACTTGGCAGATAGAGAGATTTGTCCCAAAAATCTAATTCGAATGTTACCGCAGGCTATATATGTTTATGATATATATGTTTATACTAGCGACTCGTGCGCAGCTTCGCCTGCGTCTCCCGGTGGACCGACAGCAGCGCCACCTACCGGGTCCAATTGTTTTTCAAAGCATTCATGAACCCATTGAAATATGTAATCGCTCCAGTCACTCACGAGGAGTTAGGCGACAAACACGTTCAGAAAAATTATCTACACTAATATTATAAAGAGGAAAGATTTGTATTTTTGTATGTAACGAATAAACTCAAAAAGTACTGGACCGATTTGAAAAATTCTTTCCATGTTAGATAGCCCATTTATTGGGGAAGGCCATAGGCTATATATCATCACGCTACGACTAATAGGAACGGAGTAGTAATGAAAAATGTTGCAAAAATTTATAAGACCACGCGGGCGAAGCCGCTGGCGGGAAGCTAGTAATTTATAATTATGTAAGATTGATTGTGTGTTGGTACACACATCAACAGATATTTCGCAATGACGGTACACAGGTCATAAAGTACAACACATTATATTAACCGTCGGTATTCGGTAACATCGTGCGAAGGCGCTCACAAGACGATCATTAAGCCGTACTTAACCGCGCGCGTTAAGTGTGACGCGGAACTCGCATACAAAAGACATCAACGAGCTGTATACTTAAAAGGTGCGAAAATATTAAAGAATTTTATTACTCTACGGTTTAATCACATAATTCGTTTAGTTAATATTATTAACTGCATCGCTGAACGTCTGCTGCGCTAGAGGTCCTAGGTCCCATTCCCGGATCGAGAAATCGTGTTGGATTTTTTCCAGTTGATGTGAAATTCCCAGTAGCAGCTCGGAGTCTGGATTTGTGCCTAGATGATGAGAATAGGCTCGCTCCCTATTACGTGGGACCTTACCGGCGACATGGGTGTACAGCGATACAACTGCCTCACCCTTCGGAGAATACAGGCGTGATGATATGTATGTAATTACCTAATATCATGTAAGGTCAGTCATCTAATAATATCTAGTCTAATATAGAACTCTTAAAATTTTGTTGACTGTGTGTTCACTTGTCTCAAGGGGCTCGTGGCCAAGTTGTAACTACGCTGATCAATCAATCTGCAAGGTTAAGCTACACTTGCCGCGGTCAGTCTGTGGATGGGTTCATTCTTAAACATATCGAGATCCCTCCGTGCCTCGGAGAGCACGTAAAAATGTCGGTCCCGGTTGTCATGCGAACACCTATGACAATCGTTAGTGGTAGTCAGACGCCTAAAAAGCCTGACGACCAGTCTTTCCTTCGAATATTGGTATTACCTAGAAATTGTGTTGCGGAGGTCTGATGGCAGTCGCTCCGTGTAAAATACTGATATTTAGTCGCATCTGGTTAGACTGGAAGTCAACCCCAACATGATTGGGACAAGGCTAGGCTTAGACAAGGAACAAGGAGTCTGTTCTCTTGTCCATCTTTGATGAAACTAGTAAGTGTTTTGCGTTGACAATAATAATATTTAGATCCGATAGTTATGCACAGCGAAGCAGTGATAGCCTAGGCCTCCTAGGCCTATGACCAAGTCGTAGATCTCGAGTTCGAATCCAAGGCACGCACCTGCTCACTTCGTAATCCTGTGCCAGTGTGAAGTCTGTCAACCCGTACTAGGCCAGCGTGGTGGAGTATAGCCTAATCCCTTTCATAGTGAGAGGAGACCCGTGCCCTTCATCGTTCTTCCCGGAAGAACCTTTTTCGACCTAGTTCAGAATCGATCTCAGGGAGGACTCTGAGATAAAGATGAAATATTTTAGATTCTTGCAATTTTGATCAAACTATAATTGAGTATCCGTTATAACTCCGTCTCAGACACAGCCAAAAGCAAAAGGCAGTCGTATGTTATGTGATATGTTATCATTATACAGGAATGCGTTCGGCTAGACCAGGCGCCCGCGACGCTCTAACGAAGCAAAAACTTCGCCGCACACGACCCCACACCGCGGGCGATACACAGGACTATCTAGTTATTAGTAAAATTTATATATGCTAGATACATCAATGGTCTAATGGTCTTTTAGAGGTTCTAAGTTCGATTCCTAGATTGAACTATGTTATTTGTCTAGAAAATTCACAGTAGCAGCTCGGAGTCATGCCCGGCTAATAGCAATAGGCGCGTGACTGCGACGCTGCAGGTCCTGGCTTCGAACCCCCAGTTCGCAGGTATATTTAAGTCCCATGTAATATGGGGCGAATCTATTGCCATCAACACATCAAAGTTTGTCCGTGCTGCTACTGGGAATTTTACAGAAAAACATACATACAGACAGAAATTCTAATAACTATTGTTTTGGCTTATTGTATATTGCTCTAATAGTTTTTTTTTTTTTCAAAACACTATCTAACTATAACGTACGGAGTGGATGTAGAGGTGATCGGCCAACAGAGATGAATTGAAGAAAAGGATAGGACTCGCTGAAATGAATTGGGACAAGGGCAGGAAGATGATGAATGTATAGATATCGACCTGTTACATATGTATAGATAACATCATTATATATGCTCTGTTTACAGTACATAAAGTAGGCATTCTGTATTATAATATACACAATCGTTGCATTGACTCGGCGTCGGCACTTCCTCCACAAATACATATAATTTTATTAGTTTCTTACGGCTTTACGGCTATAACAATATTGATGAACAACACTGCCTTGTGTTTAGTTCTACTGTAATATGTTAAGTGGTTAATAAAATATCTACTGCTAATCAGTTAGCTATTGAAGGTTGATCGTTATTAAATACCATCATGTCTATAAAATATATCCGATGAGTCACATTCAAAGAGCAATAAGCAGTAAGAGCTGGGGGCTAGACAAGTTGCATTTTGGCATTCGAATCGATAAACAAAATGTATGGAAATGACACAAGCTTTCGATCGGGCTGTCACTAATGTCATTTACATACATTTTGTTTGTCGATTCAAATGTCAAAATGCAACTTGTCTAGCCCCCCTGACCAGCCCGACAGACAGTCAAGTAGTGATGATACTTATAACCGCATTTCACCGGTGTATTAGTTGATAATCCCATGTAATAGGGGCATGCCGATTGTTGTTATTTAATAATCGAGTACCGCTATAATTTTCTTATTGAAAACCCAATAATAGTGGTTGACCTGGTAATCGAGCTTAAGTACTCATGCTAAGCAGTCGCGCTTGGAACTACAACATAGTAATCTGTTTATTCAATTTTATAAATATGCTTAAAATATTCGATTTCTATGATCGGTATGAATCGACATCGACTCCTAGGCTACTGAGGTATTTATCATCATAACATCAAAGCTAAAATATATTTCCAAACCTCGTACGTACAAACAATAGGCTCGCCCCCTATTATCTACCGAGACCTAAAAAAATCAACGAACTGAAGGTATACAACTGTACATACACCTCTGCCTAACTCTTTGAGGAATACAGGCGCGATGGTATGTTATATTACTTGTACAAGTTATGTTTGTCAACATTATTATTTATCCCACCACTGTATAGGTCCCACTATCCTTAACAAACTGAAACAAGCATTATTACATAAATCCTTCACAGACACTATTAAAATCAATCTCCATGTTGTAGTCAGTAGCTTATAATTAGTGCGCATGACACATACAACCTAACCAGTGCTAATAAAACCTCTTCGTTAAAATGTTTCACATTCTGACACAAGTCACTGCATGCAGCCTCCTTACAGTTCCCTTTGCAAAAAAAGTAAACCCGCCAGCTTTCGTTCCTACTAAGGAAAGGGTTCAGCAAAAAACCTTACACGATAATAAATTATGATACATCAATCATAAAAATATGCAACTGTTTTTCCTAAGACGATATCCATTACTGTTTAAATTTCAGTTTCAATTTTATATGTGGAAGAAAGGCGGTAATGTATGTAGTAGTCTGTGTGTGATAGTTTTGGTCAGTGCGCCCGCCGGTGGCGAGGTGTCGGTCCACCGGGCTGCGGCCGCCAGTGGATGCTGTGGTCGCGAGGCAGACGGACGTCGGGCGCGGGAGCCGACACTGAGACGTTCCAAACATCGCGAGTTGTACCGCGTGTGAAGTGCAATGTGATTTTGTACAATTTTACAAGTTCTTTTTTGGTAAATTTCGGTAGAAAATTTTTAAACTGTTTTAGAATTTTTGGCGAAAATATTACTTATATAGTTTATTTTTTCGTAAGAAACTTGAACTTTCCGCTGAAAATTCGCAACATACACAACACAACAACGTAAGTCAAATATTTTTCAGATTTTATAAATTTTGTTATATCTGTTGTCGAGAACAATCTCAGTGCAAATATGTATAACATTTCATTTTTCAACATATTTAACCTTTTACAAAAATATAGATATCGAAGGAGTGTATTTTTACCAAATTTTTTTTTTTTTATTTACTCATAGCATCGAGAATCGTCGCACTATCGTCTCGGTGTTTGACAAAAAATATATTAACTCCCTGAACATCCGATATAACATCATATAAAATTAATGTTATTGACCCTGTTTGTTCTGAGCAAGTTATTTTTTTTTTGTCTAAACCTAATTACTGTTTTTAGTTTTTTTTAAACATCTGTTAATTCCTGTCCCACTGCTGGGCACGGTCTCCTCTCAGATTAAGTGGTAAGGGTTGCAGTGCACCACACTGGTGCGGGTTTGTAGAACTCCAAACTTTTAAGCAATTTGAGCAGGTTTCCTTGCGATGTTTTCCTTGACCACTTGACTGTAAAATCAAAGCAAGACTCAAAGTTGATCTTAATAAAGTATATACTAATTGTTAGTGATATCATTGTCATCACCAACTGCTAGTAAGACTTATCTAACATCACGTATCAATTTCCAGTTTAATCACAAGCGGCTGAATATCAATATTTTTACACAGAGCGATTGCTATCAGACTTCTGTCCGAATTCCGGGCGATACCCAATAAAGTTTTGTTAGAAGATTAATCTTATAAGCATACGTATCTTAGGCTGATATTCAGAGACTAGACTTAGCATGGACTTACTGTAACTGAACTGAACAAACTGTAATACAAATTTGACATACGGAAGCGTTACTTTACGTTTAGCTTCGTCTCTGAATGCTCCTTCCATAGATAGACTGTGGCAAGCGCAGGCTTATGCAGCGAAAGTCTCTACACATACCATAACGCCTGTACATCCACATTTCGCCGGTATGTTTAGGTCCCATGTAATAGGGGGGTGAGCATATTGCCATTAACCTGGCACAAATCCAGACTCCGAGCTGCTACTGAGAATTTCACAAAAAAACCCAACAACACTGCTCGACCCGGGAGTCGAACCCAGGACCTCTAGCGTAGCAGTCGCGCTTGGGACCACTAGACCAACGAGGCAGTCTTAAAATATATATGACCTATATATTTAAGGAACGGTGGCAGATTGACTGACTGACCTATCAATGTACAGCTCGAACACCTGAACAGATTAGGCTGGCCTGTGTATGATGTATTGAGTGTTCGGTATTATGAACGTTCGAGTATTTAATGGTTCGATGTGTAGTGATCATCAATTTTTATTCGATTACTAAGCCTTTGCCCGCGACTTCGTTCCCGTAGAAGTTGAATTTTTTCCCCCGATTTTGCAAAAAAATCTGATAATATATAAACCGAGATCCTCGATAGAAGGGCTATATAACACTGAAATAATTTTTCAAAACCATTAGTTTCACGCGCGTTCAACCAAACAAACAAACTCTTTAGCTTTATAATACATTAAGATAGATTTGTCATTCGATTTGGTGTAGTACACCCGTTATAATGACGTAGGCGTCCGCTTAGAAAGGATTTTGGGAAATTGCCGCGAAATTGGGAAAAAAATAATGAACGCGAGTAACATCGAGGGAAACAGCTAGTCTATACTAATATTATAAAGAGGAAAGATTTGTTTGTTTGTTTGTATTGAATAGGCTCCGAAACTACTGGATCGATTTGGAAAATTCTTTCAGTTAGTCCAAGAAGGAAGGCTATAGGCTATATAATATCACGCTACAACTAATAGGAGCTGAGTTTAAATGAAAAATGTTGCAAAAACGAGGGATAAAAATTATATGACCACGCGGGCGAAGCCACTGGCGGAAAGCTAGTAGTTTTTAAATGAACTATCAAAACCGGCGGCTGGTAATCGAAGATAAAGGTTATGACTAAGCTTAAGAGTCAATGATCATTGATCCCCCCCACCCCCCACTTGTCACTAGGTGTAAACCTGTATGGTAACACAGTTAACGCGGCTGTGCAAAAAATTTACAACTTTTTATGTAGATACGTGTGTTAGTGCATAGATTAAGTGTTCGTCGTTCTAAATATCTGAACTTGACTTTAAATAATAATAATATTTAAAGGAGTGTTTCCATTCGCTAATTAATCACATGACATGACTTTGTTTGTACAGACCAATAACTTGTTTGTGTGGTTCTTAACTGTTAAGGCAAGTTGCATATAAAGAATAAATAAAAAATAATAAATAAAAACATTTTTATCATCAACTTTCCGCAGGACACCTATAAATTGCTATTGCATCGCCACGTTACAAGTATCTTGAAAGTTTAGTTACATACATGTCTAAGTGCTGGTGCTTACTTAATTCAAAATCCGTAAAAATCCGTCTTCTTTCTGATTCCGACACTTCCACGAATATTAGACATTGAAATAAAACTACTTTTCATGGATTTTTTAATATTTTTTCCTCTTAATTTCTTCCATTTTGTGCACAGCAAGAATTGAAACCCGAACTTCATTTTTACCCGACTGCAGAAGGGGGATATGTGTTTCACCTGTATTGCTGTATGTTCGCTCATAACTACTTAACGGCTTAACGTGTTGCAATACATTTACCAACAATCAAGGCTTGTTTCTGGATTTTTTTGTTAGTAGGATTTTTAATTAGCAATTATATTGGTGATACCACAGACTCTATGACATGATCCCGATCATTTGTCCCAATCTACTCGCGCGTTGCCAACATTAACACTTTATTCATTGCCATAATTATATCATCTTTGTTTCTTTTTTTTTTCTTTGGTGTATGCTCAATGATCTAAAATCTTTTTGGTAACATTTCTTTAATCCTCCGCGTCACATGTTGCTATCCCTCCTAAATTCTTATCTCTGTACCCTATCATTGTGATCTATATAATACGGCAGGTATACTAAATAAGACACTATCGCAGTTTGTCTCAACAAATCATCTCGGTGTCAACAAGCTACTCAGTGTATGTTAATTCGGTCACATTACGCCCTCGCGCATGCGCCGCACTCATTACACTTACAAAACACTCGAGTTGATATCGATTAGAAATTATTCGATTATATCGCAACAGAGATCCGAATGATATCAATGAGAGGTGGATAACTCGTAGGCAGTGGATTTATTTAGTAGAACTGCTTGTGAAATCGGCGGAATTGTAGAGATTTGGGAAGTACAATTTGTATGGTAAAGGGCTGTTGTCTGAAAAAATATATACATAGCTTCACGCCTATTTCCCATAGGGGTAGGCAGACTTCCACTTGTTCCGATCCTGTCACACCACTTTCGCAAAAAATACTTTACAGTTTAAAACCTTATTAGTGTCCAATGCACATGGAACCATGGATCCTACTCCCGACAAACGGAATACGAAGTTTCGGCTGACCAATCGTACGATTTCCTAAAACGAAAAAGTTTTGCACACGAAAATTGATTTGGTTTGCACGTTTTAATTTCCTTGTCCTTTGAGCCTACTCTCAAATGTTATTTGGTTGCTGGACAACAAATGTATTTATAGTAAAATATTCGTGCATAGTTGTATCCTTCCAACGATTTTCGTAGTAGGCCCCCTGGCTACGAAAATCGGACTAAGTACGAAGATTTTTCATAATCAGAATCATTTATTCATTTGTAGTGAAGTTTTTGCTGACGGATTGCTTCCAACGGCTACCCACTTTTGTTTGGGACTTAAATGTCTTGCGTTGATGCTATTTTCAAATGTGACGGCACGTTTTGCCTAGTGGCTTCTGGCTTCTGTGCTACTCGGTCGCGAGTTCAATTCTCACACGGGAAAATGTAACTATTCATGTTAGAATTTGTGTTTATATTATATACACATTCACGATAGAGTAGAGAACCCTAGTGTGGGGCAACATTTTAAAGATATCTAGTGAGATCAGAGATACGCCGACGTGTGTCCTAATATCGGCCAGCATCGCAACACTATTGCGACAGTATGGCGGGCACACAAGCGGTCATCCACTACTACTCTTGACTCGCACAGCTCGGTGGCGTATAATGCTACTAAACAATTCAATAAACATGTTTACGAAACAGAAGTAAAATCAAACACAATATAATCACGCTTGTTTTTCCCAAAGGGTTTGGCTGAAGTGCAGTGCTGTACACACGCTGTTCGGTTTGTTTCATCATCATACCATATCAGCCTACAGAGGTCCACTGCTGTACAAAGGCCTTTCCTATAGACTTCCACAAGGCCCGGTTATATGCCAGCTGCATCCAACGACTTCCAGCGACCTTCATCAGGTCATCCGTCCATCTCGTTGGGGGCCGTCCTACGCTGCGCTTTCCGGTGCGTGGTCCTTTCAGCCCCAGCGGCCATCAGTTATACGAGCTATGTGCCCCGCCCACTGCCACTTCAGTTTGCTTATCCTCTCAGCTATGTCGGCAACTTTGGTTTTTCTACGGATCTCCTCATTTGTTTGTTTAGATCCCATGTATTGGGATGTATTCCAAATGCGGAGCTGCTACTTATATTTTCTCAACATAGATACATAACACTGCCTGACTTGGGAATCAAACCCAGGACCTCACGTCCAGCAGCCGCAGCCGCAATAAACCACTAGACCAACTGTCCAATGAGACTGTAGCGACATCTAACGTGCTACATAAGAACTTCTACGAAGCTAAAATCCTGAATCGCGAAAGTGAAGTTTACCGTGCAACTTGCATATATATAACCGCCCGACATCAACCGTCGGGCAGTGGCCCGCCAGGCATAACACCGCCTGGTCGGAGGATCCTCCCTTTGGTGCGAGGGACAACACTCCCCGTCCCTCCACAAGACTGATTGAAGCGAGCTATGTGTTACCATTTGCGGCGCTGTTATAGAAATACTTTTTTCCTTCTTTCTTTCAAATAGGACATAAAACCTCAGTAATAATATTTTACTGCAGAATATTATGATAATGTAGTTTATCCCGCGGCTTCGCTCGCGATAAAGTTCGCAGTGAAGTCGTGACCGACTCACTAGTTCTATTTACGTGCGGTTCTGCGGCCCGGCATCGAACCGCACACGTTCCCATATCGCGTTTCTCTCAGAATCCGTATCTGTCTTGTTGAACTAGAGGTTCACGAGAAGTGCAAAGTTTATGGGTTATAAACAAAACATAGTATCACGCCGTATCCAACTAAGAGTGTTAGGCAGGAATGTACTGCTGTAAATCCACAGTTGGCCGGTATGGTTGCGGTCTCATGTAATAGAAGGCGTGGCGTTGCCATTAACTGGGCACAATTACAAACTCGGAGCGGCTACGGAGAATTTCAGAAAGAAAATCCCAATAATACTTTGCCTGGGAATCGGACCAAGGATATTAAAGCTCAACACTTGTGCTCGCTACCACTCAACCAAGGAGACTTTACTACTTCTTAAAGTGTAGAATTAGATAGGATGTTGATGGGATATACATTATTAGGTCAGGGCGTTTGCCCCCCTGCAAGTGCACGGTGGTCCGAGATCGAATCCTAAGCACAGACCTTTGACTTTTCCATATCGGCATGTGGTCTTCTTATACCTTATACAGTGAAAGAAATTTGTGTTTACTGTACTACTTTCCTTAGTAGCTTGTAGTCGGTATTTGTGCCCGGTTATTAGCAATAAGTTCGATCCCTATTATAATCTTAAACATACGAGCAATCCGTGGGTGTAGGTAGGTACATCACTACATCTCTGTATAACCCCTGCGAGCGACGTAGGCGTTATAGTACATGTTATACTTTTTAAAAACGATAAGAAAACACAAATTATGTTAAAAATGGACATTAATGATAATTAATACGGTATCTGTGAGCTAATTAATTCTCGTGTCACAAAAACAGCTATGTTTTAATTTAGACTTATCTATGCTAATTGTGTCTATGGCAGCTAAACGGATCTAAATGTTACTAATTATTATTTTATAGAGCATTAAGCTGAAAATACTCTGGTTATATTTATGTGATACAATGATTTTGAATTAACACAAGTTTTATTAATTTTAAATTGTTAGATAACATACCAATATAGATATAATAAGAAAGAAGCTGTATTTTTTCTTTCAATTAATATAATCAGTCACCGGAAAGAGAGTCTCCTAGTATGCTGACGCCTGTGGTCTAATGGTTCGAGCACCAGACTTCTGTTCACGAAGTTGTGGGTTTGGTTCCCACAGGACACAAATATTTATGGGATGAATAAAAGTATTTGTGTTTGTCTGGGTGTTTCTTATGTATTATAAGTATGTATTTACAACAAAAAAGAATATAAGTATTATATCAATTGTCTAGTACCCATAGTACAAGCTCTGCTTAGTTTGGGACTAGTGTAAAAATGTCCCAAGATATTTATTAAAAAAAACATCAAATGTTCCCGTTAAATTAATTGGCAGATATTTTCATACAAATTTTGATCCATTTTTTAATTTATCTGCCGGATAGCGGCTATCAAGACATAATGAAACAGGCCCTTAACATTATTATTTATCTGTGGTACTAAATTACCTTAAATGTATAAACTTTTCAACAGTTATAAGTGAATTCATAAAATGTTTGTGATAAGGATGTGCGCCGATATCCGGACTGTTGACTGTAACATTAATATTTATTAGTTACCGTGTTTGGGAAACTTGTGACCAATTTCGTTCGTGTGAACTCACTGTGTACTAGTGATGACGTTGTGTACACACGGCAAAACAGTTTTACGTTTACAAGAGGAGATAGAAAGTTCAGTTTTTCCCAAACCCATGGGATATTTTCTTTCTGCCTTAATACTCACCTAAGATATATGAGAAATTCCTGTGTACCTATTTCTAGATCCCCTCGCGTTAAGTTAAACGTTGTCTGTCAATATTAGTCAGTGGTTAATATAAGTAGAATGAGTTAGAAATAACGGGTTTCAAGCCTTAATTATTTATCTACGACTGAAAAATAATTATGCATGAGTACAAACAAAAGTTTGGTCACAACATTAACTTTTATGTCAAATTATATCCGACAGGTAAGCTTTTTATAAGTGGCAACTTTTTTGTCATCAACACTCCGACACGACACAACACCATGTTGATAATAATATGTAGATGTTGAACCAGTTATGTTCCCTTAGCTAATGTACCGACTAATTAATTATGTTGAGCTTGTCACAACACAACACTGTACACTCCGCACTCGCTGACAGACAGGGGCGCACAACCTGCGGGGTATGATAAACACGTGAATTACCATAATTTAAGTTGTTGAACGAAAATGTTTTTAATAATTATATTTTTTTTTAAATGAAATAAAATGTGGTTTACTATTGTTGCGACCTTTAAAAGTAGGTATATCTTGTAGTTTAATCAGTGGCGTAGCGTACCTTGGCGGGGCCCCGTATAAAAATTTGATTGGGGGCCCAAAGATTTCTCACAAATTAATTTTTTTTAGCATAAAATTAAAAGAAATATTCCCTCGTCGAAGTAATCCCGCAGCCCGCGATAACCGATGTAGTGTGTTGTCCACTTAGACCGCACGCTTTACGCGGGAAAAAAATAAATTGCTTTATTTTAATTTTGTCAGTTAGAAAATAATAAAAAAATTGGGAAGTTAATTTTTGCTTACGCACGTCGAGGGCCCCCGTACCCCGGGGGCCCCGTATAATTGATACGGCAGATACGGCGGTAGCTACGCCCCTGAGTTTAATAAAATTATAAAGTCAATTAAAGACTAAAGATACACATTATATTTACCATATTTTGTGTATAGATCAGTATCCTAGAGCCTCAGATAAAATTGTTCATTGAAATAAAACTACTTTTTACGGATTTAATCGCGTTATATTGATATTATTTTAATCCCGACGTTTCGGACCCTTTACAGCGTCCATGGTCACGTAAAGCTGTAAAGGGTCCGAAACGTCGGGATTAAAATAAAATAATATCAATAGAACGCGATAAAATCCGTAAAAAGTAGTTTTATTTCAATGTCTAGTATTCGCGTAAGTGTCAGAAATCAGTAAAATTGTTCATATTTCACATTTTTTATTAATTATTTATATATAATTCATTACATTATTATAATAGCAATTAACCGTGAATAAATGTTACCACGAAATAAATTAGTGCTACTAAATGGCATAGACATTGTATAGTGTACCGTCAGCATATCTGTCGGTATCGTAACAAATGTTGGCGACCCCTGCCGCCGCAGGTACAGTGTGAACAGTAATTAATGTTTCCTCGACAGTCGGAATTAAACGGAGATAGTTGAAGACTGTGATACTACGAGTTCATTAGAAATTGTGTGATTTGTTGCACACTTCCGTTACATTATAATGTCACATTAATGTGGGGCATTTCTACTGTCTTTAAGTTGCATTATTAATTACTAGTTTTTGCCCCAGGCTACCCATGGAGTTAGGAACCTTAAATCCATTTCCCGTAAGAACTTTAAATTTTTCGGGATTAAAATGTAGCCTTTGTCCTAATCCAAGATATCCATTTCAACTTTCAGCCAAATCGGTTCAGCCGTTTTGCCGTGAAAGAGCAACAAACATCCAAACCTAAATTTTTCGCCTTTTTATGTAAGATAAGATTATTAGTCAGATTATTTTGTTGTTGGATTTGTAGTTAATGCCAATAGTTTCGCCCCCTATGACCTACATAGGATCTAAACATGCCGCCGACAAACTGTGAGTTTACATCAAGCAAACCTCTGCCTAATCGTTCTGGGAAAACAGGCGTGATGGTATGTTTATGTATTTAGTTGTGTTATTGTGACAAACACTTTTTGTAACTAAAAGGAAAAAATACTGCATAAAACTTCTTTAAGCGTAAATTACTGAAATTAAACTCTTGTTTAACATTAAAACTTTTAAATAACTTAGTTTACGACCTTTAAGAATGTATCACATCATACGCGAGAAATCTTAATTGTATTTGTATAAAATATCGATCGGAGTTGCCAGATACACGCCAAGACGACCATAAACATTCAATTAACCTATCAGATAAATAAACTTAAAATATTACTCAAATTTGTACAAACAGACGACAAACTTCGAGTTCAATTAAGAAGAAAATGCACTACGCTTTTTATTTTTCATAATTCTTAGAATTATATAGGTAATATAGTAAAGATTGGTCAATATACTGCTGCTTAAACCTCGGCTCTAAGTAATATATTAATATTGGTGTCGCTTAAGGCGTTCTTACCGTAAAATATCTAAATGTGCAACATAGGATTTGTGTCCAGTATTGTCCATTTGTCAATTAGTGAGCGCTTAACCTTTTGGCTTCAGCAAGCATACGCGACAAATTATCAATTAGTTGTATGAATTTATATTTGGCCTGAATATATTATGTTACAGTGATACAAATTCTACAGTAGCCGGGAGTTTAGTTAGCCATGATGCTGTATGGATATCTGGTATAGCGCCTCTAGTGGTCACATGCGAAACTAGGATATCTATGCTTACTTCTTTACTAATATTATTAATACGAAAGTAACTCTGTATGTCTGTCGTGCTGTCACGCCAAAACTACTGAACCGATTTAAATGAAATTTGGTACACAGATAGTCTAGAGCCTGAGAAAGGACATATGCTACTTTTTAATGCAAGAAGGGGGTGTAAGGGGTTGAAAAAGGGGATGAAAGTTATAAGAAATGCCCAGAACACGCGGGCGAAGCTGCTGGCGGGTAGCTAGTACAAAATATTTGACAGATACGCTAACGACTATCGTTCATCTATTAATTAAATTATCACACTAAATATAACAAGTAAATACGCACGTATTATATTTTTACAATCATAAAGTAAACACAGCAGTGTTTATAATTATATTCAATTTATTTAATATAAAAAATGTAAACCATCTGGCGGTCGTTGACCCCGACATCATCGAATATTTATAATCAATACTCCTAGTCATAAATACAGCTGATTCCGGAGTCAACGCCCTGATATTTAAATTACTGTACTTAATTATAAAAATCTCAGGAACTATAAGGTTTTTAAGGTCTAGAAAAAAAATCTGTGATAGCCTAGAGACCACTGGACTGCTAAGTCAAAGGTCTCCAGTTCGAATCCAAGGTAACCTCTGACTTTTCGAAATCATGTGCGTAATATTTATCACTCGCTTTAACGGTGAAGGAAAACATCGTGAGGAAACCTGTATGATAAAACCTGAAATGTCTGAGAGATTTTTTGACGGCATTTGAAGTCTGCCAACCCGCATCAGGCCAGTGTGGTGGACTATATGGCCTAATCCTTAAGGAGACTCGTGCCCAGCAGTGGGATAATTAATGGGTTGATGAAACTCTAAACCTTAAAAGGCAGATATTTCCTGTAAAATAAGATCTTGGAAATTTTCCACAGGATTGGGTACTAGTTATTGAATGGAGATTGATAAAGATACTAATTCTAGTAGTCATAGCAATATTCTAGTTTATAATAGTATTCACGCCGTGCGTGTCGGCGCGGGCGCAGGCGAAGGCGGGTCAATGCTACGTGTCACTGAATCTATTCAGATAAGACTTACACCATTTATTGTGTTTGCTGCTCTCGAAGAAGGTTAGCCGTGAAGACCACACCTTGTCACTGAGGAGGGTACAACGAAGTAGCTTTCAGATTAAAGATTTATGCCACCATATGCTACGTCATCATCATTAACCCATGTAGGACAGTACATGTCCACTGTCCCACTGCTGGGCTCGGGTCTCCTGTTAGTATGAGACGGATTAGGCTATTTTTTTTTGCGTGTTATTTAGCTTTAGCTTGTCTACTGGCAATATCTTTTTTACCTAATTTGTTTATAAGCTAATTGTGAAAACTTGTAATTGGCCTTATTTTGTGTTTCCGAGTAATTATTTATTTGTACCTAGCTGTAAGTTTTCTTTTGAGTTAAATAAATAAATAGTCCACCACGTCTGCCAACCCGCATCAGGCTAGTGATGCGGGTTGGCAGACTTCACATGACGTCGAGAAAATCTCTCAGGCATGCAGGTTTCCTCACGATTTTTTCCTTTACCGTTAAAGCGAGTGATAATTACGAACATGATTTCGAAAAGTCGGAGATGTGTGCCTTGGATGCAGTCCTGTGGTTATACAGCTAGGTCATCACTTATGCTACAATGAAATAAAACAATTTTTTACGAATAGAACTACTTTTTACGGATTTTATCGCGTTATATTGATATTATTTTAATCCCGACGTTTCGAATATAACGAATATAAAATATAATGAATTTCCCGAATATAACGCGATAAAATCCGTAAAAAGTATAGTTTTATTTCAATGTCTAGTATTCGCGTAAGTGTCAGAAATCAATAACTTTTTACGAATTGAAACGAAAGTTCAGGATTTAATAATATCAAAACAACTTTGTATAACGGAGTAATATCCGTACAAAGTGATTTATTTGTACCAATTAATAATACATTACGTACCCATAATTTATTGCTATTGTCCGACTAACATTCTACAACCAAAACTAAGTACATAAATGACATATCGCTCATTGACTTACAATTAATTTGTGACAATAACAGAACATATACCGCGACTAATGTATTTATCGCGCCTACTTAGCAATCAGGTGTGTTTAACTGTCACACAGGCACGGTACAGCCGCGTGCTGTATTGAAATATATTGCAATCTTAATAAATCTCAGCTAAGTATTAAATCAGTACAACACGCAACAAAGTGCAGAAGTCCAATTCTCAAAGTGATCATACTCGCGCTGCCGAATATTCGCGTTCGCTGTCATGCATAGAGTGTCAAACTTCACATCAAAACAAACATTTAATGTCTTATATTAAGACTAAGGCCCTGTTTCACCACCTCTGGATAGGCACTAACTGCCGAATAAATTGAAAAATGGAACAACAATTGTAATATATTATCTGCCAGCTAATTTAACGGGAACTTATAAGTAAGTTGTGAAATAGGCCATAAGCCTGACTTAAATCAGCTTTTCGCTCGCTACTTGAGACGATTTATATTTGAATCAAAGCGTAAATAACATTAGAAAGTTCTGATTATATTTTTAGTCAGGGTTTAAGACTAAAATATCCTGAAGGCTTCCTCATAGATAGATTGTCCATGTGCTGTCTTGTAAGTCAATTAATGTGTTCTCTGGGTGGTACAGAGTTATTTGAATAATAAATGAATATTCTTAGGAGTAAATTATTGGAAAAAGTATTTATTGAAATATTTATTTCAACTCGCTCGTCTTCTCTATCGCAAGTTTATCGTGCGTTGTCCGAAGTGAATTTTCTGCATTTATCTAGCTTTACGACAGAACGACAAAGTGCACTGATAAACAATGTCGAATAAACTCGTAGCATCTAATCTTCGTCTCGATGGCTCTAGGTTCGATTCCAGGTTGAATTAAAATGTGATCCTGTTTTATCGGCAATATCTCTTCCAAGAATTATTTTCATAAGATTAACCCTATCAATATTGGCTCGTAAAATTATCGGAATTGTGACATTAATTGTTGGTATTTTCCCCATTATTTGTTGTATTTTTTTATGTAGGTTTGACACTGAATTTTATAGCCTTTTACATGTTTAAACAAGTAAGTGATAGAATGGGATATGTTTAATATATTGTAATTTTGAAATTATCGCGTCACTTACTGTCATTTGCTGCCTCATTGTTAAAGTGACTGCTTAGAGTGAGTGTCCCGAATTCGATTTGCGAAGTCTAGAAAAATAACGATTGTCATAATCGTCTCTGTGACAACTGGGACTGACGACTTTACGTGCTTTTCGAGGCACGAAGGTGTTTCGATGTGCTACGAATGATAATCCATCAATAAAGTAACCGTAGAAACTGCAGCTTAAGCTTACCGATTGATCAATCAAGCTATTACTTAGCCACAAGCGAAGTGCGCTATGTGGACAGAAAATATATAGGATGGACTATTTATTAAAACGTGCCTTTATGTGCTTTTAAGTGGAAACTAGAATCAAGCTGATAACACCAAAGCTCGGTGACAATTAGCGGTCGATATTCTCTCTCACATAAACCCGAGCGCCGCTTTCTACTCGACTCAGTGATAATCTAGTGACAATATATCCTGTGTGCTGACAGATGGAAACATTTCAATTTGTGTAAATCTCCGCTCACTATTAAATCGGGGCTCAGAGTGCTCCGATAAATAGTGTTGTACCAAATACTAGTGACATATCGATACCGAGTGACGATGTGACGAGTTCTGATAAAGAAACGTTTTATTTATATTCTATTTATTTTGGCCCTGTTTCACAGCTTGATGATTAGTTCCCGTTAAATTAAGTAACAGATAATTGCATACAGATTATATTCCACTTTTTAATTGGTCAAGCCGGCCCTTAGCTAATTATTTTATAGTTTATTTAGCTTGTGACCGCGGTTCCACTCGCGTCCTAAAAGACTGTTTGAGACAAAAAGGAATTTAGATTCTTAATTATGCCGTTTCTTCCTTAGGACACAGCAATCTCCTTTTCCAATATTTATCAAAATTTGTTCACCGTTTCAGGCGTGAAAAGCTAACAAACAAACAGAATTACTCCACCTTTATATTAAAGAGTATGATTTTAGAAGATATTGCTATTTTAAGAAAACAATTTTCCAATTTGGAGCAGTTGTTCGGTGTTGTTCTTTCATACATTTCAGCGATTTATTATTATTTATATAGATTAGTGATGTATCTTCTTCAAGCAAGTGCGCCTCACTTCACGCAGCCGCGTCAATATCTCGCTCAATTTCCTGCGTGATGTGGTGCATTAGCTCCACATAGACGAGTGAATCATTTTCTAAATGTATATACGTTGACTTATTCTACCGCTAGAGTTGAAGGGCAATTAATTCATTTATGTAATCGTACTATGCAATTATCTGTGTAATTAAAACGTCTGTATAATTTTGATTTGATCTTTTATAGTATTAAAACATATTAATCAGAACTGACGTTAAAGTTAAAAATATTTAAATACTATGCTCCACTACCGAAAATCAACAAATAAAATTAATTGCCTTAAACTCATCACAAACGGACGGACATATTATCTTTATCAATAAGAATTAATATAACAGTGTAGATGTATAATGTCAAAACACTGTTGTCAGTGAACGCGTAGACTCCTAGAGTTTAGTGTATTTCGGTAGCAGTTCCGCGAAACTATCGATATAATATTTGTAGGACAGTACGGATGCATCTTATTGTTTGCGGAAGCGGCGCAACACTAGCAAACACGTCGGCGGGATAATACATGAAATAAATACGTTATCATGAGACTGCACAGAGGCGTGACTCATACGAGACGCACAGTAACAGTATACAGTAACAGTATTTGAACATTCGATAACAGATGATGCAAAAAAAGTGTTTGTAAAAAATAATCGTAAATCTATATAAATAGCAAAATGTATCGATTGTCATGCTGTATATGAAGTATGAACACGTAATTATGACAATCGTTAGTGATAGTCAAAAGCCCAAAAAGCCTGACAACCAGTATAGCTTTCGAATATCAATATTGTCCAGACATTGTGTTGCGGTGGTCTGATGGCAGTCGCTTCGTGTAAAGTACTGATATTCAGCCGCATCTGGTTAGACTAGAAGCCGACCCCAACATGGTTGAGAAAAAGCTAGAAGGGAAAAAGAAGATTTTAATGATAATGTCGTCTTTAATAGGTTATTTATTTTATTTAGTTTTTTATTCGTGTATGTTGTTTCTAGGAACTGGCATACATTGTAACTGTCTAGATCACCAGCAAAACGTTATGTATTATATTCCCATATTTTTAGATTTAATTAACTGTAATTTGCATTATTAAACTAACCAAATAAATGGTTGTGGTTCAAACAATTATAGATAATAATCAACCCATATACTGTCCCACTGCTGGGCACAGGTCTCCTCTCAGTATGAGAGGGATTAGGCTACAGTCCACCACGCTAGCCTAATGCGGGTTGGCGGACTTCATATGCTATCGAGAAAATCTCTCGGGCGTGCAGGTTTGTTTCCTCACGATGTTTTCCTTCACCGTTAAAGCGAGTGATAATTACGCACATGATTTCGAAAAGTCAGAGGCGCGTGCCTTCGTTTTGAACTCAAGACCTTTGACTTGGCAGTCCAGTGGTCATACCCCTAGGCTATCACTGCTTATTATAGATACCTACAGTAAAATACTGTTTACAGATTTATAACATACCATATTCTACAGAACATTGATAACATACCATCACGCCTGTATTCCTCGACGGGTTAGACAAAGGTGTACTAATGCACACACACAATTCGCCGGTATTTTGGGTCCCATGTAATAGGAGGAGAGCCTATTGCCGCCGGGCACAAATCCAAACTCCGAGCTGCTACTGAGAATTATAAAGAAAAATAACACTTTGCTCGACCTGGAAATCAAATCCAGGACCTCTAGCGTAGCAATTGACTCACGGACCACTAGACCAACGAGGCAGAACATTGATAACTTCATTCAAAAGCGGAAACGGATAATTTATTACAAACATAATTGATTAAGAATTTATGAACAAAAGGTCAAGTGTTGCGTTATACTCGTGGTCGTGATCGTAGTCGTAGGCCACGGGTCGGGGACCACCCGCTGTTTACGAGCTCGTGGGACGAACGTTATGTTATATTAATTAAAATATAACTTTATTAATAAGTTATTCATTTGACTATAATAATTATAACTGTAATTAAGACAGAGAGAGGCTCTTAATTTTGCGTAGGTCAAAGAATTATTAATTGGTGTTTTGATTTTAATGGTAAATGATACCAGTAAAGTTATTAGCAGAAAAATAAATAAATGTCTTTAGTATATTTTACACAACACCATCTGGTCCCAAACTGAGCGTAGCTTGTAATATGGATAATAGACAAATGGATATTATAATCCGTTTTTTACCCGACTTCCGAAAGAGGGTTATGTGTTTGACGCGTATGTATGTATGTATGTCCGTTCCTACGTTCGCTCGAACAGCTTGTCCCGCCTGCAATAAATTTTCCAACATCACTGAGCTTGTTTTTTGTAGATTTTAGTTAGTACTTTTTACGCAGTCGGGTTTTTTGTTTTATTTAATAATTGATTTTATTAATGTCATTCTATTCATTTTCTGTTGTTCTGCTGCATTTATCTACTCTGTGTCTTTTGAAGTTTCATCTAATTGGCAATAAAACTGCGCCCCAAATTGGCGTAATATGTGTAAAGCTACCAAATTCAGAGTATTTTATTTATATATCTCCATAAACTCCGGGGAAACGCTTAATTTAATTGGTATTTAATCAGTGCGTAGGTGTAGGTACGTGCATGGTACATTCAAATAATTTGCATTAGGTACATAACATTCTGTCTCTGTGTGTGTCTGCCACAAGTAGGGTAAGTTTTTAGGGTTCCGTACCCGAAGGGTGCTCTATTACTAAGCCTCCGCTGTCTGTCCGTTGGTCTGTCAATCAGCAGGCTGTATCATATGAACCGTAATAGTAGAGAGTTGGAATGTTCACGGTTTTTATTTCTAGTGCTACTATAAAGACAATACTAATTTTATTGATACCAATTAAAAATGGTACCGTGTTTTGTTTAAGCGATTAAAGCATACTACTATCAATACTTCTAAACTACTCAAATTATATTATTTTTACATAAATAGATAACTATTATAACACATACATAATACACAATATACACATACATAACAAAAAAATACTTCCCGAGAGAATCAAAGCCGCAATGAGTAGCAGAGGAGAGGGTCGCAGTCTCTATGCTAATCGACTGTATTACACATTTTAGTAGGTGTGTGTGTGTGTATACAGCAGTATACAACACATACGTTATTACATCTGTGTGTGTGTAGAACTCGGTAGCCAATCACTGTGTGTTGTCCACGCGTGGGCACGCGTCCCCACCTCTCTGCCTGGCTCCTAAAACGATAAAGTGATTGATACTAGTGTATCGACAATGGCGCCCACTCACCGTCGTAAATATGACAGACCGTGACCGGCCGAACATTAACGCTAATTAATTAACATTTAAATTATGTCAAAATGACCAATTTAAGAAAATTATGTTTGGAAAAATTGGGCCAAGATTGTATGATATATTTACGGTAGGTCTCTCAACACATTAATAAACCCCTCTCCATACAAAACTTAATTATTTAAGCTGTGTGACAAATCAGTGCATTCGTTAGTTATTGAATTAATCAGTCTATTAGTTGAACAACGAACAAATATTCTGGGACATTTTACACAGCACCATCTAGTCCCAAACTAAGCAGAGTTTGTACTATGGGTACTACACAACACAATGGGTATAATACTTATATACTTTTTTTTTGTAAATATATACTTATAATACATAAAACCACCCAGACAAACACAAACACTTAAGTTGGTATCTCTTGTCTGTTCGCGATAAACTCAAAAACTACTGCACCGATTTTCATGCTGGTTTCACCAATGGATAGAGTGGGTCTCGAGGAAGGTTTTAGTATATAATTTGACAAGTTTTTGTAGACATTGGCTAATATATAAAACGCCATGCGGGTGAAGCCGCTGGTGGAAATATAGTATTAAATAATGTAATAATGCTTCTGCCCAAACGCTGACTTATGAAAAGTAATAAAAAAGGTACCTATGTACGATGTAAATCTAAATGCGTATTGTGTGACGGTATGTCTCCTGTAGTACTTGTACATCATGTCGGTCAGTAATGAGCGCACATCGGTGTTGTTGCGCGCCCGAATTGCGACATCTTGTGTTTATATTCTACGGACAACTTCGTTTTACGAATAACCGGACCTTTTACTAGTTTAGTTATGATCTGTTATCTTTAACTGACATATTTTTGTCAAATGTGTGTGTACCATAAACCAGCGTGGGGTAATCGAAAAAACACGTTTTAACAAACATAAAACACCTAAAAACTTGTTTTTGATTTTGCTATGTGCAAAATTTAGGTTACTTATAATTTTAATTTATAATTTGCTTAATCTGATGGTTAGTAGTACCTACTGCTACTACTATTTCAACCTAATCCTGAATCGGCTGGGTTAGTAAGTACGAGAATAATATTGAATTTTTAATAGGAATTCCCGGTTCCAAAAACACCGGGAAAGCTCGTTTATTCTAAAAACGAAGGAGGTGGAGGCGGTGCCAAACTACTAATTTAATTCAAATATGACTTTTGTTGATTGTCTGTTTGGCACCGACTCAAAATTAGTTAGATATCATAATGTAAATATGTTATTTTTTGCTTTTTAGTTCCTATGTGTTTTTTGGAGGCGGTTTGTTTATTGTTTAAAAATATTTTTTGATAAAAAGGTTAATATTCTCTCTCTTTTACTTATGTATGATAATTATGTCATGTACCCATAAATTGTAAAATAATTAAAGCTTTGCACGTAATCTAGCAATTCAAGTCCATAACTTATGCCATCAAAGGAAAAATTTCGTGAACACTTAAGCAATTCGAATTAAATCAGTTAATCAATCGATTAACTCTCGATATGGTCACGGTCGCGGTGATCCGCGTAACAGACGATGGAGTTAATCGGATTAGGTGTAATCCGACAATATTGTGATAGAGTCGCGGATTAGCGCCGCTCACTCACAGAGTATAATACGAGCCGTGAGCGAGCATTAGTGTTTGTGTCTCAATAATATTGATTAATAGCTCAAACTAAGGAAGTGATGATGACATGACGACTGATACTGGTATAATTATAAAAGACGAGACTCATTTTGATGCACACCGATGATTTACACCATTTAGGTCGATATATAAGTAACTAACTTTCCACCAGCGGCATCGCCCGCTTGGTCCGGGTATTTCTTATAACTTTCATCCCCTATTTTAACCCCTTACAGGCCTTTTTCCACATTAAAAAGTAGCCTATGTCTTCGGTTCAGTAGTTCTGGCGTGCAACCGCGACAGACAGACAGAGTTACTTTCGCATTTATAACAGTAAGGAAGTAAGGATTATACAATATACATGTATGGCAGTGACTGGATACGGTAAGCCTCTGTGGCTATCACAAGGCATTGATCCAGAATTACTGTCCCACTGGTGGGACATATTCTGATATCCCAATTGTGTATCAGTATAAGAATTCTCTTATTTTAAGGGAGTGTCCTTGGAGTTTCTTGCAGGATTCTTCTCTATAGGATCAACTTTTTGAAACCGTGAAACAAGAATCATTTAGGTAACCTCTCATAAATGCTTGTAAAAGCTTATTATCTACACTATCTACACTAATATTATAAATCTACATCTACACTTCTACACTATCTACACTAATCTACATCTACACTAGTGTACACTAATATTATAAAGAGGAAAGATTTGTATTTTTGTATGTAACGAATAAACTCAAAAAGTACTGGACCGATTTGAAAAATTCTTTCCATGTTAGATAGCCCATTTATCGGGGAAGGCTATAGGCTATACATATATCATCACGCTACGACTAATAGGAGCGGAGTAGTAATGAAAAATTTGACAAAAAAAAACATTTTGAATTTGAATTTAACACGAACTCGACTACCTTCTCATAAGTTCAGGCTATAGTATAGTTCGCACAGGGGATCCAATGCGGCTTGACAGATTTTCACTAATGTCATACTTTCAAGAACTATTTGGCCTGTAGCTATCATTAAGAATTTAAACTTTGAGCATTACATGATCCCAATTATAGTTGAAACAATGTGTACATAGAAACTAATACCCAGGGAATCAAATGCCAAAGTAACATCTAACCGAAGTCCATAGATATTTCCACTCGATAGCGTGTAGTGCACGCCCCGCCTTACCTTATTACTTAGAAAGCTTTGTCTCTAAGGAAATAGCGGTGCGCGTATTAAATGATAATTAATTTCTCCTGGATCTGGGGCATTGACCTTGTGAATTAGGCCATATCGAGTGGACGGACGATTTATGTCGTCCGCAAGCGAAGGCGCAGGCTCGGTGCCCCCAGTGCGGAGATAGTGTGCGTGTACACTGCTATCGACGCATTGTATCTACAATTACGAACTTCACCAGCTTTAGATATAATGCATGTATGGTGCTGGGAATGTCATTTCGCCCTCGGCTTCACGCGAATCGGTAAAAGTAGCCGAAATCGAAATGACAAAAAGGTTTGCTAAAAATAAACCAAATATGGTAGTTACCTATTATTATGTATGGGGATTTTATAGAAAAAAAATAATTATCATATTTTTTATTATTGTATTTTTTTATAGAAATAACGAGTATTTATTTTTTTATACCACTAAGGTGGCAAACAAGCATACGGCCCGCCTGATGGTAAGCGGTTACTGTAGCCTATGGACGCTTGCAAACCAGGGGTTATCACTGGCGCGTTGTGTATCTATCACCCCTGAAAACCTCATCATTCGCTTTCGATTCGATTCATTTCGGGTTGGCTGACATGGCGACAGTTTGAGAGAATAATTCCTCTTGCTGCCATGCAGCGCAGCGCATCCTTAGAAGGAGTTTATGTTGAAAATTCTAAAATTAAAACTTATTCTTCTTCTTTCTTTCATAATCTATTTCTATTCTTAACTTTGAGTATTAATAATTATTATGTAATTAAAGTTTTTTAGTGCCATTTTACTTCCACGAGTAGGTACCAATAGTTTCTTATATTTATTACAAAAATATAAACACTGAAATTATTAAGTTTTATATAGTTATGATACCCATATAGAGAGATGTTCCGCTCAGAAGCCATTACTGTAACCAAACCGTGGACCAATAGATACGTGTTTGATATTTAATGGTCGCCATAAACGATATTTTTTGTAATGAAGTGAGCGACTCGCTCGTAAATAATACTAAACAGCATCGTAAACAAATCATCGGCAACATATTCTGTCATAATCCAATCACAGAGTGTAGGCCGGCGGCACACTGACGACTTGTCGATGCGACACTCGAAATTCCCGAAAAGACTAATGTTTTCTTGTTTTTATTTAATGTTGACTGCCTCGTTAGTCTAGTGGCCCGTAGTGTGACCAGCTCCTGCTACGCCCAAGGAGGAGCAGGCGTTCCAGGAACGCCTGAGGTCCTGGGTTCGATTCCCAGGTCGAGCAGTATTATTAGGTTTTCCTATGAAGTTCTCAACAGCAGCCCGGAGTTTGGATTTGTGCCCGGTTAAAGGCTTGCCCCCTATTACATGGGACTTAAAACCTACCGGCAAACGGTGGGTCTACATTAGGACGCGTTTGCCTAACCTTTCACCCAATAAGAGTAAGTAGGCCATAGCGTAATCGGCAGACGACACACACATACAATAACAGTGTTGTGTTAGCCGTGCGAGTTTTATCTTGATGTTTTACTCTTCCTATTAGGTACGTGTTTTGCGAATAGTTCGAACCGTTTGGATGTCGTCGGTGTATAAGCGGCCTAAAAGATCGACGGGCGGATCGATAGCGCGTTTAAAACAACAGTTTTTGCCTAACGGTGACCTTAACTGTAAATTATATTATATTATTTTTATTTTTTTAAATACATTCCACTTTAAAGCGGTCCTAGTATTATTATTTATGCAACTTGAGCAAAATATCAGACCTAAGAAAATATTTTTATAGAATAGTTTTTATAGACACTGTTAGTAGATGGAGTCTTATTCTACTTATTTAATATACTCGTACATATATACATATAATGACAGTTATGTGTATGTTTGTGTTCGGTGAGTGACGTTCACAATAACATGTCAAAGAAAAATAACAGCTTTATTATTATTCTGTCGTTGCTACTTACAATGATCGAAGTAAGCAGACAAGCAAGCTGGTATTCCCCATTGAGTTAATAGCTCTTACTGTCACTGTGAAGAAATTGTTTCTCCTTGAGTTGAGGAGTAAATGCTACAAAGTTCATGTTCCACATAACACAGTTCCGCAATAAGAAGGACATATTTTATTATTTAAAAATTAATCTCACTATAAAGTGGATAAACGACTTTGAAACTGTAACAATTCTATAAAAATAGCGATCAAAGATCAAGGGGTATTTTTCTACTGCACTTACTTGTCATTCAATGTATTCGGCACTATTGATTTTTCACAGTTTCGTCTAGCAAATCAGCAGGCCTGCGAGGCTTATAGTACGAGTACTTTATACCTCAACGGCATTCTCACGCTATGTCACAGATCGTGACAGTATTAAGAGATCCAATCTGATGGCTCTCTCGGCCCTCAGGGCTCAGCTACTTATTGTACATAACTGTCATCTCAACTCATTAGCTTCGTAAAGTTGTCACTACTGTCACAAGACATAATAGTGGACCCCACCGAACAAGGCACTGGATATTGTATTGTGTATCGGGTCTTAGAATGCTTCTAGAACATTCCTCATAGTATGGATCAGCGGCGATGACATCTATATCATAAATATAACTTACCATTAAACCAGGATCCCTCGAAAGGACTGGCAGCAGTATACTTCACTGCTGACCTTATAGGTCCCCGGATATGCTTCTAGGTCATAAAGGGCAAGTCCACAAGACCAAATGCCTGGCTGCGATCATCCCATTCTATAAATAAATATCACAAATATACAAACTTTTTAGTAGAATGAAAATACGATCTCAGGTAGGGTTCGGCCCTGCGTCTCTCCGGTTCAGTACACCGAACACTTCAGCCAATATAACAGAAATACTCAACATTGATCGACCTGGTAATCGAACTTCAAACGACACGCTCAACAACCTCGCTCGCCACCACTAGATCAATTAGGCAATTCTTATCTACTAAAACACAGGTATATAATATAAAATATAGTCTAATATATAGTCTATGTATGTATGTAAAACACATTTTAATTCTTTCCTCTTTACGAAACCTTGAATTCTGCGTCTTAAAGTTTACGACCTATTTGAAAACCAGTAAAATGTTGGAACAGCACAAATTGGCATCAGCTCCAAGATTAACTATAAAACATAATTATTTTAGTGTTGTCCGTGTGCACAGGAAACACACAGGTTAACTATTAAAATATTAGATACTATTTGAATCACCAACGCTAATTGATTTTAAGCTATTAAAATATCAAAGAGACCGTGACACTCATCATCAAATACCAGGCAAAGACTTCTGTTGTGTTTTTTCTGTTAAAACTTGATGTAATATCAATATTAGGGTGGTCCAAAAAATTTTTTTTTTGTTTTTAGGTTTGGCCACCCCGTAAATTCGTAACACATATCTATAGTAATAACGTTGTAAAATTTTAGGTGGCTAGCTTAAGTGGAAGAGGGTGCTCAAGCGAGTGTTGTTTTTGAAATATTTGTAAAAAATACTTGTTTGATTTCTTGCTTGCAGGTTAGTTTTCAATGCTAAATTTTAAAATAGAACTTACATAATGTTAGTTAAAAGAACGTAGAAGAAATTTAATGAGCAGAATCAGTGAGACTGAATAATCAGTTGTCTACTGTACTTAGTTACAATCCTGCTTCACTTCCTATTTCACGGAGCTCAATTCGACGAGCCAGAAAAAAAAGCTAGGATGGAATTTGGTGCGAATTTAAAGAAATCTTCGAGCTCACTTATCCTCTTGTAATAAATATATTTTTATCGAAAATGATTGCCAGGTATAACAGGAGATAAAAAGTGGAGCGGCTACCGATTCTTGTCTACGGCAACGGTTGGGAAAAATTGTTAGGCGTACCCAAACTTAATGCACGAGGAAAACATGTCTGATGATGTTTTTGACGCAATGTAACAGTAGAATGTCACGAATCGAGTTCAAGCTATGAGTTTTGACACTCCTGCCTCTAACACGGTGTCAAAAGGTACATGATGTGCTCTCCTAGAAGCAAAGACAGGCCGAAGTTTGTTGTGGTTTGCTTGTAATCTTCACATATTTAAAATAATGCTTTCAAAAGTATCTGTCTTGTATCGGTTACTGTGCTTTGGTCCATCAAGCTCTCCTGAATTCCCAGTATTCAAAACATTCCTTGAGACGAATAAATCATGTTCATTGGATAGCGAAACTGCTGTATGCAATGAATGACCGATTTATGACTTAGAAAAAGATTAAAATCATACGAAACGATCAGCAAGGGGTATCTTAGAGCGTCACTTGTGGTATACTTATATCTGATGAGCTGATAGCCTTTGCCTTATTTTCCAACAAAGTATCACATAGCGGAAAAATTGGTATTGTTCAAAGGATGGACGTTGAAGGCGGTCCACAATTAAGTCGGGGTAATTCTGATAAACTATCCAATGAAGCCACCTTAGAAGACTGCATCACAGAGTACATTGCAAATGCAAATATTCTCTGTTTTAAAAATTAATGACACATTCTTGCAATACGATAGGTACTTACCAAAAATGAGGAAGAACGATACTAATTAATACATCATGAACGTAAGCGAAATTCATTCCTATAGAAACATCCAAAAAAGTTTTAACAAACTTAATTTAAGGTTAAAAAACATAACTGTATTATTATTATTATTGTATATCCTACTTGTTTATAATATTTTGTGTGTTCTTAAATACTATTTTTATACAAAAAATATCTATTTTGGGTAGCTCTTACATTTTTTTCTCAATAAACCAGTACCGTTCTTATTTATAAAATTTTCATAAAATTCAGATATTTCAAAGTCAATGAGCACCCCCTTTTAAATAAGATAGGGGGCTGAAATTTTCAGGAGATAATACCCTAGGTATGTGTAACGAAACAACGGGGTGGCGTAACCCGTACGTCAAATTTTTTTTTTCGCCATACTAGCGTGAACCACCCTAATCAATATACTATATATCTGCAGATTCATTGCATATCTACACTAATATTATAAAACTGAAGAGTTTGTTTGTTTGATTGAACGCTTACCGCGTTCAATCAAACAAACTCTAACATCTATCTATAATCTCAGAAACTACCGGCACGATTTGAAAAATTCTTTCAGTGTTATATAGCCCGTTTATTGAGGAAGGCTATAGGCTATATATCATCACGCTACGACCAATAGGAGCGGAGTATCAATTAAAAATGTTACAAAAACAGGGGAAAAGTTCAGGAAAAATTCAACTTCTACGGGAACGAAGTCGCGGGCAACGGCTGGTTAACTATATACTACAAAAGGTTAGATAGAGTCGACTCTTTACGCTTGATACATCATAAAACTGTAAAAAAATTGTAAAACATTACAATTCAAACTAAGGTACCTACATACATACATGTACACGAAGAAAAAGATTATATTGGTATGTCAGAAGTACTGTGAGAGGAAGGTATGAAAGTGTTTTTTACCTTCGTTTATTTACTTTGCTTGGTTTTGTAGATTTTAATAAATTTAGTTTTTTTTAGTTACTCTAATTGGTGGATCCGTAGTAATTAATTAAATAAATATATACACTCACGCCTTTTTCCCAGAGGTGTAGGCAGAAACTAGAGACCGCTACTTAATGCATAATTCTTGCATACAGTTCGCGCCAAACTTATTGTCCGGGTTGAAGTTGGCGCTAGCTAACTTTAACCTGGCCGTAAAAATCGGAGAAAGAAAAATATTATTGGTGGTTACTGGTGGTTGGTGGTATTTGTCCATATAGAATTAAATAAATAAATAAAAATAACTTGTAATCTTAGCATGGAAAATGCTTAAAAAAATACAAAAAGATAAAAATAAATAGGTTAATAAGGTGCAAATTCCAAAAATATTAATGTACGCAATTGTATAAGTAAGTAATAACAGTGCAGTGTCCCGGCCAAGTTGCCGCACATTCATTATTATTTATTAGTTTTTACGACTCGTCGTAACGTCCGCCGCGCCTGCGCCCGCGCCGCCGCGCCGCTCTCTCGACTATTCCAGTTTTATTAATATAATAACTAACTAATTTGAACACCTGACACATGTATAAAGGTTGTATATTTTTTCTAAGAACCATAGACACGTAATTACTGTGTTTTGTTTGCGATTCGACGAATGTATTTCGTGATTTTGACAACTTTATTGATACCTTCTCGCAACTGAGATAATTTTAATATAATTTATTTTATATCTGAACAGATCTGTAACGTAAAAACATAATTGGTTATATTCATGTTTGTAATTAATTATATTTGTTTAAGTAGTGGCTATAATAGTGTCTAGTGGACCTAAGCGCGACTGATACGCTCGAAGTCTTGGATTCGATCCCCAGGTCAAGCAGTGTTATTGTGTGTTTTTATAAAATTCTTGCTGCCAGTTCGAAGTTTGGATTTGTGCTCGGTTAGGTAATAGGCTCGCCCCCTAATACATGGGACCTTAACATCGTGGAAAACTGTCTGTGTACTAATGTACACCTCTGCTCTTTTAGGCATACAGGCGTATGTTATTATAAGATCATCGTCATAGGCTAAACATAATGCCAAGGTTTTGCAGACTACTCAAGAAACCTGACAGCTTCTAGAAATATATTTTGGAGCTGCCGCAAAAATTTGATAGGTCAAGTAATATTGGCGACCGTTTATTGACGGATGAGATGGAAGCTGACGTTGATCCCGTTACTGCGCGTGCGTGCAAAAAGCCGACACCCGTACAACACTGCTCACTGGACGAGTGCAATCACCCCCAGTGAGAAGGTCAAGGATATTTATTAGAAATAAAAGAGGCTCGATTGTAATTGGTTTGTTTGATTGTGATCGAATGTTGGGTAACAAGTCAAATAATATTTTGAAGTGGAAAACTCAATTCAAATGACTAGTAGGTATTTCTAAAGGCCTCAGTAGCGACCCAGTTTGAATTTGCACAGGATCCCCGGCTCTATCGTTTGTGAAATTTCAAAACATAGCGTGTAAACACTGGTGCCAAAGGGTGTGTGTGCAACTATTAGTGAGTTTTAATTGATATAGTTTAATTCAATTATAACCTAACCTAAATTAAAAATTTACAAAACCCCCGACATGAAATGTAATTTGACATTTTGTAGTGGCGGCCATCTTGGATTTGAAATTAACATAGTGTATAGTATTCTACTAGTTAAGCCCCTTTCATTTGATACCCATATTGACGGAGTTGTGAAAAAATATGTAATTCGCTATTTTGTGGCGGCGGCCATCTTGGACCGATTTTCATCAAACATAGCTAAGAACACTCCCGACTAATTCACCTTTCAATTAAGAAAACAAAATCAAAATCGGTCCATCCGTTCGGGAGCTACGATGACACAGACAGACACACACACACACACAGACACGTCAAAACACCCCGTCGTTTTTGCGTCGGGGCTTAAAAATAAAACATTTGACTTTGACTTTGTGGAGTGTGCGGCATTTAGTTTCTGGTGAATTACTGTCCAGGACGCTGCTGAAGCCTTCTATACACATGCGCGAACATACCTTCTATACACATGCGCGAACATACCTTCTATACACATGCGCGAACATACCTTCTATACACATGCGCGAACATACCTTCTATACACATGCGCGAACATACCTTCTATACACATGCGCGAACATACCTTCTATACACATGCGCGAACATACCTTCTATACACATGCGCGAACATACCTTCTATACACATGCGCGAACATACCTTCTATACACATGCGCGAACATACCTTCTATACACATGCGCGAACATACCTTCTATACACATGCGCGAACATACCTTCCAAGATGTACGAATAAAAGGTCATACACTTGACACATGGCAGAGCAGTATGGAGGACGTAATCAGACAAAATTACCCATTATAGTCACGCCCCTCAGTCACGAGGTAGCGACTAGGAAGAAGAAGAAGGTTCTGTACAGGGGTACATAGTAGTATATAATAGCACTTCTATCTTCTTACCCTTCGAGTATACAGTTTATCGCCTGTGGGTATACCTAAGGACTCTGCTACATTATTAAAATAGCGGAACCGTCTCAAAGCGCACACATTAGCGGCACACCGCGACATGTGGCGCCCTCACGCGGACATCTCGTACAAAGTCTCACAATAAGCTTCGCGCCACATTAGCGAGGGCTTCACAACTGTCTGTACCCGGGCGTCTACACTTATGAACGCTAATGTGACAACTCAGCCTTACAGTAACATCTTCACAACACTGATTTTATGATAAATTTTAAGATCTTCCTAGGAATGTTGTTAAGGCAACAAGTGTGAGGCATAGGTATTAACTTATGGATAAAAGTGGAGAGTGCGTGGGTTTTGATTTGCTTGATGACCTATTTTGAAGGCAATACCACAATATCTTGGATCAGATGTTACATAAATAAATATCTTGGGACATTTTACACAGCACCATCTAGTCCCAAGCAGAGTTTTTTCATGGGTACGAGACAATATCTAGATATAATACTTATATTTTTTTTTTGTTAATACATAAGAAACACCTAGACAAACACAAACACTTAAGTTCATCACATAAATATTTGCGTCCTGTGGGAATCGAACCAACGACTTCGTGATTACCAGTCCGGTACTCGAACCACTAGACCACAGACGTCGTTAAATCAAGATAGCATCTAAGTAAGAGATTAGCTGTAGTGATGTCTGTCATAAACAGTGATAATACTATGTTAATGAAGTAATACAGGTGATATGAACCAGTGATAACATCGTACAGTGCGTACACACAAGTGCGTTATGTTGTCTGCTTAGGGATGGGTTATAGCTTCCTGTTTACGAATCCGACTCTTACAGAACCTATTAATTATTATTCATTAACATTAAAATATTGCAGCTTGATTGTACACAATACAAATGTTACCTGTGCTTTCATTACAAAAAAATATATACTAATATTATAAAGAGATTTGAATGTTTGTTTGTTTGTATTGAATAGGCCTGCCCTGCTACACGATTGACCGACGATTTAAAGAAGGTGGCTGGCAGCGGATGGATGCGAGCTGCCCAAGACCGGGATGGTTGGCGCTCTTTGGGGGAGGCCTACGTTCAGCAGTGGACGGCAATAGGCTGATATGATTGAATAGGCTCTAAAAACTCCTGGACCGATTTGAAAAAATCTTTCAGTGTTAGATAGCACATTTATCGGGGAAGGCTTTATGCTATATAACATCACGCTACGACTAGTAGGAGCGGAGTAGCAATGGAAAACGTTCCAAAAACGGAGGGAAAAAGTTATCAAGACCACGCGGGTGAATCCGCTGGCGGAGAGCTAGTTATAGTTACAAAGAGGTTGTCTGGCAGAAAATGCCTAAGGCATTAAGACCGCCTTTATACATATCTGTACATAATGCATAAATAAATAATAGGGTTTGGCTTTGATCCTCAAAACAAAATATACTTAGCAAGTTAGCTCAAAATAAAAATATTGGGTAGGACAGTTATAGTACTTATGTGTTATTTATTTCATGCATACAACATGGTCTCAATATAAGGCAACATTTAATGTTTTCATCGGATCCGCGACGTGTCTGAAATAAATCAAACTGTCATGTACGTACGACGACGCGCGACGCGACGCGACGCTCTGCTCGTATACAGAGACAACTGGTATCCTGTGCACGGCAGAGCAAGAGCCAAGTACAATATTAACGAAATAAAATATTAACTTGCTGGATTCATAATTAAAATCATAAATCTTTAAAATATTATTAAACTGTAGGTATAAGTATGTCAACAATATTATTGGAATTAATTGGTGACACGAAAACATTTTTTGTTAATTTTTCAACGACCCCTCCAAACTTTATTATGTAGTATTGCAAAAAGCAAATATGTATAAAATATCTTAAATGAAATATCCCAATTGATGTTAAAATCCTTTGAATTAAGTTTCCAAATATACTTAGTCTAGTAAATATTTTTTCAATGATTTCCTGGCCCCGTAATATTTATTTGTTTTACAGAAGTCAGATGATAAATAACAGTGGGAACTGCTCCATAGATCTGGTCGTTTAAATAAAAGAAGTACCTATTGTGTACCCAATACAACTTCCTTATCATCACAATCAAAAATAAGTCAACTCACTTGTCCCTTCCTACCTTCAGTGGATCCTTGTCCAGTTTCTCAGTTTTTGCGTCATTTAATAACTCTGCGATAGTTATAAATAGAGATATCTCTATAAGGCCGGCGGGTGTTTGCAAATCATTACATCCGTGGCGACTCTGTGTATATTGAGTGCTAATTTTTCTTGCCTTAAGCTGCGTTTTCACTAGGTGGCCAATGCAAATACTAGCAATAAAGTTAGCGTGTCAAAATAATGAAAAGTAGTTTATAGCAATACCTGGAGCTCCCTCAGACGTATAATAATCATTCGGAATTTAAAATGTAAAATGTAAATAAAACTTGATACATAGACATACTACCCAAAAAAGAGTTCTGAGTTGTGTTAATCAATATAGTCAATAAAGTTATTGTATTGTCGACTGATTACGTAAAACTTCATCCAATTTGGATGATAATGTTTGCTCTAGATTATCATAAATGTTCGGTAGAAACAGTACTTACATTAACAAAAATACTAAAGATAGATCGAATTCTGTCGTCTAGTGAATACGCCGCTTTAGTTATTATCCTGTATGACGAGCTAATGGCGTCCCATTCATTGTGCGACGACATATTTATCCTTCAAGTTAATTCGCGTATAATTACACGAAGCGTACAAAGTTGGCAAGACATTCCGTGCTATGTGTACGACAAGTCGCCGATAACAGTCGCGCTATTTATTAAATTAATGATAATTTACGTGTAAATTCAAATATATCATAAAACGTACAATGTTAATATCGTACAATAATAATAAATTGTCAGACATGACCTACACAGTTACTGGGAATTTTATTTGCATTCCAAGCTTATATTAAATAAAGCTATTATTAAAATGAATTAGTCTGGGGTTAGCAAGTAAAGCTGCTGATTATGTAGTCGTGGATTCAATTTCAGGGCTAAGTAAATTTGTATTTGACTAACTTAGATTTGTGTCTGAATAATGACAACTCTTCTTTAAAATATAAATTTCCAGCTGTTGATAGTGATTGTATATATATCTTGCATTAGATACGCTTTGGGTGAGCAATGTACTCGTATTCAAAGCAATTAGCTCACAAGATCAATAACGTTTGAATTATGCGCGCGCCACAAAAACAGCAGAGCGAGCGGATTAGCTGAGCCGTCACTTTTTGTTTGATTTATGTTCGGGTCCTGATATTGTTTGAGTTCAGAGTTAATTTACTTTTGGTGCATGTTTTAGACTGTTTCAAAGATCAGCTGGCGGGCAGGATTCGAATCTGCGTCTTCTGGTTCGGTACACCAGAACGAACATAACCAGAAGACGAGTAACTTGTCATCTTAGCATGGAAAATGCTTAAAAAAATATACAAAAAGGCTGTATACAAAGAGTTATGTGAGTTTAATTCAATACAATTATTTTTTTGTGAATTTTAATGCAATCCCTAAGAAATGAATATTTAACTCAGGTAACTAAAATTCGGGATGTTTAAAAAAGTTTAAAAACTTGTTAATCTTAAAGAACGCGTCCAAACTTGGCTGTAACACTTCCATGCGTCTACTAAGTTGTTTACGTGTTATATAAGATACAGTAGCGTCTTAATAATATTGAAAAGGATTTATTTATGTACTTAATACCCTTGTCGCCGGTCGCTCGTGTGTTGCGCCGCGCGCCCTCACTCCTCAGCCAGTGATTACAGGGTACATAATTACACGCTCCACGTCGATTCAGACGCTCCTGTATCCTTGGCATTTTGAAACCTAATCATATAGGAAATTAGTCTAGACCACTGTGTACATTTATAATAAGTATGTATTATCTTGAAACAAGGTAAAGTTAATTCAATACACTATTATTTACGTTCGGCTAGTGACGTTCAATTTAATTATAATTATCATGCTGATGCCATTATCCCAATTATTCCCAATTTAATTGGTTTTTTTTTTGATGCGGAAAATCCTCATGGACCCCTGTCATCTGGGGAGGTGGCATTAGTAACGATGCTGACGATGATCATCAGCAACCCATTACGGGCCCTTAATAAACTAATTGCTTTGCTATCGTATTAAAATCTTAGTGACAATAAGGGAGGTTAAGTTTTTTAGTTGAGTCGGTCTCCTGAAATTAATCATAATCCAAGCACGAGAATATTTCATTAGTCTGTTACTCTCTTCTGGCATCAATATTTAATTCCTTGAGTCACTTATCTATTACTTCTTAGTATAAATACGCCGGAATCATAATACCGTAGTCTAGATGTAGTTAGAGACACAAAAACTGGCTAATTGACCGTCTGTCTGTCTGTAAGGTCGATATCATTCGCCACGCCTGCCCCGAGCGGACCACCAATTATTACATTACACGGATTAGACATATCTATGACACACACGTCGTTACGAATGTACCTATGTAATACCTACTACATGCGTCCATTTATTAACATGTTACTATATATAGTAGTACATGTTTACTAGAAAACTTCTAATTGATCGTTATCACTCAGCCAAAATGCCTCTATAACAAATTCAAATTCAAATCTTTAATCAACTCAACAGAGAGTGATCTATGTAGAATTTCCCCTAAAATGTAAACTAGACATGACAAGCTGTGTAATAATAGCGTATAATAGAACAAAGGGAGATGAAGGTACGCACAATCCAAATTCCGAACAAATTGCATTCAAGGTGGCAATGCTGCCAGTCTTCTGGGACGCTACCGGATGACATCGATGGAGAGGAGTTATGCGCGTACAAACATTTCGGCGATTCATTTACTTTGACGCCTAGGTCTATTAGGGGTTCCCTTTTTTTATTATTATTTTGTACAGTGTGTAAATATTTTAAATTTGATATTTTTATTTTATGTTGACTTTCTAGATTTTAAATTGAATAGGTAGTTCTTTTTCTGTAGTGTTAATTATTGTCAGGAAAAGGTTTGTGTGTATTTTTTTAATCCACCGGGATACGCAGGCGAAGCTGAGCACGGGTCGCTAGTTACACATAATTTCATGACTATTCGATGAAGAAACGATTTTTTATTTTTCTTAAAATAGACCTAGTTTACAACAGTATATGCACAGCGCCATAACAAACGATATTTTCCCCACACTATGTCCGCATTTCATTCCCTACAGGAGTAGCAATAAAGTCATTGGGTCAGTGGTCACGCACTATTAGTGTTGTGCACTATATCGATACAAGCATTAATACTCGGCACTATATCCAGTGCGGTTGATGAAAGTGGCGCGTTGTGCGGTAAATATAGACCGAGGAAAGCGACCACGTGCTCACTCACATACAAAAATACTGAAATTACGCAAAATATGAGTCGCTCAGTATTTAGGTTTTTGTTTTCATAGATATTGTATTATGTATTAACTTTTGCCTGCAGTTTTGCTCGTGCCAAATTTGAACCCGTTTACAATTTTTTTTCGTATTTTTTTCTGTTTTTATAGTTTTTCTGTTATTCGGGACGGTGGGCAAATCCAACAAATTAAGGATCAGACAAATCGTCCAGCCGTTCTTGACTTATAAATGGTGAACTAACCCGGCTTTGTTTTATACATATATTCAGATATTATGTATATGTATCAGAGCGGTTTGATACCAAGATATTATTTTCATAAGGACATTTTTTTTTTCCTAATTTCTTTGTAGTTATTGTGTTATTGGTGTGCAATAAAGTGTAAAATAAATAAATAAAATAAATTATTAATTGAACTTGGCTGGGTTACTACCGCGCATCCAAATAATTTGTAACTTTTTTTAATTCGCTACTTTTAAAAAGAATCAGGTAGTCTCTTGTTTTTGTTTAAAAGCAAGTCAATAATAATTGTAAACGCATACCCAGCTGCCCTTACCACTTGACCAGGTTATCTTATAGAGCTGGAGGCATTCAGGCAGCTGTTCTACATGACAACACGTGTGTCTCGCTGAACTTTCGCCGACACAACTAACGTACACAATGTCCAGCAGTTAGTGGGAACGCAGCGCTTTGTCTGAACTCGAGCGCGGAGCGATGGAAAATATGGAAATCTGACGCGAACATTAACATGAAATGTTATTATTGAGATTTATGACACTTGTATTGACGAGAAATGCTATCTAGAAGGTACTGTGTGAAAGTCAGTACTAGATACTTTTCTTAATACTTATTATTCGCTTCATAATCATAATATCATAATCATCATCATCATATCAGCCTACAGAGGTCCACTGCTGAACAAAGGCCTCCCCTATAGACTTCCACAAGGACCAGTTATATGCCAGCTGCATCCAATGACTTCCAGCGACCTTTATCAGGTCATCTGTCCATCTCGTTGGAGGTCGTTTCACGCTGCGCTTTCCGGTCTCCACTGTAGGAACTTTCTGCCCCAGCGGCCATTAGTTCTACAAGCTATGTGCCCCGCCCCCTGCCACTTCAGCTTGCTTATCCTTTGAGCTAAGTCGGTAACATAAAATACCTACTTTTAATCATCCACAGTACCACAGCCCATTTGATGGATTTATTATGCTATCTCAATTCATCTGCATGGCGGATTGTAAGCACAGCAACATTTTGGTTTCACAAAAGAATTAAATATATCTTAATATTTTATTTCGGGCACCAAACATACTTATATTTAAGTATTTTAATTAGGGAAAAATTTATTCGCGGTCAGGACTCGAACCTGCGTCTTCTGGTTCAATACGCCAGACATTATGACCGCTAAGCCTCCGCTAGTAGACTTATGGCGAGTCCATGTTTTCCTTCATTTAAATAACTGGTAATCTTAGAAAATCACAAAAAGAAAAAACGTCCTTCATCCGTCAGTGCAATTCCTATAGTTAATATCTTTTTAATGAGCAAAATAGATCTTTAATTAAAACTTTCATAAAGTGACCGTATGTGTGTGTACCTATAGATGAAGCTGAACACTTTCAAGTACCCAAGCGCCCAGGCGATCCACTGAACTACATCATATATTTTGCTCGCGACCTTCACCTAAGTCCTCGGCGGAACATGATTCATTCATCCAGTCATAACGTCTTAATAACTGCATGACTGATGACACCAGTGACAATCATGTCTGCGTGCTTTGAGGTATTCACTACCATCGTACTAGACTAGACAAACAAACAACATTCCTGAAATCTTACATCACACAGTCACATCCTTAAACTTCGTTAGTTTTTAGAATTGTGACTTTCTAAACGAGGAACGTAAATACGTATGGCGCAGGATTTTCCGAATGCATCTAAGACAGTTTCCATACACATTGTTTCTATTCGTTGATTGATTCAAACGGTAGATTGCAACTTCTCTCCAGGCCCTGATCTCGGCGATGTAGCCCGCAGATGTAGGCAACGTATTCACTCAATCAATTCGATAGATTCTGTCAATCAGCGGTATTTCAACGTACCGACTGCACGAGTCACGACAGCGGAGGTACTTTGTATTAATCCTGGGGATTAATTTTTTTCTACGGGTAATAATAGCTTAACAGCGTGCAGATTCCATCCAGCAGGCAGTGTTGTCTCTAGTACATGTTACCTCAATATCTAAAACTGCTAATATTACCGTTTTCCCGCTCGATTATCTAGCAGGCATCAGATCAATTGCGTTGCGCCGGCGCAGTTAGATTAACCACTTAGCGCATTAAGCGCGGCTCAATTGTGTCTATTGTTGGCCACTGGAGCGGCGCGCAATGTTCGCTTGTTTCCACAATTAATTGGTTCTTCCGTGTGCCCATTCAGCTGATGAATGAAAGATAGATGCGCTTCAAGATAGCCGTGTCAAGTGGACGTACTTTATTCGCTATTACTTCGCTATTCGCATTCACTAAGACTGAACAATGAATAGAAACAATAGAAATTAAAATTAGAATTTGGAATATTGAATTTGATATAATTCATCTACGACTTACCTGTTCTGTGACTCTGATGGTACTTACATTTTTGTATTTACAATTACTTACTCTTGGTTCAATGACCCTGAATATATCGTGGCATTCGATACGAGATAACGCCACACAATTCGATCTTTTTCCAGATAATTTCTACTTTTTAATAGGCCAGAAACGAAAAAATAAATTTAGAATGTGCAGGAAGATTTCTACTTGGCGAGTAGGACTCGCGGTGGCTTAGAGGTCATATCGGCTGATGTATTTAACGAGAAGACGCAGGACATCTATTGTTATCAACAGTGAATTAACAACAAATAATGTAGTCATCAACGTCGCAGCCCACACTGTCGAGGTCGGTAGCTCGGCAGGCTCCACTACAGCGGATGGTTTATGCGCAGGCGCCGATTAATTTACAACGCTAGCGTGTGAGTTACAACCGCGCGACGCGACGCTGAGGCGCTCGTTAGCAGAGCTCAGAGTAGCCCTCGACATCTGATAGCGTTATAAATGTGTGATAGACAAGCTATGTTGATGAAATAGATAGGTACCTCTTGGGTGATACGAGTTCTAGAATCCACAACACAGTTCTAATTGTAATGTTACGTATATTTTTATTTGCTAAACCATAGTTGCCAGTAGTTTGTTTTGCCTTTGTTCTTCGGTCCTAATCGGTCGATCAACTCAAAGCTAATGTTGCTATATATAAAGGCACATAATCTAGGCATCACAAATGGTCTCTAAATGATTCAGTGGCTTAGTTCAAACGATTCTTCTGTTTATACCTGACTGTAAGACCCCTTCTTAGGTATGCTATTCTAAGTAGTTCAGTTAGTCAAGTTCTAAGTTTTTAAGCTTTTGCAAACTCTATTAATTAGTGGATTAGATATCTACCAATACCTAAAGTGTTTCAGAACATTTGCCATAGAACAGGCCTATAGGCAAGTTGCATTTTGACATTCGAATCGACAAACGAATAAAATCTATGGAAATGACACCAGCTTTCGATGAATACGAATGTCACTAATGTCGATTCGGATGTCAAATTGCACGTCTAGTCACTAAAACACTGACTATAGTCACTGTAGCCGTACGATATGGTAAGTTGACGCGAGTTCGTTACTCGCGGCGTATTTCACGCGGCCGTCACCGCCGGACGGCGTCACGTCACTCACATCACTAATCAATCGATACGGATCGATCTCCCGTATCGATCGTGATTCATCGCGCAATGGTACACGCCTCGTTACTGACGGTAACTCGACACGGTGACTGACACCTTTTACTGTTATATTGCTTAATAACTTAGATGCCGGGTGTAGGGTCGGAGGTTTACGAACCCGTTCGCTAAACATCGGGTTTTGGTCTGGAATGTGATATTCTACTGTCGTATTTTCTCTCTTTAGTTAGTCGCACGGTTAGTCTAGACTTGTCATCTTTGCTAGTATATTCTAGGTTGAAAGCCTATTTATCCAGCGGTTAGCTTGTGTCCAGAAGTGGTGACACAGGCCCTAAAGATTATTGTCAAGCGGTACAGAGGCGCGGCTTGGTAGTTATAATTTAAAGTTCGAGCCTTATTCCACATATTCTAAGTTTTGTTTTCTGTATGTAGGAAAAAAAGAAGAAACTGTGTGACGTATCATTGCACAGACAACACTAGTGTAGAAACTTGTGTTGTAGTGATGTACAAGCATCCGCTAAGATTCTCACGAGATTCGGACAAACGAGATCGATTCGGGTAACACCGCGGGACATAGCTAGTCGCAACACAGCGCATGCTATACGCATGGCCGCCGGGCATGCACTAAACATAATTTAAGATTAATTAAAAGAGAAAGTAAATCGTTTAAGTTTACTAATCTCAGTATAATGAGTCGTAAAGTGCAATCAGACAAACAAATGTGTTGTAACGCCGCGGCCGCGTGGAACAACTCCACGTTAATTACACACTCGTTACTAGGGCTGCCAAGCGCCGCGGGGAACGACAGAAAAATATTGTCAAATTCAAAAGTGAGGATCTCCCACTCTAATAGAAAAAACACCTAGATGTGTCTGTGTCAGTCTTGTAATTCCTCCGTGACTGTTCTAAGGCTAATTAGGCTAATATTCAGAGACGATGCTTAGCATAAACTTAGGTTTCCGTATGTCAAATTGTCATACAAATTTGACATACGGAAGCATAAGTTCATGTTCAGTCTCGTTTCTGAATACCAGTCTTAATGTTCAGAGACGATGCTAAGCGTAAAGTAACTCTTCCGTATGTCAAATTTGTATTACAATTTGAAATACGGAAACGTAAGTTTACGCTTAGTTTTGTCCCTGAATAGCCTGAGACCTTCGATGTGAGAACAATTATTAAATTTTTTAGGCAATAAAACTTAATGTATTGCCACCGAAAACTGTTTCTCAAGCTTAACACAAGTGTCTTAATTAATCTTCAGACACAATGACTTATTTGCACTAAGAGTTATATATTAGCATTCATAATAAAAAACTTTTCGCTTGCCAGCCCTGACCGAATCGAAATGAAGCGCTCCGATCTACAAATATTTTCTCTATAGAAGGCTCGTGTATGAGAAATATGTGAACCGGATAATTACTGGGAACTTATCCGTTGGTATTCCTTGTACAAATACTAACAGATCGGTTCTCATATTACTTTTATTGGCCTTTAAAAGGCACTATCAAGTTATACTTATTAACAAGTATACTCACTTAAGTGCAAGTAGAATTGTAAAAAATCTTTTATTCCTGGCACCCAAACAGATTCTTGGATGTCAGTACGAGCATTTCAAATATAGTTGTGAAACACTAACCAGCTAGCAATTTGATGCTACTTTGATAGCATCAAATTGCTGGCTGGTTAGTGCTGAACTGTCACGTATACCTACGTTATTACTCGTGGATGCTCTCACAATGCATCGCTCAAGACAGATTTGAAGTGACGCGACCAGACGAATTGACCATTTACTATTAAATTACTATTGATGATTGATGATAATATAGGTAACTAGACGTGAAACGTACCTGCGTTATACCTGGGTAGTTTATCGACTTTCTAAGTAATATGAGAAACATGTACAATCGTAGCATTTACAGAAAACTCTTTAGAGCGACACGTAGGTACTATGTGCATAGACCATTCTCCACTGCCAGCCGGCAATGTATTATATACTAGCATTCCGCCAGCGGCTCTGCCCGCTATCCCACGGGAACCATACATTTTACCAGGATAAAAAGTAGCCTAGGTACTTTTTCAGACTATAATCTATCTCTGTGCCAAATTTCACCCAGATCCGTTCAGTAGTTTTTGCGTGAAAGAGTAACAAACATCCATCCATGCCATCAATACATCTAAACTTTCACATTTATAATATTAGTAGTATTTTTTCTAAGGCCCTACTGAGTACTCTTACGTACTTTACGATTGCGTTGACTTTCGCCTGCAGTATCATAAAGTTTGTTCAGTTAATATGGCTGCTATCTGGATATACTGCGGCCAATGGTACAGCGAGCTGGAGTTACGACTCATTGTGGAGCTGAGACCGGGGCCGGGGCCGGGGCGGGACGGGGCCGGGGCGAGCTGCCCAGCAGGGCTACTCTACTGATTTACAGCTATTACGATTTGGTAGCGAATCTATTCACATTCGTCTTATAAAGAAGTAGAATATGACAGCGTTTGACTAACAATATTGTTAATTAGCATTGAGCTTCCGCTCTCGATCCAGTTAAGGGTCATGTAGCAGAATAATGTAGAATTAGTATATTGTTTTTTTTTAAAGAAAGTCGACGTCAGGCACTAGCTGCCTGGTAATAAGCCGACTTGACAGCCGCGAGGCACAGTAATATATACAATTTTATGTAACTTATCTTCTAAGTGTTTGAGGGTATAATTTGGGCACAAATTGTGTCACTAACATATATTTTTAGATTTTTACTGACAATCCGAAGCATCCAACGAACAGAGTATACAAAAAAGGGTTAAAGTCGCGGGTTTTATTTGGCTATTTAGACTGTTTTAATTGTAATAAGATGGCAAATAAGCATACGGACCACCTAATATTTACTTACCATCAGGTCCGCAGCCTATACTCAGACCCCAGCGCCAGTAACACTAGTGGTATCACCAGCGCGGTCGTCTTGCCACCTCAGCGGCACATTTATTTCATTGGTTACATTGCCCTTCAAAGCGAGACACATTATGGCTTAGCTGGAAAATATTTGACAATAAGGTAGTACCAACTTAGAAAAACTCCAGCTGCAGTTCTACAACTTTAAAAAAACGGTGTAATTTTTATTTTTATAATTCTTATCTGTGGTAACCTTAGGCACCATCACCAACCTCATAAACACCTCATTGGTTCAATCAACAGTTAAATTAACTTCAAATGATGAGACGACATTCCTGTGGCTTTAACTATGTGTTTGATAGTATTATGTTCAAATCAAACTAGTAGGTAGGGCTGCCCCGCGGCGATGCTCGCATCTCTAATTAAACATACTCAGTGATTCATGGTTATTGCGCACCGTTGAATGGGTTTTAGGAATGATGGTATGTTTGTTTATTTATCGGAAATCAGTTTTGGTCAGAAATATGTATTCAATTTGACATAAATTGTTCGGTTGCCGATAGCTACAAGCCATTAGTATTTTGGTCTATTAACTGATTTCAATAAGAAGATTTCAAGCTCTCAGCCGTGCATGATCCGTGTAAAAACGTTGACTGCTATATCTACGAGTACCTAATTTTATTGTCTTTGTCCTATACTGACGTAGTAATTTAGTCAAAATGGAAAATTTATATCAATGGCTTTCTAAAACTAGTCTTGGTCACACAAAGTGGAGAAAAACTCCCACACACCAAATATTATTCTTCTATACTAATATTATAAAGAGGAAAGATTTGTTTGTTTGTTTGTAATGAATAGGCTCCGAAACTACTGGACCGATTTCAAAAATTCTTTCACCTTTGGAAAGCTACATTATCCCCGAGTAACATAGGCTATATATCATCACGCTACGACTAATAGGAGCGGAGTAGTAATGAAAAATGATGCAAAAACGGGGGAAAAAATTATAAGACCACGCGGGCGAAGCCGCTGGCGGGAAGCTAGTTAGTTTATAATTTTCTTCGGAATGGTGGTTGAGAATGAGAAAAATGAAGATTTTGTGCATGTCACAAGCACCCACTATCCTCAGTGGGTTCCTAACAGGAAAATTGAATCTTGCTAGTGAAGTATTAAAATAGTTATTTTAAAAGTCAACTTCAAATTATCGGAGAGAGATCAGTGACTTATAATCGATGATATAATCGAGACACGTTACAGCTCTTAGTTATTGGCAGCGTTACGTTGCGGAGGTCAGCTTCCTCAAGATAATCTCACTCACACGTTCCTCTGATAGAGTCGTAAACCACGGTCTTTACAAGTAAATGATCAAGCAAATTAAATAAGTTGTTAATAATGTGACAGCTCGCTCTAGTGATGGCCGCGCACAGACTATCGATACTTGTTTAAATCACGACGACGTGATCATCGATAAGCATTTCAATCACTTTAATAGTAGGTATCAGTCTAAATCTGATTAAACATTATTACTTATAATTTTAAAGGTCGCAACAATAGGGAAGATTTTGTTATTAAATGACAGATGAAGGCTCACTTTACAAAGAAAATATAATTGCCGTCTTACCTTGGTAAAAATGAATATGTGCCAGTCGTTGAAAGTATGTAGTACCCTGTTTTTTTAGTGCAATTTAGTTAAGTATAGTTACTAGTGTTTTTGATGTTATTATCTAAAGCAAAACAACTAGACATAATGGAATGAATGGAAACAACAACATCATCATCATCCTCCTAGCCTTTTTCCTAACCATTTTGGAATTAATATGAATCAGATACCCTACCGATATTAATACTGTTCGACACTTCTACAACACTATTTCTTAAGAATAGTCATTGAAAGTGCAGCAAATAAGTAGGTATATTCGGCTTAATTGAAATCTCTCTGGCGGACAGGTAAGCAAATATACGACACTTATCGAGACGTAATGACAATATATCTTTAATCGGTTAACTTTATTAACACATTACCCTCCTTCTGGCAGTCGGGTAAAAACACTGTTTCCGCGTGGCGTGCCATTGAGTGCTGTATTTATTTACTTTATATAGATACCTACAAAAAATAATAAGGAAAAGTATTACGCGTCAGTACGTCGAACTCGAGGAAATCGCACCAAAGCTGCACACGTTGTAATCGACCGAAACAAATCGAACAACGAATCCAAAAAAAAATTTATGAACTGACAAATTGTCGAAAGTTATGTTATTTCTGTATCTACAATGTGTTTCACAAGACACCTCCGAGAAACGCAACAGTCAAACGTACCAAGGCAACATAAGGAGCCGTGCAAGTATTCATAAAGCATTAAGAACCTTCTCATTTGTTGAAGTCGGTTAGTAAAGAGTAGTTCTGACACCTTTATTATATTATTATAATCGATTTACTATTACCGATTTATATTTACTTCTTCTAGCTTTAAACTCCATGTTCGTAACGTGTCGATTGCAAATAAAAATAGAAATGTTTTGAGCTCGCACTTGTTCGGCCCAAAACTCAGTAACGCGGACTGCGTTTATCGCAGGACATGTGGGGCATACGCAACGGACTTTGATTCAGTTCTCTCTTATAATTCAGATTATTTCTTCCGGAGGTTTGTATACCACGTATTATTAGTACATTGCACCCGTGCGAAGCCAGGGCGGGTGACTAGTCAAATATAAATTGATTGCACTTCCGCCATGCGAGTGAGTCGCCTCATTAATGTGGAGAGTTGGAGACAACGTTTCACTCGGCTATTAAAAGTTGAAACTTGTTCGATTACGTACGACTGTTTAAATGAGCGATCAACCTTTATGGAGAGTATCTGTTTAAAACTTAATCAATATACAGTTAATTATTATATCTACATAATTTATCTTCTTGTGACGCCTCCCTACGTTCTGAGCTTTGATTAACACGTCGTGATAAAATCTTTTCAAAATGCCAGTTATTTCCAGTGTTTTAAACAATATTTATTATCTTTATTTTGATGAAATATATTTTTAATGATTATATTTTTGTATAATTGGTCCACATATTTTGCCTACTAAATTGAAAAATACAGGGCATAGTGGATAGCAGTGGTTTTTGCAGCACTGAATATGAAGTGTGGAAAGGTAACGCTTGATGACTTTTATTTGTTCTTGAATGAAAGAGAGATATTCCATGTTCTGTTAAGATGTTTTTGAGATATCTTCCAACTTTTTCTGACCTGTAATTCTAATAATACAAGGTCTTTATGATCTTAAACCCTACATAAATTGTTTCGCGTATAATTTACGCACACGGTACAAGTGCGCGTAAAGGTATGGTTGACATAAACCCGGCGCGCGCCGGTAATAGCGTTGTCGTGTCGCGCGCCCGTAATGAGTAATAACGAGAGAGGTACCAGGGGCCCATGGCGAGCGAGGAGTGCTCGGCTTATGAAGGTCACAGTATAGGTGGTCGGACGTAAAGATGCGGACCCGTAATGAGTAATAACAAGTGCAGGTACCAGGGACCCATAGCAATTGAAGAGCTAGCATAAACAAGGATATTGATGTTCAATAAATATGTGGACATGGTTTATGAAGCGTGTGGACTGGAGATAAGGGAACTTACTTTGTCCAACCGTTTCTAATGGGGTGAAGGTATAAACTGTAAATCTTTAGGCAGTGACCCTGCCATCATATTTGTGTATCAAGCTAACATTGGTGGATTTTCTGCATTATTTTAGCGTATTTTTGATATTTATTTATTTAATTTTTTCACTCCTCATCATACCAAGTTTCTAGGAACAAGGGGCTGGCATAAGAATATACGACGTTCAAAAGAATGACCTTACAAAATTATTATAGACCATAGACCTTTTATTGAAAAAGTCTTAAGTATTCGATTTGTTACGATTGCTCTTCGATCTCAATCTAGTTAATTTTTAGCCAATCGGTTATTGGTATACAAATAATATGTACGGATCCCAACGCGCACTAGAACTAGCGTGACACAATAAACAAACAACAAGGCGTTTAACGTGTGTCGCGCGCCCCGACATAACACCGACATAACGCCGCACTTCCAGATAACAGATACACGACGCATCTCACGAGTCAGGAATGCTATAGCTATAGGAGCAAGGTTTATTACTAACAATGCCTACTTATAATACTTTGCTAGACTTAAGCACGCTTGGTATGGGCCCGAAACAGTAGAACAAAGCATGAAAAAAAATGCTAGAATTGAGTCCTCCATTTCAACTTCAAATTTGTTGTTTGTTAGTTGTTTTTTTGATTGCGGACAAAAATACAATAACGTCTCCAAGTATAATGGATATAGTATAATGGATGTAATAACCATAACAGTCATATAATTCAGTTATTAACTACTACTCCAGTGACCGCACTACAACACGATCAGGTTGACAATCACTGCGCACTCCACTTACTGTTGCATACAACACACACATTCGACCAGCGACCTTGTAGGTACGACGGAGGAAAAATACCAAAATGATGGTATGAAGGGCTCAGGGAAATAGCTTCTAGTTTAAGAGGAGAAATACTTGTATCCATTTGGGGAGCTTTTACAATACTAAGGGCCTGTTTCTCCACCTCTGGATAGCTGCGAACCGCTGGAAATTCAAAATTGAAACAAAGGAAGTCATCGAAATCGGCCCAAATGATGTACCGAAGGTACACTTATTGGAAAAAATACTCTGTATTACTGGTTAAAACCCTAGTCGTACTTTTTTTATGTTGACTGGGGGATGAGAAAAAAACTTTTAATTTGAGAAAAATAACGCCATTTTGGCACACTACTATCTGTTTCGTAATGATTTCATAGTAAAAACTGACAGTGTCAGTTTCGGAATGTCAAAAGCACGCTATTACGGCCAATACGGCAGATTATTATCAGTTTTATTGTGATTTTTGGTAAAAACTATCAACTTGACAGCAGTCATGTAACTCCGGTACAAATTGGGCTGAGTTGTATGGGCTTTTGATGATCTCTTTTGTATAAAATTATCTGCCAAGTAATTAAACGGGAACTTATCAGGACGTGGTGAAACAGGCCCTTAGTGCAATAATGAAAAGACGATGAAGTATCTACAGGGCAAGTAGGAAGTATCTTTGTAAGGTTTTCGGGTTAAAGTATAACCGACTTAAATCATACATTAAACAATAGTAAGGTTATACTTGCACCACAATGATTTCGAATCAGAACAAGAACTCAAGTTGCCGAAATTATCTGGTCGTTCCAACAGAAAGGTTCTGCGACCACTCATTGGATACCGCAGGACGATCTAAGAGATTGCCCGACGATCTGGTGAGCTTGCTGTGAGTCACTGGATGCAGGCGGCACAGTCCTTGTAAAAATCTGTAGGGAAGACCTTCACAAGTTGGCGCCCTTGAGATAATGGAGAAGTATTACCTAACTTTATTAATATCTAGGTAATCATAATCATGGTAATAATTTACCATACAACATAGTACAATTAGGGCCTATTACATAGGGCCAATTTCGATGACTTCTCACTGCTCACGATTTTCCAGCTAATAAATCTAGATATACAATTTGACAAGTATAAGTGAGCTGTAATTTAGTCAATAGAACATGATGCACTCACAGTCTGCCACTCATTATCGTGTAGGTATCATTATACTATGCCTCGGCCACAAATACATCGCCACGCTAGTATGTTTTAGTGTAGTTAAACTGTCGCTTGAAGCATAATACGAATTCTCTGGAGCGCCTTATTTCGTGGCCTTCGAGTTAGGCCTTATCCGTTGTGTGGAAAGATTACCCGGTCTTCTTCCTAGCCTTTTCCCAACCATGCAGGGACGGCTTGAAGTCTTACCAGATGCGTCATACTGATATTTGAAGGATAGACTGGCTGTCAGGCTCTTGAACTTCTGACTGTATTAGTAACGATTGTCACAGATTTTCGGTTAAGAATGGTCACTCATCCACAGACTGGCCACGACAAGCGAACTTTAACCTTGCAGATGGATTGACCAGCGCAGTTATAACTTAGCTACGAGCTCCTTAAAGGAAAATTACCTGGTATAGGAATAAAACTCAGGATCTTTTTTTTAAATTACGCACATTGGGTTATCAGTCAATACAAGTACTTCTAGTACCGACTTTATATGACGGTTTAGTCACGACCTACCTGTCTATAAATCATATATTATGACAGGCTAAGTGATATTAATGTAGTTAGTTGCGAGCTATACTGAAGAAGACACTTTATAAGTGTTTACAGCGCGACTGGCGCGGCGATCAGATTTCACGCAATAAATTGAGGAAATATACTTAATTAATGACATCGTGCGCACTGGTCATAGTATTAAGACGTTAAATAGTTATTACTTGTGATATAATTATATCCATGTGCCTATTCTTAATAAATATTATAAGTATTCCATAAAGCAAGAAAGCTCATGAAATGATGAAAGATTTGATCGAGAAAGATTAATAGAACTTCAATTTATCAATATTTTAATAATAATTATTATTCCAAAGCAATTACCTCTGCCACTGTATTGCATTCACATAATATGTCCAATTCTGTAATTACTTCTAATATTAATGACACCACAAACTTCCAGAACAAATTGTAACGTAATCACTCTTTACCTTCAACATTAACTGGCGAGTTAACTGAAACCATAATGACACAGAAATAAGATTAGTTGTTGTGTGTCGGCAAATTGGCGTGGATGCAATATTTCAAGTGTCGAATGGCAGAGGTAATTGAGTGGATGATGGATGATACCGAAGAGATCGTATCTGTTTGTCGACGCAACATCACTTACTTATAAAACATCACACAAATAGTCACGGACCACGGCAGCAACGTCACTGCATGTAATACTCTCCTAATGCGAATTTTTAATTGTTTATCTATTGTGACGAGTTTACAATGAATGTATGGAATTTAAATAGCGTGACGAATCGACAATGTGGCATGTCGACAATAACCGCTATTAATTATCGTCTATATGTACATAAATATCACTTATTCTCCCACTGATTACTGACGAAATGTCACAAAGTATAATGTTTGTGGGGTGTAGGCATCCGATGAAGAGGAATAGAAAGTTTTCTACGCGGTAAGGAAAAACGCTACACCGTTTGTACAAGTGTCGGAGTAGTTTAGTGTGCGGAAAATCGTCATGTATGATGGAAGTATGTCGGAGTTGTATGGACCTACTCGTCATTACTCGTGTTCTCTCATTCCTCACGACCGCGACCTTGGCAGAATATTGCCTCCCCCGTTGCGTCGCCTCCTTGGCAAGCAAAACTAAACGTGTTCGTAGTCAGAGGCTCTGCAGCTACCCACGCGTCACGCTCCCGAACATGAATACAATTGTAGTATCCGGCGCCCACTGAACAACCTGCTGAGCATTCTGCTCACTGTTGTAATATCACCGTCACCGTGGCACTTATTGCTTACCTTATGACGATATTATTTTTCATAAGATACTGTTACGCCTGTATTCTGCAAAGGGTTAAGCAAAGATGCTACTACTAATATGTATAGGTACACGCAAAATTACTTACATGCATACATAGATTCACCTTCACGCGGGCACGCCTATTTCCCATAGGAGTAGGCAGAGACTATAGAGGCAGAGACTATATTTCCACTTGCTACGATCCTGACACACCACTTTCGCTTCATATATGCTGATCAACCTCTCCATGCATGCTTACACCTACAGTTATTTCAGGCCTCTCGTACTAGGAGGCAATTCTATTGCCAGTGACCGGCCACAAATGCAAACTCCAAGAATTTTATAGAAAAATCCAGTTTATTCGACCTGGGAATCGAACCTAGAACCTTTAGCGTAGCTTGCGACCATTATACTAATGAGGTATGACTACATAGAAACCAACCTTAGAAAGTGGGTGGTTGTGCTTACATGAGTCCTTAGTGTAAGGTATAACAAACTCATTACTTATTAATGACGGAGACATGTTGTATGTATGAATGATATCATAATAATTGTGATTTATGTACTGGAACAGGTGATAATTATTAATAAATTATGTATCGGCGATCATTTGCATATACTTATCTAGCCTTGATCACCCGCCAGGTGGCGATAACTCTAATATTTATTGACTTTACTATTCCATAGTTAATACTAAGGCCATATTCCATAGTTAGTATTAGTCTCAGCATGAACTTACGCTTCCGTATGTCAAATTGTCATACAAATTTGACATACGGAAGCCTTGCTTTACGCTGAGCATCGTCTCTGAATGTTAGCCTAAGGATTCAGAGACGACACTAAGTGTAAGTTTACGCTTAGCGTTTTAACTCTGAATATTAAGCCTCAGACGAAGGGTAATTCCGTCATGACGTGTAGGTTTTGACGATTGCATTGTTATGGGAGGGGTCTCCTATTCTTTGCTGGAAAGCTCGCCATATTGTAAGTAAAATTGGTAACAACTGCTGCGATACTAATTTAATATGTTTGTACTACGAGTGTCGTACCAAAAATACCAATGTAGAAGAGTAAAATTGCAATACGTGAAAACAAACGTCAAAAACAGAACATGTTGTCAAATAAATTACCGCCAAAAATTGTTCTTTTGAAAAATTTTGAGATATTTATATTCAATAAGGTAGGTATAACATTAACATTTAATAAGAAATGTTATATTTAATAAGATAGGTATATTATTCAATAAGAGACTCTCAGGGCCTATTTCACCAGCTCTGGATAGCTAATAAAAAATGGAACTAAATTTATATGAGACTAGCTGTTTTCCGCAGCTTCCCTCGCATCCCAAGACTTTTTAATACTCTGATGTATTAGCTATAATACTGTAAAGATTCCTAGCTATTTTAATTAAGCATGGAAAATGCTTGAAAAATACAAAGAGACACTGTAAAGATTCATCAAAATTATTTCAGAAGTTTTTGCGTGAAAGAGTAATAAACATCCCTCCATCCTCACAAACTTTCACATTAAAAATATTTGTAGGATTATCTGCCAAATAATTTAAGGGAAACTTAGTAGGAGGTGGTAAGACAGGCCCTTAATATTGTACCTACCTAAAGTTAATAGTACACAGTCTGTTCGGGCATTATGACCGAACATTTGCTATAGTCAGCAATTTACTTTACATCGCGCCATTCGGACATATCACCGACAGTTCGCCGTCAGCAAGCGTATGGTGTACTCACCTATCAATTAACATTAATTTGTTATAGGTATTATCAGTAATTATTTTTAGTGTAAATCAGTTATATTTTAGCATTATTTTTAATATAATCAATATATCAATCTGTGTTAATAAACCCTATTATCTAGCTATCCTCTTCGTATCATTTATCATCTAATGTACCTAGCCCGTACACAGTCTACCAGTGGAGCTCGAACTCATGACCTTTCGTCCGCTTTTGAGCTAATACATCGGATCCGCATGTCTGCATGGCGCGCAAGAGTTGCAGAAACAAATGCAGCGCGACCGGGTGGCAACGCGACGCGAGTGACGCGACGCGTCGTAAACTCACTGACGATGAACTATAAACCACAACACAAGGGTTACTGTTATTACACGAACAAAAGAGATTCTGGACATCTCTGGTACTTCAGTAAGTTCGGTTTCGGTGCTGGCAGTACTTACTCAATAGTCAATACATTTATTGCACTCCACAAGTTGTTGTCAGGCACATGTAGGAGAGACGAGGAGGAACTCTGAACTGGTTTATGATTTTTTATAACTTCGTATTCGTAATAATATATTTTGTATTATTATTTGGATTATTAGTGATAATTTGCTCAAAAGTGCAATGGTGCCTCCGTGCCTCATAGAGCACTTAAAACTGACACTGACTGTTGACAACTGTTTACTAAAAATCAGAAACGCGAAAATTTTGCAAATGGCATAAATAAGATTGGAGGTCAGATAAACTGCTTTCATTTACAAAAAGTATACAATACATAGTTTAGTCCATAAAAACTGATACTAAATGGAGATGTCCCTCAAAGTGACATCGCATGGTGACCCGATATCGATACTTACGCAAATAGTGTATGTCGACCGAATATAACGCGTTCAGTGACGCTCCATATAATATTCCACAACACGCGAACATCTCCGTAATGTACCTAGTCGGTGTAGCTCGGCAGGCGAGGCTGGACCAACGACAGCCGGTGCACTGCAAAATACGGGATATCTATTAAAGCTCATAGCTCATAGCTCAAGCTGAAGACTTTGTTTGTTTGATTGGACGCGCTAACCTCACGAACTACTGGTCCGATTTGAAAAAATCTTTCAGTGATAGATAGCCTGTTTAAGGAGGAAGGCTATCAGCTATATATCATCACGTTACGACCAATAGGAGCGAAGTATCAATCAAAATTGTTGCAAAAACGGGGGAAAAAATTCAACTTCTACGGGAACAAGGTCGCGGGTAAAGGGTAGTAAGAAATAATTGGTCACCTGTGCCTCGACCATGAGTTTTTCTCACTAGACTCGCTAGCGACGCCGTAAAATATTTGTATGGAAAACCCTCGCAGCGCCTCTAGCGGTTACGTAAGGAACTAAAATCTGCTATGAGATTACAGCCTTTCGATGCGTAAAAAACCTATCGAAAGCCATTCGATAGAACTCATGGTTGAGGTACTGTAATATGTAGCGAAAGACCAAGGCTCACTCACCTGGCGATGGCGTCCAGTGTGTGTCATGGAACCTAAGTACCGGTTTATTGTGCACGAATCCGTCCGTCCGTCCGTCCGATTCTCCAGGTGAAATAGAATAGAACTAACATCATTTTATTAACCCCCGACGCAAAAACGACGGGGTGTTACAAGTTTGATGTGTCTGTGTGTGTGTCTGTCTGTGGCATCGTAGTTCCCGAACGGATGAACCGCTTTTGATTTTGTTTTTTTTTTATTTGAAAGGTGAATTAGTCGAGAGTGTTCTTAGCTATGTTTGATGAAAATCGGTCCAAAATGACCGCCGCCACAAAATAGCGAATAATATTTTTTTTCACAACTGTCTCAATATGGGTATCAAATGAAAGGGCTTAACTAGGAGAATACTATACACTATGATTGACACAAAAATTTTGTGGTAACGGCCATCTTGGATTTGAAAATGAAATCCAAGATGGCCGCTACCACAAAATTTTTGTGTCGGGGGTTTTCTAAATTTTTCATTTAGGTTAGGTTACTTTCATGAATACCTAGTTATGATGACATAGAGGTGTTAAAATATTTCATCATAGCATCCCTTGCCAGTTGTGGCGAGGGAAAAAAATTAACATTAAAGGCGTGACAGGCGATCCATGAGGATTTTCTGTTCTGTAAAAAAGCTGCGAAATATTTTGTATAGAAAACTATAATGCCTCTAACGGTCATCTAAGAAACTATGTTTTCCATACAAAATATTTATTTGTATAGATTCGTCTCGCTTTCCGCCAGCGGCTTCGCCCGTGTGGCCATTTATATATTAGCCAATGTATTCAAAAACTTGACAAATTATCCTAAAAACCTTCCCCGAGAACCACTCTATCAACAGACGACGACTTTGTTTTATAATATGTAGTGATCGTGATGATAGCGACTTTTGTCAAACTCAAGGTAATGCTGTAATACTTTTGTATCTTGCCTGTGTATTTCTTTTTAGTGTACAATAAATCATATATATATAAATAAATACTTCTACTATTTATCTGCCTCGGGTCTGTGTTCCGTAGCTCGCGGCACATAGTGCATCACGTCGCGGTCGATACATACTAGTGCGAGCATCGCGCGTACTAAAACGTATGACCTATATTGTATGGAGCGTCATAAACAAATTATGTGTAAGCCTTGCTTTATGCGACAAATCGAACATTATTGTATGTATAAAAAGGATGTACTCATTATGGTAAATAGCTTTGAAAATTAGACCAAACCCGAAATTTAAAAAATATCTGCATTTGGCAATATAGAAATGCAAGAATTGCATGGAACATCAGCTATTTTTTTTAATTAGTTTTGGTAATTCGTAATAGATTGGCGTTTATAATAAAAATGGGTTGCTAATTTTTAAAACCCAATAAGTGTGACTACCGAACTATTAAGTACGACCTCGAAACTGAATTAAAATCGGTGGTGTTCATTATTTCTTTAGATAAATATTAAAGGTATACACCAACGCTAAATGCAGTTAATTTTCAATGCGAATATTCGCCTGAAACCCGCATATTTCAAGCGTAGAGAGATCAGTGATGGTGTGACGTGTGTTACGCAAGAGCAGCGCGGGCGCTAAGTGCGGCGCACACATCGCGCGTGCGCCGCACTCACGAGTCACAAACAGCTGATGCCGAACGACATTGGCGACATGTCACACCTTACATAAACGACGCATGTTTGTTGCGCGAAAACTACACACTTACCCTTAATTATTTAATTAATATGAGCTATATTCTTTGTTCATCCATCTACATATACACCTATTTCTATCGGGTCAGCAGTGTAATACAGTAACAGTGTATTTTTCAGTTTTGTGCGACGCTGACTGTACAGGGTGCACCGGTGGAGGCTCATTACATTGTGGCCACTGTGCGACAGATCTCTGCGCAGTATAAGTATTGGCATAATGATAAAATTTGATATAGGTCCAACATCATGAAATGCAATAAAATGTTGCGCGACCCCAACACGTAGAGTTCATAAAACAATAAAACATTATATTACAGCTCGCTTTCATTGTACTTAGTTTAAAACAACAGTAGTGCAGACCCTACCTTCCTTCCTACTTAGAATGTCAAAACAACCTCAATGTTATTGTTACCTCGCACCACTACAACACAGAACAACAGCCTTTCATCTATTGATTTGACAATGTGGCCATCGAACACACTGCTCCGTACAAGACACTCTCACTCTCACTTACCTATATGTATAATATCTTTAAGTGTATAAAAGAGAAATACAACTTACTCACTTAGTATTTCAAGAACTATAAAGCCTAACTTGGCTTATAATGACATCCATTAAAAAAAAGTGGTGAAAATTCTTCCGCGATTAGCACAAACAATATCAATGCGCACAGCTTTATGTGGTTACTATCTTACAGTACTCTTTTTAATAAAATTCTACTAGTTTATTTACTATTCTTATACAATAGTCACTCTCCCGCCGCCGTATCTGTACATCTGGGCTCATCTACTTAAGTACTTACCATGCAGTTAGCGATGTCATATTCATGCAGAGAGACGACCATCAATTAAGTTATGATAAAACCAGTTATTTCTCATGACTGTACATGTTCTGAGAATTTTCGTGACTTTGACCATTGCCAAAAATGTACAAATTTATCAGCAGTAATAATCATTGTCTGTAGGTTTTAGTAGACGTATACAACACGCGTAGGTGGTAGATATACCTATGTTAACAATATACACGTGTTTAACACAGTTTTTATTTTTTCCAGATAATATTACGAAACCGGACGCCGAGTGTGCACAGTGCGCATAATTCACGAATCACTACAATGGTACGATGTAGACGCGAAACTAAATTACGTAAAATCACAATGTGTCATTAACTGTGAAACACAGTGGTCATAAACAACAGTGAGCTAGACAAAAAAGTGACAGTGAAAATGTGCTTAAAGAGATAAAAATGGCAAAAATAATTAGGATGTGAAACATGTTGGAATGCGTGCGCGGCGCGAGCACAGTGGTACGCGCGCCGGCCGATCGTGGACAAAGTTTACAAAAACAGAAAACTACGCGAGGATTTATCTTGCTGCTCGGAGTGCTGCATTGTGCCAGGTAACATTACAGATTGTAGTCACAATACTATTTATAGGTACTTACACTGTTTTGTTTTATTAGTTTTTTCTGTAGCGAACTGCAATAAACACGATATAGGTACGTAAATACTTATTGCAAAGAAAAAATAGAGATGATGTAATTTTATTCAAAATGTATACAGTCAATACCGTTAACATAATATTCAATTTATTTAACCATGATTGAATGCCTCAAAACGGCGAAAATATTTATTAATTAAATATTTCCAGTTATTACACTAATAGTATTTACGTATTTGGGTGCGTTTTCATTTGGCTTAGTTCAACTGATTGGAGCAAAGAGGAAATGCCGCGCATGCCGCATGCCCGTTAAACGCGCGTTTGTTTCTAGGACTAGTACTTACACTACTAAACTATTACTAGAACACATTTAGCAGAATAACCGAAAACGCACATACAGTATGTTTTCCTGATGTTGTGTGACTTATAAGAGTTTATATGTTAAAAAGCAAACAAACAAAGTAGTACTAGAACAATGAATTAAGAACCTTCGTTTTTTTAACTCGGTCAAAAAACAATAAAAAGTATGAAACACATTTTGTTGTCACTTCATAGAATAGATCGGTACAGAAATAACGCTATAGAAAACTTAAAATCTATCATGTAGATTATATACGGCCATACGGAAAAGTACGTACCACCAGCCCCAATGAGTAAGCGTAGTGATAAATTCTCTCACTGTGTGGAAAGACATCTTCAACCTGCACACGAACATGTTATTGTCTTAATATCATTCAAAAACATCGTATTCATAATGTCTAGGATCTTGTCATATAACGGTACTTACATAAATATTAATTACAGTTTTTCTTCTCGGTCCAGTCAAACGAGTTTACAAAAACTAATAAAATTTTATATCGACCAATAGTGTAGTGGTCTCCAATAAAACGCAATGGTATCGCGAACTTGTTCATACGTTATGACGCTACGACACTTATTGCGTAAATTATTAACGCTTTAAAACGCGCTAAACTTCCAAACTGTGAATTTTATGTCACGACCGGCGAAAGAATGTTCGGTCGATATAACCCTTAGGCCTTAGTCTTTTGTAAACTGTTGTACTTGTGACCTGCCTCAAGAACCCGTTGTTCACTGACTAAGCGAGAAAATATGTCCATCTCATTTATTCTATATATTCTAGAAATACTTACCGACTATATGATTTGACATAAGTTATTCGATTCCAAATTGAATTATTAAGTCAAAAACCTCAAAATTAGTAATTCCACGACAGCACTTGTTACTTCTGAGTAATTGAGAGACCTCACATTAGCAACTTAATCAAATTCATAATTCAAATGATATGCTAATGTATGCGAGCACTTATCAAAGTTATCAAAACAGTAGTTACAGCAAATTGCCTTTAATCTCGCCACAACTACCAAACTGTCAGTTATAACGCTACCAAATAATTTCGATCCCAAATTCAACGTATAAATAAACCCAAAATAATTTCAACCATACATCAAACTCATAATAAAACATCGACAAGAGATTGATCGAAAAAATATAAAAAGGATACGATTCAACAAAAGGTAGTACCAACAATACCACTATACCCCGTAATTACGGATAATAAATCCGCAAATTGAGGATCGAACGAACCAAATTTCAGATCACAAAAACTGACAAAAAACAAACATCATATCTTTGTGAACATCAAACCTATTAAGTCTGAACATTGACGTGAATAGTAATGTATTTGTCAACATACAGTTTTTTTATAAAGCACGACGTAAACGTGTGCGTTGGCTTCAAATTGTGGGTTGAAGACTCGAGAGCCGGGAGCGGCCAATTATGATGTTTTTGTTGTCAGTAATGGGTGCTTGTTAAAAGTTTTCGTATCAGTACCTGCCGCCCGGGTTTCAATACACTGTTATGTGTATGATTCACAACGGTTCCCAGCATATTTACATATATTAATGTTAACAACCCTTCGGAAATTATATTCTTAACTCATCCTAATCACACACTACGATACCAGTCTAAGAATATCTGCATATCTTCCAAATTGCAGCATGTCCCGCCCGCGCGGCCGGCCATTATGTTGCAAACTTTTGTAAAAGTTATCGATCTCAGACATTTGCATTTTACGAGCTATTACAAGACATTTGTTCAATTTGTTCTATCCACTATGCACAGAGCACTTTAACGGCTCTACAAAAGATCATTCATGTGATGTAAGTCAACCTCAACGCTGAAGACGAAACCCTTCATTACTGCCAATCCCTCAACTAACCACATAAGGGCAGTATGAAATCACCTTTAACTTCCTTAAGTACATAAAACTAGCCCTTACCCCCGTTAAACTAGAATATAAAATTGATTGCAGCCAGACATGATTATGACAGTCGATCATTAACGATTTCGAATTTAACAGCCCCGCCCATTCGCCCACGAGTCTGTTTACGCCTTTTCGCTTAACAGGCGAGTTAACGTCTAGTTGTGTAGGCTTTGGTTGGGGCGTGTTAACGCAAACGTACTCCGAGACTAGGACAATACAAAACTGTGCCACGGACAGTATAATGCTCATGATAAAAGATTTGCTCCATAGTAATCTAAACATAACAACGAAATAATCAAGTATGGTCCTTCTGTCTGTTATTAAATAAATAATAAATAAATAAAATTCATTTAATTCAGGTAACCATGACCCATAAAAACAACCACACAGAATAATAAAATGAACTAAAATAAAAATACAATTAATAAAAATATAGACACAAAACAAACAAATCAAATCAGGCACAACTCACAACATGCCTACTGCAGCAATGCCTGATGTAAGGGATATAGTATTGTATAGTACTTGCACAGTGTGCTGTCATGTCACTAGTCTGTGGAAAGTATTGCGGGAACACGACGCGCGGAACATCGGGCAGAGCCAGGTGTGTTACGCAAGCCTGTTAGCGCGTATTACTACAGTGTGTTAACTATAATAGACTTTTTATAGCAACGGTAAATTAACTATATTGGATTTAAATTAAACATTGCGATGGCGCCGAACGATACGTGCATTCCGAGTCGGACGGGCTGTACTGGTCTAATAGTTATGAGTAGAAACTCATTTTTAAACGAGCGTTTAGTTTTCCTCAATAATTTGTCCCGATTATAAGATGTGTTCCAAGAAATATGCTCATTAGGAACGAGAGAGATCTTAAAATGAAATATGGTCTGTATTACGACTTCCAGGAGTCAATACTTAAACTAAGAGGCGATATTGTTGTAGGTATATTTTAAACAGACAATACAACATTATGTTCTTATCCATTAATTATTCAGAAAAAATAAAAAAGCATCGTCTTTAAGTGGGACGAAATAAGAACGTATTCTCAGCTATTTCCTATGCATTATAAAAACCCAGGTGGCGGCCGGTCACCTCGCGAAACATAACGACGCCATTAGCTCACTGTGGACGGCTATAAATCTCTGCGTCCCTTCCTAGAAGATGACCATTAATTCTAGTAGCCTTCGATTTTCAACAAATTGCTAAGTTGTAAATAAATTTACGCTAAAATAGTTTGGCTACAATTTTGTTGATATTTACTGCTGTGTTTTTGTAAATTAATTGAATTAAATATTATTTACATTTTTTTAAAGTTGACATACACCATTACGGTAATATTTGTATAAAGGTTTAAAAAATGTATTACTTTACCGCTAACATAATAATGGTAGAACCCATTGCATACTCTGTGAACTGCCTGTGTCCAGGTTTGTAACACCGTGCGAAATACATAATAGATTGTATCGACACCTAAACACTGTGTTCTAAACGAACTGTATTGTTGTACTAATTGTAATATACAGACACAATGAAATACAATAATTACTCATTATCGATTGACAGAAACACAATAGTATTTCTAAGAGAATAATTTGATAGGATACAATTATTTTTTCCTGGATATTAGAAGTTTATCTCACTGGGCTCCAGGGAGGGTGTTGGGTCTAAGGACCATACTCTGCTGCATACCCAAGTTATGTAGTATCTAAGTATATTTGTAGATATTCCTAAAAATTATGTGCATAGTCAAACATTCGAAAATGAAAATGAGAATTGTTTTTTAAAATATATGTAATATTCTTTACAATATCCAAATGTAATGAAAAAGAACTTAAAGGCTCTTTTACCAGAGAACATCTATTGCTATTTAAAATTTAAATCAAAGTGTTATCTAATACATGAATATTCGCACGTAGACCCGACTATATAAAACGTATTCTAAGGAGTTACAGTACTTTACTCCAGTGATCTGTCGGTGTCTGCGATGGTGGCAAAGCCTCGAACTCCGAGTGTTTACGACCGACGCGAAGGCTCGTTGCCCACCAAATTAAGTGGCCTTTAATAGCCGACCAGCCTTTGAGCTAGGACCTCACTCCACAGAAAGCTATGTGACGCTTGTGAGCTGGAAGACTACTACAAAGTTATAAAGGGGATAGTCATTACCCGACTGCCGAAGGAGGAGGGTTATGTGTTTGACGCGTATGTATGTATGTATGTATGTCCGGTCGTAACTACTTAACGGCTCAACCGATTTAGATAAATGACACCTCATTAAATTCGTCTTGATGGCACGAGTGTCACTGGGTACATGAAATTCAAAAAAAAACAAAAAGGCGGATTTTATACGCTTTAATTTTCTAGTTACGATGAATATTCTAGAAATGTAATTTATGAATTTTAAACCATGGCATAGATAAAAGGTTTCTAATTCCTGTCTGTAATAACATGATCACTTTCTAACTATCGTGAATGTTTCTATGTTCGACAGTAATAGTTATGAGCCGAGCGTTAGTAAGCGGACAATGGCTTGTTGCCGACAACAGATTTTACTTGTAACGTAGAACATTTAAAGACATAAACTACGTTAATTGTTATTGTCTAACAGAGATGCAAAGCTAATAAATGTCTAATTAATCTGAACAACTGATATTTAATCTTCAAACAATACTTATTAGTTGTTGTTCAATCCCTTGTCTCGATACTTATAATAATCATTTTTCTTTTATTTAATCTTTAACTGTTTAAATCTACATAATTTATAATCATTGCCCTATCGTGTTGTTCATGTTTCGTATGTATACTACAACGTTTATAACTACTACTGTGCGCATTTCGTTCAAATTATCATTTTTAGTGGCTTTAATACTACTAGTGTAGTACTTTAAACTATACTAGTGTTTCTCTTGATGCAGTTACCAATAAATGAGTGTGTGTCACTTAATATACAAATACCCGAGTTAAGTATAGTCCAGGAAAGTAGCTAGCATGATAATAATAATAAAATGCAGTTACTCATGTGCTTTTTAAAAGCGGTGCAAGGTAATTTGCCAGCACCTGTGGTATCGCTTGCACATCACTAGATAGCATAGCTCGCAGTGTGGCGAGGTGTCAAAACAGTGTTAAATGTTAACCGCGTCGCGTGTAATTTTGTAATTTATTAAAGTTTAACGTCGTAATAATGTTGGTGATAATGTCGGAGTTAACTCACAATTATCTTATTAGTGGTATCGAGCACCAGATCGCATCGCGCTGCGTATCGCACTCGGATCGCGCGTGAGCACCGCTGGTGGCCTCTGATTATGTGATCCTACTACATATAAGCTTGGGAAATGTTCCAAATAACTCAAACATAAATTATATGTTATCTTTTATTTAATTATGGTGTTAAGTTAATACCTACAGCTAGTGGCTTACTATATCGTCTATTTTACTGCCGACTCTAGGCTCCTAAATAGCTACGCCCGCCGTGGCCGTAGTGTGTCTTCTAGTAGGCGGCCGGTTATAGCGATGCCAATAATGAGCTAAAAAAGTAATGCGCTACAAATTAGCTGCTAAGCAAAAGTTAGTCCGCGAGCTTTTACTCAACGATCTTTTTTAAATTGTATTAAACGCTAATTGATGGCTCAGACTAAGCCGCAACCTGTAATTCAGATATCTACGGACCTCTGTCCATTATACAAAATCGTACGCTGATGACCTGGAAATATTATGTAGGTACCTATTATACTATTTATACATACCACCTCTAAGACCTCGGTACACATGGTTTGAAAATAAATATATATATATGTATTAAGTACTAAACACACAGGTCCTAAGTTTTGGTCAAAGGTTCCAAATAATTATTATTATTTCTCAATAAGACGATTCCACAGTATATCCCAATCCTAAGACTACACACGCCCACACGCCGTACTACTGCGATAGCGTAATGTAACCTCGCGACTACTTATTACTGTAATGGTGCACTTATCAAATTGATAGTGTACTCAGTGTCGAGTTACGGGGGCTGCGCGTAACACTCAGTGTAACGACTGCTTGACGATATCGACGCGATATACAAACGATATAGACTCAGTGTACACGACGCCTTATGGCTCTACCACATTAGGTGGGCCGGGCAGGTAAGGGTTGTTGTGCACTAAGGCGTAACAAAATGCTACCAAGAAAAAATAAATCTGTCTAAGACTATACTACTGCAAGGATCAGTGAATAATTGTGCGAACTACTTTCTTGTTACACACTATTCATAATAGTTTTGCTCCTGTTGTTTGTAAGTCAATCTCAAATCCTGCAATATGTAACTTACGCTGCGCCAGACTCCAGTGGACTACTCGTTAAAAGTGCAAAACAAGTCAAATGTTTTATTTAAATGACTTCATTATTACAGGTATCTATTTTTGAGTTACCGTGTCAAACTCACCGCCGTATCGTTACACTTCAGTGTATGCTAAATAAGCTAATAAAAGACTTGGGCACTAGTCGAATACTACCTATAATGCTATCTGTCTATATGAATAATAAAAATGAATCGCCGAAATGTTTGTACGCGCATATTATCTTTCGAACTACTGCACCAAATTGAATGAGTCTTTTTTGTTGTGTTCATTACTGGAGAACAGGACAAGGTTTGGGTGTATTTTTTTTAATTCACCGGGATACGTAGGCGAAGCTGTGCGCGGGTCGCTAGTCAATATAAATTGCACTGCAGTGTACAGGAACGTTAATGTAAGCTAATATAACTTTCAGATTTCACTGGATGAAGACATTCATTATAACTAGCAAACGGAATACAATTAACCGAGTGCAAGTGTGAGTGTGAACACGCTTGTATTGTTAGTTACACACTTCAGTAAGTATGAATAATTATGGATAATTATGTTGGTTGCCAATATTTTATTTTTTTGAAGCCTAATAAACGATGTAATGTTAACGTTTTTTTCAACCAAATACTAAAATCTTGTAAAAGATTCGTCAAACAGATAAACACACAGTAGGTTATTCATTTTTTGTATAGATATAGCCAGATAAACATGTGGCAGTCATCGGATAAGTCAAGTGTTTGCCAACCCTAATTAACTTCTTATTGATCGTCCAATTAACAGAATAAAGTACACTTGTGGCCAAACGCAGTGGTGCAGCGGCAGGTGCGGCGCTGATGTCGTGTGTGTAGTGTATGTACAGTACACTGGCGAGTGACGGCGCTCGTCGATAATACACTGCCGTGCAATTTATTTGTCGTGTTTCTGCGTAGCGTCGTAATGTTACTTCCGACTGATCTGGATTGTTGGCTCACTGTGAATAAGGTCAGTGACCTACTGAGATGACTGTAGAATGTCCGCTTTATATTCGATCTAGAATTCACATAACGATAGTCTCTCTCTAACAAAATACCACGATAACTACCTAAAACCAACCCCGGAGTGTTGAATGCCATAAACACATAATTTACCTCTTTACATTATTAATGGACTAACATTTAGTCAATCGAGGATATTATGACATTAGCTATTTGATAGGCATCAGAGAGGAAGACTGATGGATCTTCGAATACCCACAATACCAACTATACCGCGTATCAATATACACCACACAATGGAAGGAACTGTCTCTTCTATGTAATACAGAGTTTCCTGCGATGCATGTATCCAAAGCATTTTAGATGGTAAAATAGTTTGCAATATTGCAGTAGAACCTTAGTAGGATAAGGTGAAGTTATTCGCGCATCACTCGCGAGCTAATGCGTCCACTTTCCCCGATCACATCAACGCGTGTGGTCACATCATCACATCAAATACCACTCGTACTTATTTACAACTAAATTGCGATTAATGTACCTGATCACGGATTAAAACTGAGTAAAGTATGATTTGAACTAATATCCTCTGTAGATACGAAAGCGTTGCGCGTTGTTTAAAAGGCTGGGTACAGACGTAGCGTTTGCACGCGCGGTTTATGAAACTTTAATCTAACGTACAAGATGTCGGGTTTGTTGCGTCCATAACATTCGACTTTTTTGTTTACAGTTAGGCCGGTCTGCCGGATCACCTACTTGTACTTATTGAACGAAGACCTTTCCCTTTCCTCATATAGTAGCTAAAGCACTGTAGTAATAGAGTAGTTAACGTAATCGTATCGAGTACGAATTATTTTTATAGAACACTGATAAGCGCTGCGGCCGATGTCAAGGGAACTAAAAAACTGCTAAGATTTCGCAGTTAAGTATTCGAATAGTTAGTAGGACTTGCATGAAAAACGAGAGCATGACTTCATATCTGACGGATAGTAAAGTTAGAGTATCGTGCAACTCGAAGGCTGGTCGTTGTTAACGAATAGTAAGATTTATCTACTACTCTATTACTACTATCAACCTGCCAGTCAACATGTATACTTAAAGAAGTTGACCTAGACACCCAAAGGTGTTTGTGATTCAGATATTATTGTATAAACATTTAGGTATCTCAAGTCTGTGTGTAATAACCATACCGGTGAACACCTCATTACAAAATAACTACATTACTCCGTGCCCTCGTCGACAGTGATGATTGCAGTCATTACACATTCATATTATACTTAATTCGTGCAATGATCGCAGCTGTATGCCCTTGCCCTTAGCTGACGTCGTCCAACTGCACTGATACGATAATGTTACCTACCAATAATGCTGAGATGATTGCACTACTTACTACACATTAATAACAATCCCGCTTGGGGCGCGCCTGTCTGCCCTTGCCCTTATCTGATGTTGTTCTGAACTTTGCTGGTATATTAATATAACTAGTAGTGTATGGGTGGCGCTGATGCTGACGACATTATTATGTGTTTAATGCGATTATTGCATTAGCGACTCGATTGGCGGGTAGAGGACACACGCGAGGCGGACGCGGGGGCGGACTGTGTTACGAACTTAAATATAATAACTATCTTACTCAGCAGAACAGTTAGCTTATGGAGAAGAACTTACAGCTGGTCGATGATGATGAAAATCAGCAAAATGGCTTTAAAAATTGCTATAGGGACATGTAACCATGGTTTTACATCCCCTTAATGTAGCAGTTATTTTCTCATACGCCACAATTTGACGTTCCTGCCAAATGTAGTTAGTTGTGCTTGTGATAATAAAAATTATGTCTTTGACCCGTCTAAGGGCCGGTTTCGCCTCTTTTCTACCTCTGGATAGCCTCCGCTAACTGCCGAATAAATTCTAAAATAGAACAAAATCTGCATACAATTAATTATTTGCCACCTAATTTAATGGGAACTTGAGCTGTGAAACAGGCAGGTTTTCGTTTTCAGCGAAAATTAAGGCTATAGTCCGCGCGAAACTAGTTGGCCTTGCCTTAGGTATGTGAGCGGTGGGACGAAGGGGCGGGGTCGCTTGCTTTTGTTTACAGTAACCTGCCGCCTCACCCCCCCGTCCCTGCCTAAAGCGTGGCCAACTAGTTCCGCGCAGACTATAGCATGCTTCGCCCCTTAGAGTGTCCTCTCCCGTATGTATCGTACACTACATAGTCATAATATCATCACACTTCAATTTACCGACATCGATGCAACATAACTTATTATTCGCTATGTCTCGATGCGAGCCATCACTTCGAGTTAATTCGATCATAAGTTACCAGTAACATGGAAACTCTTTATACCTAAGTGTTATTGTTTGCTTTTAAATACTTAATTATTATAATTACAGCGTCGCTGCATGTTGCCGAGTTAATGGAGTAAGTAAATAATAGTGTTTATTGTGTATGAATATTAATTGTTTGACGTGTCGCATAAATATGGCACTATGTACGGAAGACGTGCGCCGATCTCAAGTCGATTGTCATTGGTTACCCGACTGCCGAAGGAGGGTTTTTTTTTAAATAATAATTAACGACAACATCGTGGAACACACTTTACGTGAGTTTGCAAAGTTTTGTGAAGTGTTCATGTTGTATGTTAACGTTGGGGATAATCCTCTTTATTCTATAAAAACTAATTTTACGACTAATATCTATTAATTCGTCTTGGAACTGCTTCATAGCAGGCGATCGCTTGCGATAATTAATTTACAGTTATTTAAATGAGTTGAGACAATTTAAGGCCCATTCACTAGAGTGTAATAGCTTTATATGACACAATAACATTGTGCGGTGTCGGGGCGCGGTTCCATTACAATGGTCACAATGATGACATTAGGGCGCGCGCACACGCCGTGACACGCGACACGCTCGCCGCGCGCGCTCAATGCTGCGAGCAGTTAGAGGTGCGTCCGCTCACCGCGACTGCTGTCTCCGACCATAAATTGAATTGTTTAAAACGATGAGCTGTGACCTAGATGGTTATGGCTAAATCATAATGTAAACGACGAGTATGACAGTCCTGACAGATGGCGCATTAGTCAATGAAACGCACCCGACCGTGTCTTCTGGCACATATTGCAGCTTGAGATTAACTCAAGATACATAAATAATTACATTTTGTTCAAACTAAGATAAACTCAATCAGCTCTCACTCTAACAGATCTCCAAATAAACTCGTAGTTTTCGTTACATTTGGGCTTATATTCGGAGACGACACTAAGCGTGAACTAACGTAAGTTTACGCTCAGTGTCGTCACTGAAATTAGCCTTAGGATAAACCAACATCTTATAAAGAAATCGTGATCTGCTATTTTACACACCGCTTATATTATATTTGAAATTCTTCAGTTGTCTAAAATACCTAATATGGTTTTCTACGACAAATTTGTCGCGTTAGTAAGTGTGACCACTTAAACAGACTACTGTACAAAAGCTAGTGTAACTCGATATAATGCGGTCGAGTAATGTTACACACATACTAACGAACAGTGATACCAGCTCCCAAACGACATGGATACCTATGAATTCGGACAAAAAACATGACTTTGACATAGAGCGTAATCAAAATGTGTAAATGATGTACCTACATATAGTGATATGATTCTAATAGTGGTTGAGGTACCGGTCACGGTTTTAGTAACGTGAAAATTTGTGTTTATAAACGAAAAATCCACAATATTTATAGGCGGAAAGCCTTGAGCCGGTGAAAGTGAGGCAACGGGATTAAAAACAATTAATTTATAATAACAGAGAAGAGATGGATAAAGTGGGGTGTTCCTCGAAGCGCACCCATTTTGAAGCGCACCTAATCAAGAGATGATCAAGAGAAATGACAGCTAGATGAAAGAGTAGCATCGTGCTGTTCTTTCGTTCCGTTCTTTCGCTCAGTTGATGATGTAGATGAATAAGATCTTAGTCTCGTACAAATGTGCATTATACGTGATGAGGAGGTATGAAACGCATGTGACTAAAAGAGTGATGACATTGAATGTCAAATGACGGAAGGACAGAGGAATGCCAAAGAAAAGATAGATCGATTGTCTTAAAGTCGATATGATGGAAAAGGGATAGAATGAGGAGGTGACGGCTAGCAGGGATGAATGGAAGAAAAGGATAGGCTGCGCTGATAACAAATAAATTGGAACAAGGGCAGGAATATTATGATGACAAGTGTGCATTATAGCTCTTATTACTAGCAGGTCAACGCGTGGATTTAGGTACGTGAAATCTCATGAATGGGACGCGTGCCGAGCTCTCTGTATGAGTCGCGTCTACTTTAGTTCTATTACAGTAATGTATGTATGCACGATTTGACACAACAAGCCGCGACACGGTCTACTGCACACAGTTACTTTGTTCACTGTGGTGTGTCTGTCGCTAATAATGTAGTGCGGTGTACACCACAGCCACAGCCACAGTACAGCTTACATACAGACAGACAACAGATTATAGGTACCAATTACATACAAAACATGTTGTCATTTGTGCAGTTGACGAGCTGTGTAATAAGTGGCTGTGGTTGCCTTTATGGGTAATTTAGTTTGTATATTCCAATGTCAATTTAGGATGTTCCCACGCGTTATATCAATTTTGGCATCGCAAACTGCCCGTTTATCTTTTCTTGCATGATTCGTGTCCCTCCAATGGTCCAAGCAAATGTTTTTAGCGATAAAAACACAAATTGTACTACTAAGTTTGTTTATCTTCTATCTTTGATTTGTTTGGTGTACAATTAAGAACATTCTGTCTCTTAACTTGCAGCTTCTGAGGACACTAAGAAGGGAATTGTGAAAATTCCTCCGTGATTGGCAGGCATTGGCACAAACGAAATAAATGCAAAGTATTTTATAATATTTCTTTTACGAAAACGATTTTTTCTTTTTTGTTAAATTCTTTGTATTTTAAGACTGGCAATACTTACATTTTCTCTAGGGATTGTGTAACAAATCATTGTCATTTCATTTAATCCTAGAAAAATAAAGAAGCATTATTGTCTCGTTGCCGTATTGTTAATTTTAGAAACAATCATTAATAGCTTTACGTGTCCTCATGTCTCCGCCTCAGTGTTGTAAAATAGTGCTTATAATAGGATCGTGTAGGTACCCGGCAGTGCTCGGCGTAATCCTGTGTTTAACTGCGGAGAAAGTTATAATGAAACTATTAACGACACAAAACTAATGCGTCACGCTAAACCATACACACGCTATACGGGACCCGTACAGTTTTGTACCAAAGCTGTCATTGTTACTCCGGTAACTGTCCGGTGAAATACCATGGCCGGTAGACCAGAGCTGTGATGACGTGTAGGTACCACTAGGAGTTATCTATATAGTTAGATCACTAAAGGAGGCTGGTTTCAGCTAGATGCAGTTTTGCAATTAGTCTACAATTAGTCTATATTCAGATGTAGATTTTGACGCACCAATAGATTGTGTGTTCATGTATTTAACCCAGTCACTGTTCTCAGAACAAATTACCAACTAACATCTAATAGAAATGATCTATTATGAAATTAACAAAACGGACTTTAATATTCAGAGATGACACTAGGTGTAAAGTAACGCTCTGTATTATATTTTGACACAAGGAAGCGTAAGTTTACGCTTAGTTTCGTCTGAATATTAACCAAAGATCCTAATCATGTTTCGTTCTAAACTCATGCCCATAATAGAGTACGGAACCCTCATCGGGCCATTACAACTCCTTAGAAAGAGAAATCTCTCGTAAATAATACTTACTGGTCACATGAAATAAATATGGTGGTTACGACATAACTATAACTGTAGTAATTTATACGCAGTCAGGCGCACGCGCACGGTTACCGCGACACAGCGCGGTTACTGCTCACTAACCACGGATTATGCTCGTTACAGTAATACCAACATAATGATGCTGCGCGCCCATTTGTAACTCATATAATATTGTAATTACATTAGTGGTAAGTATGAACGCGACCGAACGCGAGCGCGTCGTGTGAACCCAGCTTTATACTGAGTGACGTTCCAGTGCCACATCCCTTACACACCATGTATTTCTTTAAACTTTTTAAACATATTGTCCTGACTATCGACCTATATACCTATAATTTTTTCTTGGACAGTTGGCTAAGAGCTTACTTAAATTATACTCTAATAGTCGATTTTCAAATTCAAAATACAAATTCTTGTTATCCAATCACGAACATACAATCATGTGTACACTGTACCCCATCCCAGCTAGTTTCCGTTACTAATAATCTACTAATTTAAACAAAGAACACAAATAAATCCTCGTGACAAGGGCTATTCCCCATACCACACCGGCAGACGCGGCACGAGACGAGCGCGACAGCGGCGCAGGCGCACGTAAATCAACGGCGGCATGTTAATGAGCCCGATTATTGGAAATATATCGTCGTAATGATAAAATATCGAGTGCCCAGCCATATATTAGCCGCGAACAACGTTACGTAATGTTTTAATAATATCTAAAAACAAAAATGTTAAAGTTAGAGCCAAGTTCTTACCGTATCGTTTTGTCAAGAATATGAAAATTGAATGTACGGTATGATAACAATAAGTACAGCTGTTGTGGGTACTCTTAAAACGATATGGTAACGTGTAATATCTTCCACAGCTATGACGAATTAAATACCAGCTTTGAGACAGATCATTCACAAGTCAGCCTCCAAATAACAGACATAAACTGATGCTACTGCCCTATTTCTAATAAATAACGTTTTGCGTTTTCGATTAAGCTGTTTGCACACAAATTCTTCTCCCGCACTGGGAGCTTTCTCTATCATGCACAAAAAATGTTTGCGTAAGTATTGTTGTATTTTGTCACAAAGATTTGTTAAGAACTTGTTCGCGCTCTGCGGTGCATGTGTCCCGTCCGGATCTTTCATAATAAATATGTTCAGGGCGCCGTCCGCCGCCGCGACAGTGGGTCAGTTCCTAATGTTATTATTGCACTAACTTTTTGCTAGAGGCTTCGCTCGTATGGTCTTATAAATTAAAGCCTACACCTCCAACTTATATCATTATATTTTGAGCAATGTATACAAAAACTTGATAATTTTTATACTAAAACCTTCCCCGAGAACCACTCTATCCATTGGTGAAACAGCATAAAAATCAGTCGGACAGACCGACGCGGTGGAGGACTTTGTATTATAAGATGTAGTGATGTATAAGGACGACACTATTTAAGTCAATGTGGTCATAATTAAGCCCGCTGTGCACTCACCTCAACGGCTTCTAATTTGACGACAACACCTTATAGATGATAATTACACTTAGGTCAATCAGTTGCCGTGCCGAATGATCTGGCAATAGATAAGGGCTTACAAACGAACTAAATCCAAAGTCGAAATTAGCAAAAATTTCATAGGTTTTCTGGTTCTATAGGTTTTTTACAGGTTCCACTTGATACTGTAATAAGTCGTATATACAACTAATTTTTAAATGCATCGCAAAAATGGCAACTTCAATATTGTTAATTGTGTTGTAACAGTAAAATATAGCAGCCTGGCTCCGTTTCAACAAGTAGTACTTCCATCACAAATCATTGAAATCATACAGATGTACATAGTATACGGGTGTAACATAATAGCTAGTTGTAACACTATATCCGAATCGTTACCGCGCGCCGCTACTGTGCGCACTGCGGCGCGGGCGCACGGATTTGTTTACTTACCCGCCCTAGTTCTCTCTTAATCTAAACTATATCTATACTATATCTGTGTAATTACAACATCTAACATTATCTTGATAAAGCTTAAGTACGACATTAAGATACATCTAAGTTACTTTTATAACATAATATCTTGTTAAATCTGACTTCCGAATGGTAGTCCGTCGATGCCAAGCGAGGCTCAAAAATAACTTTCTTATATATTTTTTCGGATAGATTGGTCTCAGTCAGACAAACATAGACAAAGAACAGAACAGGAACTAGGAGACCTTTGCTCACATAATAATAAACAAAAACTCCAAACTCTCGGATCGTGGCGCTTGCAGGAATGTTGGTCTCCGGCGCGGGCGCCTCTTTGTCACCGCGCGACACATAGCTCGGCCATGCCTGCTATGTGAACTATGTTCGCTTGCAGTTCTGTTACCGATATATATTTTCTATTATCCAAAATATTTCGTTTTAAATTTTATTTGTGTTGTGACACGCCAATAGTGCGTTGTGTCTACGATGTTCCCACTGCTGCACTGATGGGATTCAGGCATTACTTCTCTAATTTTAGTTTCACTAACAAAAGCTAGTGGACGAAGATACGGGTGATAGACTTACAGATTTGAATTTTGAAGAACTTGAACATGGCTTAAAATGGGACGTCTACGGTTTATTGTTTTATAAACTCAGGGAAATATGATTAAGGATAGGTACATGAACATGACTATTATATCTACACTAATATTATAAAGAGGAAAGATTTGTATTTTTGTATGTAACGAATAAACTCAAAAAGTACTGGACCGATTTGAAAAATTCTTTCCATGTTAGATAGCCCATTTATTGGGGAAGGCTATATATCATCACGCTACGACTAATAGGAGCGGAGTAGTAATGAAAAAGGTTGCAAAAACGGGGGAAAAAATTATAAGTCCACGCGGGCGAAGCCGCTGGCGGGAAGCTATTTAGGTATATAAGTAAATATAGATTTATCAGCACAGACCCTAAGACGTAGGTATAACGTTATTATATTCATAGTAACTTTAAACTTTTAGATTTATTCTATGAAATGTAAAATCCTAAAGTAAATTAACGACCGACGCAACACCGCTCGTCGGCACTCCTGACACCACACCAAAGTAAAAGTCAATTCAACAGCAATAATGGATGGCCTGATAAGCGTTATAATAATTTAGTTCATATTCGTTTTATTGCGCTCCCATAACATTATGTAAATGTTAATAACATCATTACATGTACTTATGCCCGTCGGAGCCTGCCGACGACCGCCAACGACCGCCGACGACCGCCGAACTTACATGAAGCGACATTCTTCTCCAATCTACTCAACTAATAACTACTAATTTAAAACGTTTTTTATGGAGAACAAATTATTGGATAAACATTAGTTGGAAGTTACTTCGAAGTAAAACACAGAAGTACAATTCCAAACACCTCTGACTTTGCAGTAAGATTTATGCTTGGATGAAAATTGAAGTTTCGGAGCTTTTCTGACGAAACTTCACGTTGCCTCTAATCGAGATGCCGTTCGCAGAGGATAATCGTACATTTCTTTCGAAGTCCGCCTGCTCTTTCATTTTGCTTTGTGACAAAGCTCTAAAAGATATATAATAAAGTCGCTTAAAAAATAATTACTACGTAAGAGCGGTTTCGCACGACGTCCGATCCGGAGTACCTAGTCGTAGAACTATTTCTAGGGATGACGTAGAGACATCGGATGACGGAAATCGGATCTAGTGTGTAAACTACCATAGTTATAAATAGTTGTACGACTACTCCGGGCCGTATTTTCACGATTCGGATCGGACATAGTGCCTAACCGCTTTTAGAGCTACTGACAGTAGGCACTAAGTGTAACACTTCTGTGTAACCTGTGTGGTGACATCGTCGGTGGTGTACCGGCGCGGCGTCGTTACAAAGTGAACATTTATTGGACACAATCATTTACTTTACGTGACGTACCAGACATAGGAATGGACCATTCTTAAAAAAAAGTTTAAGGCGCCCAGAATTAAATCGCGCGCGGATTGATCGATCTCTCACATTTAGCTGTGATCGAGTAGAGTGTTTGCGTTTAATCGTACATATCTTTATCATCACACACGTATAAACACAGGTTAAGTCCTCCAAAAAGGTCAGGTCTGACATTAACCTTAACCTCACCTGTACACGCCCAGTGTGAGTACCCATGCGTAGTACTCATAATCGGCGCGCGTGTATGACAAGATGTATGAACGTGGAGGAAGCTGAAGAAGTATGCAAGAATCATAGCAAGTAGCGATCTCTAGTTTCTGCCTACCCCTGTGGGAAAAAGGCTTGAGTGTATGTATTTATGTACATAATATAAATAGTTTTATTATGCGGACACGCGCGATCCTTGCGTTGCAGATGCTGTCGGTTACGTCTGATGTAGGTACTTTCGGAGACAAACAACATCGACGCAGTTGGAGACCATTGGGGACACAATGGGAAATTCTAAAACTACCTGTAACTACTCTATGTAGTCAGATATTTCTACAGTAAAGTATCGTGTTACATTTTCCAAACATGGTGTATCTTGCAGTAGGTTCCCATGCCCCTGTCAGCGGCACCGTGTTATCGTGACCCGGTGCGCGGCGCCACCTGGCGGTCGGTGTTAGCATTACACGCTACAACGTGTAGGGCGCCTCGCAGACACCCCGGAGATACTCGCGGCACGACCGCGCTGTTTGTGAGAGCTCCATACAAACTAGACTGTTGTAGATATCGGTTACATCCAGTCTAGCACTTGTTACATTTACAACACATCTTATAGCAAGCCGTAAGAATGTGAGAAATACGTAGCTATTTCCCTCTGGAACAAAATATAGGTAGTGCTAAAGGAATAGTAGCTCCAACATTTCATAGTGCATGTCTATGCCTTTTCTCTTCTCATGGAACTAAAATAACAGCATTTGCGCTTTGTTGGGAACTTATCAACTTAGTTTGCACTTTCGCGGGAGGTAAATACGGGTCTAGAGACATAACCAATTAAGTAACTACCTTTCCGCCAGCGGCTTCGCCCGCGTGATCTAGATATTTCTTATAACTTACATCCCCGGTTTCAACCCCTTACATACCTTTTTAAGCCTATGTCCTTTCTCAGGCTCTAGACTATCTCTGTACCAAATTTCATTTCAATCGGTTCAGTAGTTTCTGCATAAAAGACAGACGCGACAGACAGACAGACATAATTATTTCCACATTTATAATAATAGTAAGGATTTATTCACACAAATATCACATTAAATATTATTTTTACATACACACAATACAAAAACATCGATCATTTAAAAACACACAAAACATAAATTTTCATTAGTTTTCTATGTATTAAGTGTATTAACGAACTTACAGACAAGGACTAGTTTACGAGTTTTCTGTCAGAAGGGTGCACTATAACAAACGACTATGAAGTGAAACTAATAAAGGCGCCCGCTAACGAGCCGAGCTGTGAGATAGATACACACGTAGTACGTACACTAGTATAGGTGCGACGTAGCACTCAATGTCTGGGGGCTATGGACCTGTAGCGACATCTATTGCGCTACATAAGAACTTCTACGAAGCGTTAAATCCTGAATCGCGCAAGTGAAATTTACCGTGCAACTTGCATATATACAACCGCCCGACATCAACCGTCGGGCAGTGGCCCGCCAGGCATAACACCCGCCTGGTCGGAGGATCCTCCCTTTGGTGCGAGGGACAACACACCTCGTCCCTCCACAGACCACTGGATGCATCATACACGGGGAGTCCCCGACTAAATTGATACTAGCAACACAATATAACATTCAGAAAATACAAGATACCATTGCATACGTAACTGAAATGATCAACAAACGTATTCGTGTCAACCTAACTTGGATAGATTGTGATACAATTAAATTGTGAAGTCTATTACTTATGATATTAATACTATTGTCGTCTGTCCACCTCCTATACTAAATAAAGCCTCAGTACAGGCAAGGCACTTCGTGAAATTGTCCAACATTGTCACAGTAGTGCAGTACTACCATAATGTAACAACGGATTTATTTACACCGTGGTACTACCGTCAGATCAACACTTGCTTAGTGTAAGTGAAACTACGTATACAGAGTGGATTGCACTCTGTCCTTGGTTCTTTCTTTCAATTTTGTTCTTCCGCGTCCTAAAACACAATCGGGATATTTTAATATTCTGCCACGTGCAAATCAAACTACTTAAGTCTTCAATTAAATAACGAGTACTTCAGTTAATTTTTATTTTATTCTATTCAAATCTTAAAATATTTTATAAATTGTCATCTGATCTACCTTTCACACAACTCACAGAGACAAAATTAAATGCTGAGGTATAGACAGACGTTGTCTTTATATAGACGGAACAAGGTTTAATTATAAGTTAACAACCTACCGTAGTATACACTATCTATAACCTTTCCAATGTTACAGTTGAAAGAAACAAATCAGTTCCATAAAATAAACCTGTGTAGGTATGTCATATACTAAAACACGATATTCTGGTGAGCTCTCAACGCTCATTTTCAATAGACTACCGATTCAGTTGAGCATCAATTAGACACGGCGGCGCTAATTACAAAGCTCGTAGATAACTGTTATCAGTGCGCGCGCGTGGGAGAGCCGGCAAGTGCTCCGAACACATTCCGACATCGCCGCCACACAGCGACAGCAGAAGTGCCACGCATAGCGACGTCTGTACTAGTTAGATGTTGCTTTGGAGTGCGTTTAAAAGAGTTTACAAATGTCAAAACCAAAGGTTAGTCCGATCCGACCAGTCTGGGATCTCTGCAGTAGCAGTAGCCATCTGTACATCTATACAAATAAATGTCTGTTTGTAGTTTCAAATTAACAGCTTTTTACTCAATGCATATGAATTATGAAAACATAATATGGTACTTACATAAAAAAAATCAATTTTTTTTGTCTGTTTGTTTCGACTAATCTTTGAAACGGCTGGACCAATTTTCACGGGACTTTCACACGTAGATAGCCAATGATATAAGGAGTAACTTAGGCGTAACTTTTATTTTATAAATATTTTTTTTTAAATTGGATGAACCTGAGTTACACCGCGGGAACAGCCAGTATAACAATAAGAAGAGGGAACTGCGCCTCGGTGTGCTCGACACCACAACTGTATCTAGTCGAAGCAAATTTTATGTATCTGTATCAACTCCTATGGCTCGGACTGCTTGTAATATACAAAGCTAGTGCTGAGTGATACTTCTGCATCTGTATGTGTGTGTGGTGTCACAATGCGGCGCCCGCCGCGCATCTAGCACTAGCTAGACCTGCGTTAATTACGATCTACCGCCCAACAAACAAATTAACAATTATCTTAACGTCCAAACTGTGAAAGCCGATTTATAATGAGAACCAGAGAACTTGATGTCGGTCGCCGCCGCGCCGGGGAGGCGCATTGTGCTAAACACATTCCCATAGTGGCTTTAATGTAGTCACTTCTATTAAAATTACATGTCTACAATATGTTATTGGCGCTTTTTACTGGATTGAGACCCAGAGAGAAGGTAATGTTTTAACAAGTTTTCAAAGTTCGAAAGTTTGAGTATATTAGCTAGAGCTATAAGCATAGCTCTAGCTAATATACTCAAACTTTCGACATTACCTGAGAAAATCCCATCAATATTTTCCAGATCTATGGATAAAATCAGAAGAAATAATAAAAATGTAATATTAAAACATACTATCATGCCTGTTTCCCCGAAAGGTTAGGCAGAGGTGTAAGAGGTGGAAATCGAACCCAAGGCCTCTAGCGTAGCAGTCGCGGTAAGGACCACTAAACCAAAGATGCATTCGTACATTCAAATTTTTTCTCCTTAAATATCTGCCAAACAAGATAGCGGCAGACAGGCGCGGCGCGGCGCGGCGCGGCGCGGTGCGGCGTGGGAACACCCGGTGCGGGGTGTCGCGATTAGCCGCGCGATTGTCGCGACTTATGTTTCCTGTCGGTTTGGGAGCGATTTTCGTCTCGATACCGAAGTAGCTACAGCTTGAGTCGTTTATCTCCATATCAAATAATATAAATAAATCACAAACTGACAAATTGTACTTATGAAAGCTGACCGTTATGACGAAAGCTCTTTTATGTGTTGTGCACCTAGCCTACGTACATACATACAGGAACGACTATGTAGTTATGATAGATTAGACTTAGAAGCATTTCGTGAAGGGCATGCAGGTTCGATACCCGCATAAACCAAGGACCTGCGTACTTATGATGTAAATACTGCGAACCGAGGAAAAATACTACAAGGGAAATCTTCTATTATATTTTAACCGCAGAAGCGTGGTTTTTCTAACATGATACTACTCGATACGAACACGATACTTGATAACATAATACTACTCGTCACGACTGTATTCCACTACTCAGAAGTGTGCTCAAACCAAACAAACAGTAACAAGATATACCTACATCCCACTAATATTATAAATGTGAGAGTTTGGATTAATATGGATGGATGGGTGGATGTTTGTTACTCTTTCACGCAAAAACTACTGAACGAATCTAGATGAAATTTGGCACAGAGATATAATTATAGTCTGGAATAGTACATAGGCTACTTTTATCCCGGTAAAATGTATTGTTCCCGTCTGATAGATTTGTTTTAAGAAGACGAGTATAACCAATTACGTCATCAACATAGAATAATTTATAAGAAATACCCAGAGCACGTGGACGAAGTCGTTGGCGGAAAGCTAGTCTAATGTAAGTAGTAACACCATAGAATCTCCAATAACACCTTGGACGAAGAGGAAATTGATTGAAGCAAATACTAGAAGGCGGTAGAAATAGGGTCTCACTGTAGTTAAGCAGACCTTAAAAAAGTTCTACTTAGTAGTATAGTTACATACATAGGTACATACATACATATAAGCTGATGAGACAGTTTAATCGCAGTCTGTGCAATAAATAACATAATCCGCTATTAGTTATAACTGGAGTAACATTGGAAAGTATTCTCGCGCGCGCCCTCTACCGGTCTGATTATGATATACGCGCGCCGGCGACCAATGTAAACAAAACATTTATCTTGCTAGGGCTGCCTGTGTTTATCTTCGTGATGCCAAAAAGTGTACACGTGTACACGTTTTATTCCAAAGAAGAGCGTGTATTATATACTGTCAAATTATTGGTTTTAAAGTAATTATATACAATATGTTAAAAAAACCCTGTCCGACCCGATAGGGTTATATAGGTATCCCATTCACATCACCAAATAAAATAAATTAAATAAATAATTCATAAAAGTAAGGGTGTTAATTAAGTTTTAAATTCAAGATTTTTATACAAAAATTACCCAAAATCTAGCAATTTTCTTGAATGTGACAACACTATAACCTGCCGTGGTATATTAGGCACCTGTGACGATTTTATTCGGAATATTTTGTTTGCTTGAAAACTCAAAAGGATTACATAAATGTAATCTAATATCGATACCTAACAATACCTTCACGGGTTCGACAGGGTTTTAACACATTGTTTAAACGAGTAGTACGCGGTCAGTTAGTATCGTAGGGCTGTCTATCGCATTTGCTATATTTTAAATCATACTTCAATCTATCATCTACTTCATTGCTAAGATAATAAGCTATAAAATATCACTGCACCTACCATGCTTTTACTATTTTGATATTGTTACCCGACTGCGCGACGCGATGCAAAGGAGCAGTTATGCGTTTTTTTTTAAATATTTATAACACTTTATAACTGAATATTAATGACAGTCTCTATAAGAGTTCAAAGTGATATAAAATTATGGAGGCTAAAATTAACATTACATTTCAATAATTTTTAAAGAATATAATAGTTGAAGACCATTTTACTTATTCTTTTAACTTCACCAAATGTACCTAATAATTAAACACGATTATCATATTAACCGAGGTGGTCACATTAATAGCATGGCTAGCCGACCATCTATATTATAAGAAAGCAAAACGTGAACAAGACATTTATATTATATCGTCGGGCCAGCCCTAATTATAGAGCCTGCGCGGTGCGGTGCACCTCCCACGACTTGCGCGTACTGGACCAATCATTAAACGATTTTAATTTAAGCCATGTTAATGAGCTGTTGAGATTCATATGCAAATGAAACGGTTTATAATTTTTACTTTACATATGTAAAAGTCAATCTAATCAAGTATATTACCTACTAATGAGGAACTGGCTCTTCAAATAATTAAAAATGTTTAATAATCATATTGAATTACTGTATTCCATCATTAGCTGCATTTGTACAAGGTTTTTCTTGCATCTCAAAGTACATTTGAGACAAAAGATACCCTGTGCCCTTCCCTGGGCTACTAATCTATCGAGCAGTTTTGGTGTGAAAATGTAACAGTCAAACAGATTGCTGAGAGTGACTCTACCATTTTAAATATTAGTATGAATGTAGAAAATAATTCTAATTGATATATACCTGTCATCATCAACTCATTAATCGTCCCACTGCTGGACACGGGTCTCCTCCCACAATGAGATGGGTTAGGCTATAGTCCACCACGCTGGCCTGTGCGGGTTGGCAGACTTCACATGCCGTCGAGAAAATCTTTCAGGCATGCAGGTTTCCTCACGATGTTTTCCTTTACCGTTGTAAGCGGGTGATAATTGATTACGAAAGTCAGAGGTGTGTACCTAAGTATCCACATATAAATATATTGAATGCAGTACATTAATATGAGCCAAGTCACCAGTACGAGTCGTGGTCCCTCTGTCACCACAATATTTCTAGAACATGTCCTACGCGCTATCTCATGCACTAGGCTGTCTTACCCAGACATAAGTTCTAATTAAACCTAACAAGGAGAGCTGACCACATTCAGTCAGTCAGTAATTTCATCAAACATATTCTTACATTTACGTACATCGTCGCCCGTGTCCGCGTCGCCACAGTGCACTACATACAGTTGATCATCGCCTTTATATTGTAAGTTTGTAACTGACCTTTTGACAGCGCGAGCATTTATCCGGAAGGATAACGAAATATTATGAATTAAAATTACCTTAAATGTCAAGCAGTACGAGTATCTACCTACATACTTACTGCACTAAAAATAAAACGTGCTTTTATTAAAATTCATGTCACGAATTCATTGTTATAAATTAAATCTGCCTATTTTGACCTCTGTGGAAACGCCTACTCTGGCAGACTCTGTTGAGTCAGACTGTGGCACGACGTTTCATTAGCAATCATTTATTTATTCTCGATTTCACTCACTGTCCGCCAATCAACGTTACTTTCCCACACCGACGGATGTCTCTCAAGTCGTACGGTACCCCAGTTGCAGATACATTAATGAACTATTACCCCACAGTATTAAAACTCTTAACACTAAAAAATAGAGGTGCATTTCCCGTGCACGTGTTTTGTAGTTTTGTGCATAGGTATCGCAGGTCGTCCGTTTCATTAATACGTCGTCGGTAATACGCGGCGGCAATTAACGCGTTGGCGCGACATCGGGCGCTAATTCCCGCGGCGCGCGGCGCCCACGCGGTCTGCCGCGCGACACCGAGCCAGTGCGCACAAAGCCTTATTAATCATACGCTCAAATACAACGCGAGAATATGTAGAGATTTACATGTTTGTTGTACAACATGTTAATAAACGTGACAACTGATAACTTTGAAAGTGAACGCTCCGCGGCCGCAATCAACACACACTGACTGTCTCAATTATTTCATCTAACAGTCACATGTGAATGTTACTAGTAGCATAGTAATAGTACCACTACCAGCTGCTTCACGTATGGAGCGATATTTTTTTAATCACATATGAACTAAGATCGTCCTTACGACACTGAGCCATTAAATCGTACATAGGTAATCCAGAATCACAAACATTTTTGCATTTTCTTGTTAATGTTAATAATACCTATATGAAATGCCATCAAAGCTTAGAAGCAAATATTTTTATACTCAACTGTACACTCACAAATAATGCGATGAATTATTTTCTGGAGGTCAGTACGGTGACGAAAAACTTGGGAAAATTAATTGACTACACATACCTAATTTTAAGCCTTTTTCTAAATCAACAACAGCTAGTGTGACCCATGCATTGTATAGCGTACACAATGTCAGTATATCAATACACAGCTGACGCGCCGGAGCGTGTTTCCGCGGAACTCCGCAATTATCTACAGAATGGCAAACAAACAAACAGACAGACGCGCTTCCGTCACACAAATTGCGGGAAGGTTAATGTTAGCGTGACGATCAATGTGTCACAGTGTATTCAAAGTACATTGTTCACTTATTTTGCTTTCCCAATCAACAAATATGGTATGTGATGTGTGGTTTCGCATTTTCTAAAGAAATTTGGAAGACTGACGCGGTCGTGGGGCATTGCTATCAATATATACTTAGTTATATTTTTGTGATTGCGTCGGTATAGAAGTCGATGGCATTAAGGGAGTCAGTAATAAAGGCGTTGGAATCAAGGACGTCGAATCAAAAGCGTCGGTATTTAAGGCATTAAAAGCGTCGGTATTATGATCAATATAAGTGACGGACGATGACATAGCAATCGCTTTTGCTATGTCTGAATCAAAATTCGTCAAGAAAGTTATCAGTTTTCTTGGTATTATTGATAAAACAAGTTTCAACAATACCACAGTGCACACAGGTGCTCTAAAAACAGGTGGTAAAATGGGAATACTCCTTAAAATCCCTAATTAAACTGTAGCACTAGGTATCGGTTTTGATGGCGTAGAGATCCACTTAGCGCAGACTTTTGCAGAATTGTGATATTGTCATTTGTATTTTTATTACTGAATGGATCCAGTCCAGCTAAACCTCATATTAGTCTAATGAGAATCCTCTGATTTCTTTTATCATTAATGATGTCTAGTATCTAAAATTAGAACGTAGAATGTGAAGGAATATTTCGGCTTGGCGAGTAGGACTCGCGGTGGCTTAGATCATAGTGTCTGGTGCATTGAACCAGAAGACGCAGGCTCGAGTCCTGTCCGCGAGTCGATTTTTTCCTTCTTTAAAATAACTAGTATCTAACTAGATACTAGTTATTGTTGAACATACTAATGTTCTTCCTGCAACATGAAGGTCACGCAGAGCCCAGTTGTCACGTATGTAAGGGTGGTGTGGTTGTGTCGCAGACTGGTGCTGAGCGGCGCGGGCGCAGGCGGGTCGCTGGGCGCGGCGCTGGTGTGTGCGCGTGCGCCCGGCCTCACGGAGCGCCAGCGCGCCATGTGCCGCCAGTCGCCCGCCGCCGTCGCCGCCATCGGGGATGGACTCAGGTACTGTACACACACACTAACAACATCACTGCGACTAATGATAACAGATCCAGTTTCTACAGTGTCTTCATTTTCAAAATCAAATGAGACTTAAAGAGACTGGTAATTTCATCGTACTATCAACCGCTCTGGATGAATTGATTATTATACAATTATTTAAAATTAAAGTTTATCTTAAGAAATTCGTGAGGATTTCCCCAGATTGTTGATATTAACAAGTTTTTCACCTAAAAGCTGCAACACCTGAAGAAAGAAAAGAAATTCTACAACCTTTTTAAGTTGTTCTAAAGATTAGGAGTCCCTCAGGGCTCAAACCTAGGTCCCTGTATTTTCTACCTTTTTCGAATTCTTTAATTGACTCCTTAAATTTGATTCATTTTTTATAACTTAATTGCAAAACGATGCACATTAAGGATTTATTTACAAACTCCTTGTGGTATCAATACCGAGCCCCACATTATCAAAGGAGGAACTAACCGCCCACTTGCTAAAATACTCCAAATCCTCCTTTAAGTTATATTCAATTTAAGCTGAGAAAACTATAAAATTATGTTGAAGGCACAAAGATTACACCTATCGTTAAACCGATTAGCGATTTATAGACCATTTATCCGATTAAGCGAAATTAATCCGCGCAGCGAAGCAAATTATTATTCACTACATAATACTGTTCCGGTCTGGTTCGAGTTGGTTGGTCACTCGACTTCTTATTAACTTTAGATTTTGTGCTCCATTGCAATTTTAAGCATTTTCCGAGTTACTTATTAAAGCCAATAGTTGCATTTTCTCAAAGAATCTTTAGCAGTAATACATTTGTACATATTTTGACCTTCATTGCAATCTCGCAGTTATATAGGTAAGTCGAATCTCGATGGTAGCACCGTTAATGTAACCACGGGCCGGTAGTCATCAATTATCGACTCGTAACTGGACATCGTGACGTCACCGTCACATCTAAAGTCCTTGCCACATAGAGTGCGAATCCAAACATAATTTTACAGTATAATATTATTATGTAAATGGACAACATTATAACAAAAATAAAACATAATTCTTATAATGACAAAAAAGATAATATACTGTTTGAGAACATCTTATTTTGATCTCATTGAGTTGTTCGCAAACTGCTGTCACTTTGTTTAGCGTTCGTGTCGCTGACTCGCTGTCGGTGTGGCAATGGCTCAATGCACTGACAATTACTTCACAAATCCATGACAATAGATCCACTAATATGTATATAAACATGTACATTACTCATAAGGTATTGAAGTTTGTATTACTTACTGGAAAACCCACCGCGTTTCTAGGTTAAGTACACACTATATTATATTGTATTTCGAATTTTATATTTGTTACAATCAATGTGCTCACGGATGATGAACCCATTCATTAATCTGGCCGTTTTGTCAGGGCTCATGACGAAAATCAAAATAACTTTCGTGAAAAATATGAATATCCCATTGAAACCTCGTGTTCTTGAGGACGAAGAATTGAAGGGTTTATGTTTGTTTCAATACGTACATGAATTGGGATCTAAATCAGCGAAATACTATAGCCAAATATACATAGATGAGTGTACAACAACGTAATGTGTTCTCCACAGGATGGCGTACGCGGAGTGTCGGCTGCAGCTGGCGGGGCGCCGCTGGAACTGCTCCGGCGTCGGCGACGGACAACACTTCGGACACGTCATGCCCATCGGTGAGTCGCGCGACATCATCTTCACAGCAACACAGGTGGAAACTGGGTCTCACGGCGACGCAGGTTCCAATAATCCTCCGGGAAAGTCTAGACTTCTAGACTAGTGATAAAATGTAATAGTCACAAATGATGAGAGAGTTTTAAATATAAATCGAATATAAAGTAAAGAAGACACGAAAAGAGTTACCTAAATTCTTTGTTGGTACCTCTTTAGCTCAGATACGTAATCATGCCGTCAACCATGCACCAATATTACAGTGGCGAAAACTATTGCAATCTTAATGTTATTTCTGAGCGAAACTAGGACAAACTAGTTCCATTTATAGTAATATCCTAATCGTCGGAACAGAAACAAAAGTAGTGATGTCATCGAGTCAATTAAACTTATTTGGGAGCCGCATCCTTGTACAAAGCCGATTAACTTGAAAGCTTAGCTCTCAGATATGGACACAACCATGTCGGACAGGACACACACACTGCTGAACAGTCCAACATTATTGTGAACACAAATAGTTGATTGACTGATGTTTCGTAGGTAGTAACTATAAAATTCTCTTGAACATTTTGCATTCACTAGGCATCTACTTCGTGTAGTATGTCAATCAATACCTACGTTATTGTTTGAGTTGTGATCACAAGGCCAACACTATACTTAATCATATCCATCAATAAATTTTGATTCTGAAGATTAAAACAATAGTCTCGTCGAGCACAAATATTGAATTATTGATCAACAATGTCATAAAGTAAATTTATAGTGTACAAGCAAATCTATGGCTGCCAAACAATACTTCAATCTTTGACCTATCTGCACGCATAACATAATATTAATGTAGAAGGTATCTCGTTCTCGTAGCGAGACAAATGAATGATACGTTGAACAGTAATATGTACTATTAAACTGTTAGATTAATGGTCAGCGATCGATGCGGGACTACATATTATTACGGCTGCTATATTATCCTATAATCTCAACGAGGACTTATTAGCTACAACTTGATTAATAGCTTCCTATGAACTGACACGTATAAATAAATGTTCTTATAATATAACTGATGACACGGATGCTGAGTTATGTGGATGATATGCTAATACATTAGTTTTATTGTCTTAGGTATTATCAGAAGCTACATTTTTATTGTTATTTAGAAACAGTATTATCATACAAATATATGTTAATAGAGTTTTTGTGAACCCTCCAATTTAATAAAGCGAAATATATTTTAAAACATCGACAGATGACTAGTAAAAGCTTTTTTAAACGTCTCTGACAATAATAATAAATTTAATTATGTTTAACTCTTAAACATTAATCCATCCTGCGTCCTGTACCGTTACATATCTCAGCCTCACCGATCTTTATTTCTCTCATGTGTATCCATAGAAAAGGCTTTGCCAATAAGCAAATAAAGCTCAAAGTAAAACCAATTAAATAAGAAACAGATTCTATTCTGCATTAGCTGTAGCGTCGTCGGCGCCTCCCACCTCACTGTCATCCCATCCTCTATGATTTACGTGCAACTGTCCACTACCTCGTTACAGACATCCAACATAACTGCACTCCAAAGCTGATTCACTCATTTTGAAATGCTTGCTATTCAATTATACTTTCAGGCAGAATAAATAATTGTCTGTGTAGAATCATTAATACATTCACCATATAATATAGATCCAATACTGTCGTAGATTATTATTAAGATTTGAAAATGAGCCACTTCATTGTCCACGTTTTTGCTTAGTTGTTAAACTTCTGCATCGTTAACTATCTCGATGTAAACTGTAATGTGACTATCTCAGTGACATTGCAGATACTGTTAGTTCGACGCATATTTACCTGATTTTATTTACTATTTCTATATCATCATAGAGAGCTCGTAAACTAACATTAGTCAATTCAGGACGGTCTGGGAGTAAGCTTTAATCTAGTCCAAATCGATCGTAACTAATGGTAAACTCCATAAATATGTATTTGTAACTAGCAGCCTCGAAACCATGCTTCGTATAAATGACTGATGGTAATATTGTTACATTATGAGCCAGAGAACACCAAGGTACACTCACAATGTGTAGATCCAGCTCAGAACGCAGTAGTCGTGAGAAATGTGAACCAAACTACTTTTTGTCATTAACAAATGGTACAGGTATATCATAATAATGGCGGTGGTTTGTCTGCGGCGCGTCTGGGGGGTAATGCCCGCTGCATGAATATTAATGCAATAATTGCCAACAAACAATCATACTTATATCGAAAACGTTCGAGATCCTTAACTTGAAATATTGCCATTTAAATGTCCAAACGCAGATAACGCTGAATAGATTTAGAACACAGTATGCTAATGTACAGCCGCGACTCTGTCCGGAAAACTAATTGATTTTATTACTTTACAATGTGTGGATTGTAAACTAAATGGCCGAAACGTTTAAAATAAACAGACTTAGGTGTAACGTTGATATTTTTATTGCTACAACAGGGATTAATTTGTAACTCTTGTTATGTTATATATAACGTTAATTGGATACGGGGATATTATAAATTCGTTTTAAATACAGACGCATAAAATGTTGATATCTTTGCGTTATTTACGACAGACGCACCCAGGTAATTATATATTAATAACTTTATATTTATACCTAAAAAAGTAGTCATAACATAAACCCCTCTCATTCTGAGAGAAGACCCGTGGCCGGCAGTGAGACCAGTGAATGGGTTGATGATAATAAAGGTACGAAGGTATATCACGGAAGACGATATCACATCGAATGTTAAATGAAACAAAAAAACCTGACTGCTTTAAAAATGACAAACTAGCTCTATAATATTCGTTCTTGTACCATGCGCAGGCAGTCTCAATATCCACCAGCTAACTATTCTAGTACGTATGTCTACTTTACCTTAAACTATTATTGTGGAACATGGAAAGCATTCCAACTCATACCAGAAACTGGAGACAACCGGAATAAGAACTCCCTTATCCTAAATGCTGTATGAGCTGACCTGACCACCACTATTTAAATTGTGAAAATCTAGGATTGAAATTGCAACAACCAAGGCGAGTGATTAAAAATTTTGAGTTATTGGATCAATCTTGGGAGAATAAAAATACAATTAAATTGTTTAAAGTCAAATAAAATTGTCAATTCCGCCAGTACACCCACTGTGTGGCGTGTGATTTATACGGCGCGGTTAATTGCTGACGCTCCAACGGCAGGCAGCCCATATCGTAATGTGCAGTGAGTAGTCGTCGTGTCGTGACGTATGTGTCGTGCCGGACGCGTCGCGTGGGAGGAGCCTCATTGTTCTCCAGATTGTTGCCAATTAGAAACTTTGGAATGGGGAAAGCATAATTTGTTCTGTGAGACGGTAAAGTTCAATTTTCAGCGTTTAAATGTTTTTTCGGTCACCTAATTATATTGCAAACTGAATAAAAACGTATAGGAATCTACCAAAGAAATTATTGTAGAGCCGTTTTGTATCTGGATGAAGGTTAACGGTGAATCAAGTTCCATTTCTGATCCCGATGTCTGTGACATTACTACTAAACACTCAGTAATTTCCACGTTCCGTGTATAGTTAGGCGCAAATAACACAAATCTAGAAACAGGCAACCTGCAGTTGTACACCTTGCTACAATACTGGACCCGTCGCGTCGCTAGCAGCGCGCGAGTGCTCAGCAATCAGACGCTGTTCTCTGATTGCCGCGCAATACAACGTTAATACTAAGTGCTGGCAATAATACCAGCCTGTTTGATATTCACTTACAAACGATTTCTATGAAAGTACGGAGCTCGCCTCTCGCCAGAGGCGACCACACCAATGTGTACGTTTAACTGCCACTGAACGGCTAACGTTAGCAGATAGCTGTATTTGCAGGAATTGCAGGACTTTTAATAATCACTTGGAAACGCAGAAGTCGTAGAGAAGTTTTTTTATGTAGCCTCTGTGTTCTACTGCTCGACAATGGCCTACCCTAATCTAGTCCAAGTTTTCTGTGCTGGGCTTCTTCTCTTCTTGTCTCCTCGGCCGATCTCGTCAACCATTTGCGTTGCTTGGTAGAAGATTCAACTTTATTATTTTGTGACGCACGCACAACGTGTCTAGTTGAAGAATGTCTTGGTCACTATTGTCCTAATCCCGACCTAAAAATAAGCCAAGTGTATCATTTATCTAATTTGCAAGAAACTTTGACTTCCTGCCAGCGTGCAAGGTGACCTATCTCCTTTGTTTAATTAATGCGTTATAACATCACTAATTGAGTGGTCTCCGTGCCCGAGACACCGGCGCCGCCGTGATGTGTAGTGTAGTGTTGTGTCGTGTCACTGATACCTGCCGATAAGCCGGCGGCGTGCCCGTCCAGATAAACACGTGTTAACACGATTTATTTGTTTGGGAAATATAAAGACATCACTATCAGGGATCAGGTAGATTATGTTTAAAATCGATGTAAGTTTAATTACCTTTAAATTATTGATTTCAATACTCAATACTCATTATTTATTGCATTCCACAATGTAAATGGTTTAATTTTAATAAGCTTGGTTGCAAACAAATTGTACGTACAATAAGCTGAACCAACAGAATTATTTTACTAAATATTTTACGAAAAATATGCGGGGAATTGTAATGACTATGTGATAGATGGATTTTACTGTAGTATGTCAGTAACGTCAGTTATTTTCAGCCGTGCATAGTTGATGCACGGCTCAAAATAACTGACGTTTTTGGCAATTCAATATTTGGTCCTTTGAGCCGGGATTAAACTAAATAACACAGTAATATATTTCGCATTTGGAATAGTAATTTCAAAATGGTATACACTGACAGTTGGAATGATTATTTGTTTCTGTCAATGAATGTTGAACGGGTTCACTCCGCCAGTTCCGACTGCCAAGTAATTATCTCCCACGATAACACGGAGCTATGCCCACGTGTATTATGTACCTCTATTACTCTTGACTTATTTCACCAATCATTCTAAAGTTAAAATGTAATACTTAGTGTGAACGTGTGACACAACTCATTGGTCTTATTATACTTTCTATGGAACATACCTATGCTATGGTCTCCTGGTGGAAAGTCACTTTCATAATTATATTTCACTTGTGAATAAGATAAATAATTTGTTTGTACACCCCTTTATATAAATCTTTACAATGCTTACAGTTCGATACAGTGCATTGTTACACTTAACTTATTTAATTGTGATATTATTATTATTTTGTCTGAGTGTAAACAATTGTTGATGAGCCTAATAAATAAAATAAAATAAAATTATAGTATATTCCCTATATGTGGCCAGTGTATTCTTGGTGTAAGTTGATCTTAACTCCCGTACATTTCTAATTTTCCGGCTGTTTTCCAATAGGAATGATACTGCCTGTAAAAAGGTTTCTTACATGCAACTGTTATAATTGGCTGCGTTAATACAGTGTGATTAGTATGCAGCGGTTATCAGTGCATTTGCTGGGTGTCAGGCTTCAGCATAAGTTAGCGCGTGACGAGCGCGTTCTGAGAGCGACGCAACAGATAGCGGGGCATGACGCGAGCGACATGGAGTGTTAATCTTTTGGTCCTCAGTCCTCGCCGATACTTACGTATAGTTTCAGCTCAACACGGTAAATAAATGTCTTAATTTGGCCCTCATGATCGTTATGGACGTATGGGATAACAACAGGCAAATTCACAATTAATTTGGTTGTAAAGTAGGTTGGCAGTAGTCGAAAATATCTAGCTTAGCTTAAACGGCTGAATAAAATATGATCCCAGCGCCATTTTGCAAGCACATTCGTAAGTACTTGACCCCAATAACTTCGAACCATCAATGTCTACGGCACGCTAGTCGCTATCGCATAAGGAGACATATCGCTAATGTTATTCATACATTCAGCGGCTGCAACCCGCACCATTTCAGCGCCTCAGCCCGCGCCGTCGAGTGCGATACGGCACTACTCTCGACTCGACTCTCGCTATGGTAATGCCTCAATACTCGATACTTTTGCTCAATCATTTGATAGACTTGCAATTGACGGCGACAGAATAGGTATACAGTATGCCAGGGCCGGACTCTAACGCATACATTTTGTTACCATAATTATACTTTTATTTAGGTTACTTAGGTATTTTATCCAAATCGAAATAAAAATATCTTTTTGTATTTTTAAGCATTTCCATGCTAAGATTACAAGTTATTTTTAATTAAGGAAAATATCGGCTAGCGGGCAGGATTCGAACCTGCGTCTTCTGGTTCGGTACACCAGGTTCGAATCCTGCCCGCCAGCCGATTTTTTTCCTTCATTAAAATTAACTCGAAATAAAAATGAAAAAAATGCATTTTTCTGTTTGCTAACAACTCACTAAATGGCTGTTAGATTCATTTTTTTTTATATTCGCAGCTACCGTAGCACAATCGACGATCTTCCCCCATTCGGAGAAAGACATTCTGGTGAAGATGGGAATACTTCCAATCGACGCAGCGAAGTATAACTGTATCAATTGATTGCTACTTTGTTGCAGCAACGCGCGAGGCGGCGTTCACGTACGCGATCACGTCGGCCGGCGTGACGCACGCGCTGAGCGCGGCGTGCGCACGCGGCGACCTGCCCGCCTGCCAGTGCACCAACAACCGGTACGCAGCTCAACTTCTCAAAAGGACATGAATGGAGAATGTCCGCAATAAACCTACTTTTGGGGATCATATTGTCAAACAACAGAAATGTGACATTTGGCTCGTTCACGTTTGTTTATCAATGTCTTTAACTTATTTAGTAGAAGTTTGTACCTATTGACGTTGGAGTGTACGATTTTGTTCTGAGAATTGTAATGCTCTGAAAAGTATTTTCATGCGAAATTATAATATTCAGCTATTCGGCATTATCGATTACTAGGTTCAATCATGTTGATCATGTGTGTATGTTGGTGTTGATATTGTCGGGCAGGCGGCGCGGCGCCGGCGCGGCGACGGGCGAGCAGTTCTCGTGGGGCGGGTGCGGCGAGGGCGCGTACGGCGCGCGCGTGGCGCGGCGCTTCCTGGACGCGCGCGAGCTCGAGCGCGACGCGCGCGCGCTCATGAACCTGCACAACAACCGCGTCGGCCGCAAGGTGAGCCAGGTACTGCACCCGCTGCCGCACTACCGCGCCGCCGCACTGCCGCACCGCCGCACTGCCGCACTGCCGCACTACCGCACTGCCGCACTACCGCACTGCCACCACCGCGCCACGCATGTACCCCCCCTAACCACTACTGCTTACATCACGTGAACCTGTCAGATACTTGCCGCAAAAGTGGCCATAACCATATCTTTCCGTTTGCCGTAATCCTTAGTGCCTGTTTCACCACCTCTGAAAGTCTGGAGAGCCGCTAACCGCTGAAACCTAGGACCTCTAGCGTAGCAGTCGCGCTTGGGACCACTAGACAACGAGGCAGAGAGTTTTAGAAATTGTTCTTTTCAAGCTAATTTAAAAACCTAAGAATAGATATTTCCAATAATGCAGTCCCATTACCGACGATATATGAATACGGGCCGAGCTCCACACAGGCCACAGCTAGCGACGGACGCGGACGGGTCGTTGATCACTGAGTGGCAGATTACCTCATTAAACGTTTGTTCAACAACTTGTGCAACTACGCGTGCATCATCAGTCTCGCAAACTTTCGGTCGTTACTGCTATTGTCTGATGTTCAACGTTTGCTGCTTGTGCTTTTCAAGCCGATCGTTATCTTCCCATAACGTACGTCACTCATAACAGACTGTTCAATATTGTGTTCCGTTCACACGCCGCACGCGCCGTATCCACAACCACACTCATCCACTTACATGTAGCACAAATTGTATGAGAACGCCGCAGAGTATGCAAGTATACGAGCCGACATCATCATTCATCGACGGTCGCCAGTGGTGTTGATTACAGTCACATTACGGTTACTTGTATCGAAGTCTTGCGTATTTTGTAGTTACTACGGCGCGCGGCGCAGTATATTTATCGTGAACCAGCCGTGTTTGGCGTTATTTCTTGCTATTAGCTATGTTTTTTAAGTAGTTCCACTTATTAAGTAGTCAGTTATTGCTATTACAGGACTAATGACGTCATTAAACCAACTTCAGCTGTCAATGGGACGTGGAAGTGCTTCTCAGTGCAAATATAATGATCACTGTCTGTCAGCGGGACACTCCCGCGCAACCATGAAAAATTCAGCACTTGACGGGCACCGCCTACCCCATGTACAGACATTAACTTGAGTAGTTCTAAACAAGGCTTAATTGTTTGTTATTTATCGTACTAGTTAACGCCCCCAAAGTTGCTTGCACTTTGATTTGTCTTTATGAAGTATTTAACTTTAAAAAAAATTACAGGACTGCATATTTTTTCACGCTTTAAAATGTAAGGCACGGCCAACGTCTAGATAGTGATGTGAAATCCGTTCGCTGCAGGGTGCGCGTAATGATAAATAAAATAAATATCTTGGGACCTTTCAGACAGCATCATCTAGTCCCAAACTAAGCAGAGCTTGTACTATGGGTACTAGACAATGATAACAGAACATAGGTGATGTAGACATAAGTAAGGTGTTTGATCAAAGATAAAAATACGTGTGCTCATGTAAGGCGCTGCACTATCTAGCTAGATACCATAGAATGTCGAAGCTCACGTTACTACAGAGGACCTCGCTACGCTGTCTATCGATCGGCAAAGCAAGAGATCGGCCCGGCCACGCCGCCGGCGCCGGCCCCAGCCACGTGTACGTGACACCGGTCATTACGCGCCGCGGCCGATACGCAGGTAGCGTTGCCAAGCGTCCGGATAAAGCCGGACATAGTTGGGCTTTTTGACCGGCCAAAATAAACGCGTTCTAACCTAACAATTTCGCAAACGTGCGAGCGCCGAGCGCAGGCGAGTTGATTGTCCGCAGTCCCACCCGCCCAGTGTTGGATTTCGTAGTATAATAAAATTAGTATAGTATGATGTCCGGCCATTTATCCAAATGTCCGGCCAAACTGGCTGGTCCGTCCGGCTATTAGCGGCGACCTGGCAACCCTACAGGCGAGGGCTCCGCCCCGCGCCCGCCGTGTGCCACAATTACGCATGGTCAATTGGTCAGAATAGCCGGGCGCGGCGCACATTACCCGCGCCGCCGCCGGCACTACACGCACTCATTTACGTTTCAGCTGTGAATTTCTAACAGTCGGGCCGTGTACACTACTAGTACTTATCGTAAACGCTTGCTTGTATCTTGGCGATTAAATAAGGGTACCTAATGTAGGCACAGGATCTTTTGACGTAGGTAGTGCCTAACTGCCTACCCACTTATGCCGGGAGTTGTATTGGTATCATCATCGTTAAGACGGGAGTCACCGATGAGTGACGTCCAAGGATAAGTAATTCGCAAGGAGTAATAAAATGGAGCATTTATGCCAAGTGCCCATCGATTGCCTTGATACTCAGTAAATTATACAAGTAATAAGTGTATTTTTGTTATCCACCTTGGTCGTTTTTTTATGTATTCTGTTGATTAGTCTGTCTTCGCCAGCAAAACATAATAAATAGCACATAAAACAATACGGTGCAGTCGAGTGTTCCCACAGAACTGATAATTGTATGTACGACGCTGGAGTCTGGCGCGTCTCATTACCATCCAAGCAGTCATACAACTATTGCCTTACAATCACACAACTATTACCGGCGCGTTTACGACGCATCTCCGCGCGCTGACCGGTGAGATCGCGATGCGTTTTGTTTTGTTTCGACGCAGTAATGGCGCCCCAGACAAGCGTAATGCGCACTAATAACGCACTCCTCAAGCACATGTTATTAAAATAATGCGTGTTCGCGGTTAATAATGATTATTGATTTTGTGTTAATGACTTCTTCGATACCGTCATAGTTATATTCACTAGAAAGGTGGTTGAACTTCTAGATAGTTGTTTCTCGGCTCAATCCTGGATCGAACTCTTGTTAAATTTCACAAATTGTCTGACAACGGTGGAGACAAATCATTTTAGGGCGCACTGATGTGTTTATAGTCACACATATCTCGTTTGACACGTCGTAAATTGCATTGTTTTATGTCAACCGATAAGCAACATGAACTTTGTAAAGTTATACGGCAGATAGCCATCAGGAAGCTGGTTGAAAAATTGAACGTTTTTGCCGCGGTTGCGTCACCTCCGAGTGCGGCTCTGCATTTTCGTATTGGTAAATGTAGGCAAATGCTAAGTGAAATGTCAAATGAATAACACAAATTATATTTTAGGTTTGTTTCAAAATTTTCTATCTGAACTGTCTTGATTGACAGCTACCTAGAAATGTATACCGAGAACCTCTCTTGTTTAGTTACGCTATCTAAATATATAAAACTCAAAGGTGACTGACTGACTGACTGACTGACTGACATAATGATCTATCAACGCACAGCCCAAACCACTGGAGGGATCGGGCTGAAATTTGACATGCAGGTAGATGTTACGACGTAGGCATCAGCTAAGAAAGGATTTTGATAAATTCTATCCCCAAGGCGATAAAATAGGGGATGAAAGTTTGTATGAAACTTTGTCAATTTTAAACTGATCGGGCTGAGACTTTGCATGCATATAGCTACTATGACGTAGGCGTCCCCTAAGAAAGGATTTTGATAAATTCTACCGCCAAGGGGATAAAATAGGGGATGAAAATTTGTATGAAACTTTGTCAATTTTAAACCGATCGGGCTGAGACTTTGCATGCATATAACTACTATGACGTAGGCAACCCCTAAGAAAGGATTTTGATAAATTCCACCCCCAAGGGGATAAAATAGGGGATGAAAGTTTTTATAAATCTTCTTAGATTTTCGACTGATTGAACTGAAATTAAAGATTAGAGCTGCTATGATGAAGACGTCCGCTTAAATAGAATTTTGATAAACTCTACCCCCAAGGGGATAAAATAGGGGATGAAATTTTGTATGAAACTTTGTCAATTTTAAACTGATCGGGCTGAGACTTTGCATGCATATAGCTACTATGACGTAGGTATCTTCTAAGAAAGGATTTTGATAAATTCTACCCCCAAGGGGATAAAATAGGGGATGAAAGTTTGTATGAAACTTTGTCAATTTTAAACCGATCGGGCTGAGACTTTGCATGCATATAGCTACTATGACGTAGGCATCCCCTAAGGATTTTGATAAATTCCACCCCTAAGGGGATAAAATAGGGGATGAAAGTTTTTATAAATCTTCTTAGATTTTCGACTGATTGAACTGAAATTAAAGATTGGAGCTGCTATGATGAAGACTGTAGGAACACTGCTGACGCATTAGATTTGTATATAGGCGCACAACTGTATTAGCGCGGCGCAGCAGTCGTCTCCCCGCACCCAAGCAGTTAGGTCGTTAGTAGTTAAGTTCGTTATGTATTTATAACTTATACCAGGCAGTAAAGTATATATATAAAAATGTGACGACCTTCACTAAGTAACCACCTCACCCCAAACCCCTACAGACGTCCGTTTAAATAGGATTTTGATAAATTCAACCCCCATGGGGATAAAATAAGGGATGATGGAGGTTGTAAATGTATTAGTTTGTTTCAGTTTTTTACACACGCTAAACAAAACTAAAGCCGCAAAAAATATACTTTATAATACTTCTTAACGCGAGCGAAGCCGCGGGCAAAATAATTAATAAATTTCGACCTATGTAGGGGTGAAATTGGGGATGAAAGTTCATATGGAACAAAGTAACTATTCCTGTTACGTGACTTCCTCCGCCGGCACCGCTGCGCGCGGCATCACGCGGTAACGCTGGTAACGCTCAAGATCCGCTTTAATATGCGTCCATATAATCGTACCTACATAATAATATATTATATGTAGATGTGATTATACTTTTACCTTTTCGCACACAAGCCGCGATTTAAATGTAACTGTGCCTCGACCATGAGTTTTTCTCACTAGACTCGCTAGCGACGCGGTAAAATATTTGTATGAAAAACCCTCGCAGCGCAGATTACAGCGTTTCGATGCGTAAAAAACCTACTGAAAGCCATTCGATAGAACTCATGGTTGAGGTACAGGCTACAATCACATGTCTGCTTCCGCTTCTTTTTGTTTTGCACGCACCGTCTTTCGTTTGTGTGTACGAGTACGTTTTATTATACTTTAGTATTTGGATTAGTCATTTCACGGTTTGGTTACCAAATTCCGCTATTACGTAATTTTAATCACATTCAAACTTATAATGAGTGTGGTATCTATAGTAGCAAGTATATCGCGTGCGTATTGCAGACGGTGAAGGAGCTGGTGCGGCGCGAGTGCAAGTGCCACGGCGTGTCGGGCTCGTGCGCCGTGCGCACGTGCTGGCGCGCGCTGCCGCCCTTCCGCGCCGCCGCCGCCGCGCTGCGCATGCGCTACGAGCGCGCGCGGCTCGTGGCGCCGCACCACGCGCGCCTCGTGCTCGTGCGCAGGTAACTCCACCACTAGCTTACGTCTGCGCCGCCTCGTCGGTACGAGGCTGACTGTCTTGTAACGCGCAGCATATTGTGTGCAGACAAAAGCAGAGCCCGGGCGTGGTGCGGGTGCCGCGCAAGTCGGACCTGGTGTACTTGGAGCCGTCGCCCTCCTACTGCGAGCGCGACGACGCGGTCGGCTCTTTCGGCACGCATGCACGAACATGCAACAGGACATCCCGAGGTACAGTATATATTATGTGAGACCTGTATTTAGCACAAACCTAATACTACTACCTATCTTCATGAACATTAGGCGATAAAACGATGTTGACGTGACGTCGGTGACCCGATGCAGTACTGTTATAAACGTGTACATGCCGCAGGCGAGGACGGGTGCGAGTCGTTGTGCTGCGGGCGCGGCTACAGCACGGAGCGGCGCTCGGCGGAGACCAAGTGCCGCTGCCGCTTCCACTGGTGCTGCCGCGTCTCTTGCGACACCTGCCGGGCGCGCACCGAGACGCACATCTGCAACTGACTGCACTACAACACTATACGACATGCGATACTACCTCGCTCGCACATCGACTCATCTCTGTAACTGCCGAGCGGGCTGTTCAGACTAGAGTGATTGTCTTGTGTATAGCAATCACTGTTTGAACTCAACACCCGTATTTCCGAGGCCCGCCTATGATTCGTTTGCATAGCATAGGAAATGTGCCATCGCATTACTAACGACAGTTGAGTACGTACTTGTGTTACGCTATACTATAATAAAGTTTTGTATTCAGTCAGCAATCGTGAAACGAACACTTGTTTGTCACACAGAGTCACACGTACTTCGACTCGCTCGCGGTAAAATCGCGTCTGTTACATACCTTGTATTATTACGACAACTGTTTGTGAATGGACATGATAATAGTGTACCTATAATTAATTGCGTAATTTATAAACTAGTGACAAGATTGTGAATATATGTGATAACAAAATAATGATTAATTATTTAAATTTATTTTGTAAAATTATGATAATTGTCTGTAACTTGCCTCTACCTAATGTTAAACTACCGTACGTATCAGAACATTTTTTTTTAAACAACAATTTTACTGAACATTGTTATTATAACCACCGACGCATCCTCACATATCTTTCGCACAAAATACATCTATCATTTAACAGAAGAAGTGAGCGCTATTAATTAAATAATAAATTGATCCTACCTTTATTGTAGTTACGCCCTCTATTGCAGATTGTAGAGGACCAACTTACTATTGCGTACTTACCGAATAGTTACTAACTCCAGTCGCTTTAATATTGCATTGTAAATATACATGATAATGAATTTTAGCTTAGCTGCAGCAGATTTCAATTTAATTTAAGTCCTTAATAAAATAATATTGTCAAATCACGCTACGTTTAATTAGGCAAGAAAATAACCTCACCAAAACTGTTTTGAAAAATCGCGCATTGTCGCGCGTCCGCTCGCTAGTTGCTACTCATCTGAACGTACCCTTATTTCAACTCAAGAACATGATATGAAGAATGAAGGTAATTCGTAGGTAATATGAAAGCAATAAAAACCTGGAGCTTGTGTCTTATTCAATAATTAAAATGATCTGATTTCATCTAATCGTTTCGACACAAAAAATCATAGTCTTCAAAATGAAATTAGAAAATTGAATTAAAATCTGTTGTAGCGGTGTGGCGGCGAAAGCGAAAAGAACGAACACTAGGTGTGCATTTACTGTAAGTAGCTAAGGACTGACGGCTTTAATGAGTGTTAGATGTAAGTTGTATCATGAGTAGAGTAAGTACCGGCGCGGCAACGCCGACACATTCCCTACCACGTAAGTCACTTAACTTATTCACACACCGACACCGGCGACTCGGCGAATAAACGATTTACCACCAAATATTTTTATTGACTATTTCTTTGTGACCCCCATCCCCCAAGACACTTTCATGTTTCATGAAGTATGAATAGTATGATGAACACATCTGCAGATCACAGTGTAGTCTCTACTTGTCATGAAAACATGCTATAATGCCTACCAAACAGGTACCCATACAATTATTTGTATTTAATTTTAGTTAATTGTATTGATTCATTGATATCCCGGTCGTCCTGAGTTATTAGTTGTTTCGATTTTCCGATAGAAAGGAAATGGTAACTATGCTGTAAACCGCCAATTAATTAATTAATGTTAAGATCCTATGTAATAAAGGGCGAGCCTATTGCCATCAACCGGGCACAAATAGGATTACAAGCTGCTACTGGAAATTTTACAGAAACACCCATCAACACTGCTCGAGCCGGGTAGGTATCGAACCCAGAAGGCCAGTACCTCTAGCTTAACAGCCACGCTTATGTCCTCTACCAACGAGGCAATTATTTGTAGATATTATATTCGTAAAGGACCTTACAACAATGCCTGGTTATACTAACTCGTTAAAAGTTAGCAACTTGAGCGGTGGCGGCACATCGTTACCGACGCCGATGTGCGGTCTGTTGCCACTTGTCTGAAAAGTCCGCGAGTTCAAGTTGTGTATTTGTATTGAGGAAAACTTTAACAGCGCCCTGCCATAGTCACGCTCGTGTCATGATGTTATTGTATACGGGAAAGAAATGAAAACTGATTTCTCTACAGTTTACATATAAAGGTGGCTATAAATTAGTGTGCCACATAGTAAACAGTGTGTTATGCCGCTGTGTCTGCAGTGAGCGTGCCGCTGACGTGCTGCTACCGCGCCAGCAGCGTGCAGCGCCTGCCAGATTCCGCACATAACTCACCGAAACAGACGCTTCATGCAAATTACCGCACTTTATAATGATTCATAACATCGCACCACCACAAACGAGTAGGCAGAAGGACAATATATAACATTTCACGAGCTCTCCTTTACGTTGTAAAGTTGTGGCACCTATAGTTTGAAGTTCGCCGTGACTACAATCTGCTAGGTAAGTGTTTCAGTCCATCCTTAAATTATCGTAATATACATAATTATTATGTCATATGTAGATTAGCCGATAATCCGTCAGAATCGCGTCTAGAGCAGAGCTAACCTTTTGCACCGGTGTGCTGTGTTGTGGCCCACTGCACACTGCACAGGCGATATGGACGCAATCTGTCGCACGCAGAATTTAGTATGCAGCTTCCAGAATACCAATATAAATGGAATGGCCCATTAATAACAAAAACGCCAAAGTTAACCATAACTCCTCTGGTAATGGATAATACTCCGCACTCTGATGAATGTAGCTACCTGTCTATATGTACCTATATATGAGATTCATTGATTTAAGTAACCATAAGGCAACATTGAGAGCCTAATGGCCTATTTCACAATCACTGGATAGCCGCTAACCACCTGATATATTAAAAATCTAACAAAATTTGTATGAGCATACCTATCTCAAAAGTAATTTACGAACTTGGAGAATAATTATCAGGGACCAACTTACTATGGCGTACTTAGCGAATAGTTACTAACTCCAGTCGCCTTAAATTGTAAATAGGTATACATAATAATGAATTTTAGCTTAGCTGCAGCAGATTTCAATTTAATGTATGTATTTTATTTTATTTTATTTTTAATGTATATACCTAATAAATTAGTATTGTCAAATCACGCTACGTTTAAATCACCTCACCAAAACTGTTTTAAAAAACCGCGCATTGTCGCGCGTCCCCTCGCTAGTTGCTACTGGTCTGAACGTACCCTTATCTCAACTCAAGTAGGTAAGGTAGTTCTCAAATGGTAATAAGAAAGCAATAAACACCTGAATCGTGTCTCTTATTCAATTATTAAAATAATTGATCTAATCTATCAAATGAGTTTTTAGTAATAATACTTGCAGTGACATCTCTTGTAGTGAATTGAGACCTTTTATTACTTGTGCTACTCCCTAATAGATGTCGCGGATAATGTAGATATGTACATTATTTATTTAATTAACAGTCAGTAAATAATATTTCATTACATTTAAAAGAAAGTTACAAAAAATAAACGATTTATGTAGATCAATTTAAGACGAAATGAGCCGTGCGTATATCTATGGCCGTGCGTCGCATGTCATCTGTCAGTACTTAATTATCTGTCACTGTGACTTCCGTCAATAATGTCAAATACTCAAATTGTCAATCAAGTTTGCGTGCTCCGGGCTCACTCCGCTTATTTAGTTGTTTACATTGTTCTGTTCTATTATTCCAGGCCACAGGCCAGGCTAAGAGTATTTTTAAATGAATTCCTCATAATCCAGTACAATGCCAAAACCCACATGTGTGCAATGTAGCACCAACGACTCTCTACTATGGCGCACTGCCGAAAACGGACAGATTTGTAACGAATGTCACCTCTCAAACACAGTGAGTAAAGAGGCAAAATCTGACGGTGCCATCAAACCTGACCCAGACGACAAAGACGACGCGGATAGCAAGAATGGCAGAAGCGAGGGAGAGACGACACCCGCCAAAGCCACAGGCAAAGGAACCAGGAAAAGTACGCGCTCTACAAGATACAAAACAAAGACGCCTGCTCCCGCTCCTTCCAAGGCGCCCGCACCGCGCGGCCGCGGCCGCCGCAGCATATTCAAGCGGCAACCACTTAAAGCTCCTACAGCCACTGCCACCGTCGTGACCAGCGACTCAATCTTCTACAAAGGCAACTACATGCAGGTCGGCGACATCGTGTCGATGACAGACGTAGACGGTGGCACGTACTACGCTCAGATCCGCGGCTTCATGACCGACCAGTACTGCGAGAAGAGTGCAGTGGTCACGTGGCTGCTGCCCACCAAGGCGAGCCCCCCACCCGAGCAGGGCTTTGATCCTGCAACCTACATTATTGGTAAACACATTGTAAAATCTAGTGTAGCACAACATCACTGCACAGTTTTTTCCATGTAGTGAACTGATATCTGAATAATTTAAAGCCATTATGTGTAACCATCATCCTAACCTTCAGCCCAAACAGACTTGACTATCAGTAATCAGTATATTTTTGTTGTTGTTGTAATGGTTGTAATCAGTATATATTATTATGAGTATGTAGCAACATTTATTGGATTGTACAAGCCAATTTTGGGGCAATAAGATTGTCCTATAGATTGTCATCCATAGGACAATCTTATTGCCCCAAAATTCATAATAGCATTCATTATCTCAATGATATGGTGGTCTTGATTGATAGCAATAAATAAAAATAAATAGTCACAAACAAAATTTGCTTCTAGGCCCTGAAGAAGACCTGCCACGTAGACTAGATGTGATGGACTTTGTGATGCATGCACCGTCTGACTACTACAAGGCCAGCAACAGCCCGTACCCACTCACTGACAATGAAGTCAACAACTACACTGGGTACATATGGACCACACTCGAGCCCAAGGAAAAGACATCAACTAGCTAGCTTTTAGTACATACAAGTTATATTAAAGTTATTATCATAAGAATTTTGTTTTTTGACTCAACAGTTTACAGGATCCAAATCTAGCAAACCAAGGTATGTTTTACATTTTGTTAAAAGAGCCTGACTTTTATTGGGCTAGATCAATATGGTCCAGTCAGTTTATTTTTATTTTTATTAGCCATTGCTGTCCCACTGCTGGCAAAGGCCTCCCCCAGGTCTTTCCATGCACCAGTCAGTTAACTGTTTTTATTATTGTGATTGCGACTGAATGAGATATCAAAAAAGTGCATTGAAATCTTAATGTATAAAAAAACTTGGTTTAGTTACACCATTTGTAACTCAAGGATGGCTGGACTGATTTTTATAAAATTTGATTTATTGGGTTTGTTTGTCTCCACCCTGAATAGCAGAATTTGCTGCACCTAAAAACTGAAAGACTTCAAAATAGGTTCAGTAGATCCAAATATTACCCCCTACAACCTCACAAACTTGACCTCTATGTATAAAACACTATAGATTACTAGAGATCCAAATCCCAAACTTGGCGCGAACCCAGCTGCGTGCAAAAACTAGTAAGTAGCTATTAAAAAAAGCTCAACAACAACAAGGCATTATATTTGGTGGCCCAATGCACAAAAACGTTTAGTAAAATGAAATAATAAATTCTCTATCCCCTATTTCTGTATCTCTATCCCCATTTAAAGATTATAAAATGCGGGTGCGAAACCTATTATTAAGGCTATAAAGTAATATTATACTGTAATAATATTTTAATACTTTAAAACCTTCATTATTTTATTCATATTACATAGCAAATCACCCGGGTTTGCTGCAATCATAAAATAATTATATTTATGTATTAAGAATATTAGTATACTTCTTTATGCAAGCTACAGTCTGTTCTCGCCAAACTTATTGTCCAGCTTGAAGTTGGCACGAGCTAACTCAAACCCTGCTGTAAAAATCGGAGAAAGAAAAATATTGGACTGTAATAAGTAAATAAAAACGAAAGCTCAAGTCGTAGGTTGTGGTTTTAAATAATTTTAATTAATCCAATGTTTTTCTCTCTCTAATTTTACGGCAGGGTTGAAAAAGAAATAGAAATGAAGTTATCAAGTTAGCTCGCACCAACTTCAAGATGGACAACAACTTTTAAAGGGTTAAGGCTCCATCGACGAACAATCGATGATTTTGCCAATGTATATCTGATACTTTATTCTATTATATTTTTCTCTATGGCAATTGTGCCGATGTCGACAATTCTGCCAATATCAGAGTGGTTAAGAGAACGTGTGTATTGGATTGTAAAAAAAGGGGAGGGAAAAAGTTATTAGGGATTTAAACAGACATAATTATATAAAAATTAATGTATTTACTAGCTCTTTGGATTTAAATGATACTTTATTATATTTTAAGATAAGTTGACAATGACAGATTTAGAATGACAATAAAATTGACTGACACTGACAGACACTAGACAGGGCATAAATTGCCGATCCCGTAGACCAAGAAACCGCCTTCTCTTCCAGTTTTCTGATTATAGAAAATATTTACTACGTAAACTACGATTACAATGAGTCGCAAAGAAGCTCTGTCGTCATTCATCCAGCAAATCCACGGGCGACCCGTCGTTGTGAAGTTGAACAGCGGCGTCGATTACAGAGGTTAGAGCCGTTGTTTATTTACTCTTGCTTACATACTTTACTTTACCTTGAGTTGTCCGCGTTGTTTGAGATGATCTAAGTGAATTGCATGTGCCTTTGTTTAACATCTGTAGTGTTCAGGAAACTTTTATGAGTGAGATAATCAGCAGGACAATGTTTGTTCGTTAAACAAATTTATAGGTTAGTTTTTTATTGTCGATAGTAGGTAATGCTGACAAAACTTACGCATATTATGATTATAAAAAGTAAACTATTCCCTGCTCTGTTGTACCTCCTGCTCGCTAATATTAGACAGTTTGTGGAGGAATGAAGACTGGCATGCCGCCTGGCTTTACACAGTTAGCACTACATTATATTACACTATATCCTTTCTGAGTTCCTAGGTAAACATTCTTTCTATTGGTACAAATCGAACGAAAATGTGTACAGTAGTTTCTGTAATTAGCCTGAACAATTAATAAACAGTGTAGCAGGGCACTTTGGTTTATAAAATAGTTATGATAACAGTTTCATTGTAGTACTTATTTGATTGTTCAAAATTAACTTCCAGGTGTGTTGGCATGTCTGGACGGATACATGAACATCGCTTTGGAGCAGACTGAGGAATATGTGAATGGCCAGCTCAAGAACAAATATGGCGATGCATTCATCCGTGGAAACAATGTGCTCTACATCAGTACACAGAAGAGACGGATGTAATGGATACGGGTTGATACTGTGATTACATAGGGTTAAGAATAATAAATAAGGACCAGCTGTATCAAGCAACCAGGCATTGACCATTCGCCAATGTTGAATTTGTAAGAATCCTTTCACATTTTAAAACTCAATTTAAAAACATATGAAACATGTGAAAATGTTGGAATGAATGTAGTTTTGATTTTGTACATAATTATTTGTCATAAGTTTCAGTAATTTAATTTTTTTGTATTGCATTTTCAACAACATAAACTAAAACAACAATGTTGTTTATGTGAACTTGTTATTATTTATTGAGTGTTAATGTCTTCTTACAAACCATGCACTTAAAAATGTTGTGTACTCCACTAGCTGATACCAGTTATTGTCTATGTGTAGTATAACTGCACATCACCATACATCTGAAGAAATAGAAAATTATATTTCAATCATGTTATATTTTTGCTTTGGATGTGACTGGGGCAAGTGAAGCATTTTAATGTGGAGGCTACACTACACAGTCCTGTACTTAAATCACACAAACCCAAATGTTTGAAGTTCTATTCTATATTGACAAGAGGAGGCATGGCGTTCACTTATGTACAGAGCTACATGTAAATCAATTACAACTAATAATTCAATTGGCTTACCTTAACATCTTTAGCTGGATGTCTGGGTCCATTTCCATTGCCCAGGTCTGCTATAAGCGCCTCGCCTCTGTACCCATAGTCCTTGGCGTACTGTTCCCGCGCAGACCTTGCTGCCTCGGGATCAAATGAAGCGCCCACGCGATAGTTGAGTACTCTACGGTCGTATAGCGGCGCCCAGAAGCTCGAGTAGATGTACCCACCGTCGCCCAGCGCCAGAAGAGCCAGCAGTGACAGTAATAACATGATCTGCTTGAGTGGCATGTTTAGTGAGCCACGTTGCGTAATGCACTGATCTCAAACTGAATGGAGCACACACTAGGTAGTGGAGTAAACAATGCTAAGTGCGCAAATGTTACCTACTACAATATGTTTGATGAGCTAACTTGTTCAAGGGTAAGGCTCTAGCTGACGTTAGCATTAAGGTGACGATCATCTGTTATGAACATGCTATATAATTTTTATTTTACTATACTTTTAGTGTTTATGTCGCTCCTTAGAATATGATACAAGCATGGGGAACCAATAAAACACATGTTATTTAATCTTAACTAAGCATTTATTTAACCATCGTCGAGCACATCGTCACTTAATAGTGAGATAGTGGTCAAATGCAAGCCTATTAATCTTTAAAAAACACCTACACACACCACTTACACCACTTACACTTATTGTAGGACCAAAGTAGATAAATTAGGTACGAATATAGGTACATAGACATACAGACAACTTCACCGTACGTACAGTTACAAGTTACAAGCGACCATCACTTTGAACCTCTGTCATTCATTTATCTACGGATAAATAAATCATACGTAGTTGCTAATAAAATTGTTATTGCCTGAAGGTCTGTGAGTGACTAGTAGATGCCCTCTAGCGGCGAGTAGGATTTGTACTGGTAGAGCTCGGGCCCGCCGTAGCCGTACAGCAGCTTGCCCTTGCCGTTCTCGTCGTAGTACGGGTAGCGGTAGTTCGGCCTGAAACATACAATACATTATTAAACTCACTAACTTATTATTATTATGCCAATCTTATTGTCCGGCTTGAAGCTCGTGTAGGTAACTACAGTTCTAAAGGCCACAAGCGGGAAAGTATCGTGTCTATGTATCGTATATTATTATAACTATTTAATTATACTAGTTAACTAACTAATTAATCTAGGTATTTTTACCTTTCAAAGTACTGGAAGTTAGGTGCTCTGGGCTGCGGGATAGTGGCGTCTGCGGACATCAGCGTGCACAGCACCAGCGCCACCTGAAAATGTATCGTAATTATCGTATTCGTAATTTCGTACATTACACTGTACTGTCATGATTTTGTTCTATAGGTATTAATAAAAGAAGCAACAGCTTGATAATTTTTTTAAATCTTCTAAGCTTTTCAAATACATATGTGAGACCTATGCTGTAATTCTAACGTCAAGACCATTTCGAACTTTCGAAAACTTCATTTCGGTCTACCCGCGGTCGGTGATAATGAATGCTGTAGTGTGGAGGATCCGAAAAGTAATCCGAATGTAAAAATGAAATCCGAAACGTGTCGGCAAGTATTATATGAGCTTGTATTTTGCTCCCCTGAATATACCTACCTAATAGGTAGGTATTTTAAACCGGCAAATTTAGGCAGGTACCTAAACATGTGGTGACTAAACGACAACAGTGAAGGAAACGTAAAACAATGTCAATGACCTACACGCACGGATGCCTACATCTGCACACACGGCGCACGGCTGTCGCGGCCGCGGCCTTCCGGCTGTCTCGTCCACTTGTGCCAAATATTATTGAGGTAAGTGGGTAATCTTGATCTACACTTAACAGAATAAGCCACATGAGTTTGTTGTTTTACTTATTTATCTTGTACTAGCTTTTTGCCCGCGACTTCGTACGCGTGGAATAGTTACTTTGTTCCATATGGACTTTCATCCCCTATTTCACCCCTACATAGGTCGAAATTTATTAAAATAATTTTGCCCGCGGCTTCGCTCGCGTTAAGAAATATTATTATTAATCAGGTATATTTTTTGCGGCTTTAATTTTGTTTAGCGTGTGTAAAAAATTAGGGCCTACAAAACTTCTTTGTACACAATAGTCTTAACTAATCTGTCATTAGGCGCTAAAACTATCAAGTTATTGGGTGAACTTACTCGTGAGCAAGCAACATAAAACTAATACATTTACATCCTCCAACATTCCTTATTTTATCCCCATGGGGGTTGAATTTATAAAAATTCTATTTAAGCGGACGTCTTCATCCTAGTAGCTCCAATCTATAATTTCAGTTCAATCAGTCGAAAATCTAAGAAGATTTATACAAACTTTCATCCCCTATTTCATCCCCTTAGGGGTGGAATTTACTAAAATCCTTTCTTAGGGGATGCCTACGTCATAGTAGCTATATGCATGCAAAGTCTCAGCCCGATCGGTTTAAAATTGACAAAGTTTCATACAAACTTTCATCCCCTATTTTATCCCCTTGGGGGTAGAATTTAGGGAAATTTCTTAGGGATAGGATAGAATTTAAGTAAATTTCTTAGGGGATGCCTACGTCATAGTAACTATATGCATGCAAAGTCTCAGCCCGATCGGTTTAAAATTGACCAAGTTTCATACAAACTTTCATCCCCTATTTTATCCCCTTGGGGGTAGAATTTATCAAAATCCTTTCTTAGCGGATACCTACGTCATAACATCTACCTGAATGCCAAATTTCAGCCCGATCCCTCCAGTGGTTTGGGCTGTGCGTTGATAGATCACTATGTCAGTCAGTCAGTCAGTCAGTCAGTCACCTTTGAGTTTTATATATATAGATTTATAGTTGGTTTTAAGTACTATACCTAAAGTTGCACTATCTGTCTGTAGGTATAGTTCTGAAGCAAAAGTCATGCGTTTGTTAATATTTATATCAATGGTTTATTGAATCATTATGACAAACCCTATTTATAGGTATTCCTGAGCGCATTAACATTATAAACAAAACAACATAACACAACACCACGCGCCTGTATTCCCCGCAGGGCTAGGCAGAGGCACTAGCTGTGCTAATTTACACACACACAGTTCGCTGGTATGTTAGGAGTCCCATGTAATTAGGGGTGAGCCTATTGCCATCTACCAGGCACAAATCCAGACTCCGAGCTGCTACTGGGAATTTCTTAGGAAAACCTAACCACTTTACTAGACCCGGGAATCAAACTTAAAACCTCTAGCGTAGTAAGACTGACATGAATTTTAATATAATTATGTTATTATACCATGTCCTGCAACCTGCATCCGACTGTTTTAAAAACAAAGTTACGGCCTGGCTGTATGTCGATACTCTGTTACATGGACACACGCAACTTGCAATTTCACAACATACACACTTACACAACTCACGTTTCTAACTGTATCTATGTTATGCAGGTACTAACCAGCGCGAAGATATATTTGAGGCACTCCATGTTCTCTTCCTTTGCTTAGATTGTTCACAACACCAACACTGTCCAAGGCGTTCCACAAGTATGGGACTTTTTTCGAAGTTTGTACTTGTAACGCAGTGGATAATGCGTACGTGCGCGCCTCCCTGTTCGAGTTACAACACTAGCCAGCAGCTCTACGTCTGCGGCACAAAGCGGCCGCTGTGGAAGGGAAAGCACGACGTGAATGTTAACGATGTTGGTAACCAACCACTAGCCTCGCCCGCGCCGCGCCGGGCTTGCTCGACTGCCGAAGTGCCGACGGACACCTCTGCTCTGCAAACCGAGGCAGGCACACATATCGTATACTTGTGTATAGGTACTTTCCTATAGTACCTTCAAGTAGGTACCCATTTGAATTGAAAATTATGTAATTAGATAGGACATAGACTGTATATCAATAATTATGAAATTGAATTGGTTTTCTGGTAATATTCATTTTGTTATAAATGTAATAAAACTAAACTCTACAGATGCAGTGAAGGTGCGTCACAGTCACAAGTGAAAGTGTTCAGCGCTTACCGTTACTGTACGATGACGCGACGTCGACGCGGCGCATCGACGAGCGTTGTCCTTGTCTAGCAGTGTGTTGTGTAACCGGTTCCTACCATCAGACATCACGACCACTCAACGATGAAATTCTCTCCCCTCATTTGCTAGGTTAGCAGAGGAACGAATAAAACTACGATCAGATTTCAATTTAATTTATTTATCACATTCGCTGATTTAACAAAAATGAAAAATCTAATAATATCTAGTGACTAACGAGTCAGTTTCGACGCTAAACATTGACAAGCGCGAAGCGTCACGACTCGATAATGTTCTACAGATCATGCGACAACTTGTCGCAGGATTAAGTATCTACAATGGCGCGTACGACTAGCCAGTCGGGTGAGACTAACAAAACGCACCTGGGACTAAAAAGTCGCACACGTCAAATGCGTTACTAATGACTAGAATGTGACGTAATAATACGCACTTACTATATATAATATATTAAACTACTCTACGTTCTTTTATTTTATACAACGATGATACTTATAAAATATTTTACATTTTTTAAACATTATTTATACCTTATAAAATGCAATGAAGATAGTAACAGCAATTAAACTTTACATTAATATTTAATATCTCATATAAAACAAAACAGCACGTCATCATAAAAACAGACGATTCAAAATCGTAATAAAAGGTACATAAGGGCATCATCGACGCTACAGAAAGAACAATATTATTAACAAATTAACTAGTTAGCTAAGTATTGCAGTAATATCTACATTGAGCGCGCGAGGCCTGGCCTCGACACCGTCGCGTCGCGTCGCGCCACCATACGACACAATATTCTTATAATAAGCTTACATTCGGCATGAGTTCACTACATATCCAATATGTCGGAAGTGTTTTTATTGCCATTTTATTATATTTATCAAAATCGATTTAAAATAAAAATGTTCCCTCAAATCTTTATAAAATTTTAGTTTCGGGAGTATAGTATAGTGTAGTGATTCTCTTGCCGAATATATTTGTCCGTATTTTCGCCGACTATATCACTGTCACTAAACGAGACTAAAAAGTTAATTTCATTTCACTAAAAAGTTCATTCGAGTGTGTTCGTCACACGCGATTTCAACGAACAGAGTGGACACTTCACACAAACGATTACTTTATACACAGTCGTAAAACCACGGAGTAGTAAACAAATGGAGTGTCCCGCGTGTGAGCCTCTAGTCGCAGCAGCCTGTGACCCACTCGTGTGACGTCACAGCGGGAGTCAAGCGGGTTAGGCGTAAGTGTGCGCGTGACGTCACAGCACGAGCGGTCAAGCGTGAGTGTGCGCGAGTACGCCAGCGATGTGCGCGCGGCGCGTGGCGTAGTCCAGCGCGCGCTGTGCCAGCGGCCTCGGCCGCGTCAGCATGGCCGCCGCCTGCTCGAACTTGTGCTGGTTGCGCCTGCACACACATTATCATCACATAATATTATGCATCTACCTAATTAAAGATGGAAAACACAATGAAGTAACAAAAATAGTGTTCGTTTCTTATTCAAAACGGAACAAGGTCTTTTTTACCTAATGTAAGCATGCGTGTCTTCGACGAGTCGGTCCAGCTTCTCGGTGTTGATCTCGTCCATGGCGCACTGCTCCATCAGCGGCGGGTTGAACCGGTAGTAGCTGCCCGGCGGGAGCAAGTCGTTCATTACCAAGTGCACACCTACAGTGATACATTATGTTTAGCAACTACTCCAAGTAATATCATCAACAGCAATATAAAAGCTGACTTTATTGATGGCTGCTAATCCAAAATATTGAATTAAACAAGTTGGGTATTTGTCAATACCTTCAGTGTCGGTGGCGGAGTCGAGGATCTTGTTGAACTTGTCCTTCCAGCTGGTGGCCTGCGGCTGCTTGGCGCCGAGCGCGCGCGTCAGCAGGCCGTAGTCCGGGTGCGAGCCCAGCGCGCGCCCCGTGCCCAGCGACACCACCGTGCCGCGCTGCACCGCGCGCGCGCCGAACAGCAGCTTGGCCTCGTGCACGCCCACGCCCGTCGGGTTGTTCACCATTATCCCGCCGTCCTGGGTAGTATCATATGAAAAATAAATGCAGGTGTTCATACTGTCATCTAATTTCTGATTACTAGGTGATCACTCCATTCCTTACTATTCCGTGGTCATCTAATTTCTGATTATTAAGTGGTCACTCCATTCCTTACTACTCCGTGGCCACCTAATTTCTTATTGCTAAGTGGTCACTCCATTCTTCACTACTCCGTGGTCCCCTAATTTCTGATTACTAAGTGGTCACTCCATTCCTTATTACTCCGTGGTAACTTAATTTCTGATTACTAAGTGATCACTCCATGCCTAATTACTCCGTGGTCACCTAATTTCTGATTGCTAAGTGGTCACTCCATTCCTTATTACTCCGTGGTAACTTAATTTCTGATTACTAAGTGATCACTCCATGCCTAATTACTCCGTGGTCACCTAATTTCTGATTGCTAAGTGGTCACTCCATTTGGCAGCGTGCGTAACTGCGTAGTGCGTACCTGGTGCAGCAGGCCGTCGAGGCGGAACTCGTCGAAGTAGGTGGGCGCGGCGGCCGACGCCCGCACGGCGTGCCACAGCTTGGCGCGCGACGTGCCCGGGAACACGGAGCGCAGGCGCCAGCCCACCGAGTAGCTGCGGAACAGGAAGGGCGACAGCCGCGACGCGCTCACCACGCACGACACCACGGCCAGGCGGGGCGCGCCGCGCCGGCTGCACTGCGTCAGCGTGCACTCGCCCAGGTTGTCGTACAGCATGCGCTCCCACGCCTGCGTGTCGTAGTACGAGTGCGTCCACACGAGGCGCGCGCCGCCGCCCAGCAGCGACGTGTTGCCGAACATCTCGCGCGACAGCGTGTAGTACATGTGGCGCGCCGTGTCCAGCGAGCCGGCGCCGGAGCCCAGCACGGCCGCGATGATGGCGCCCGTGCTCACGCCCACCACGTAGTCGAACAGCTCGGTGACGCGCCGCCCCGTGAGGCGCTCCAGGTGCCGCAGCAGCTCGATGGCGATGATGCCGCGGATGCCGCCGCCGTCCAGCGCCAGCACGTTGGCGCCCGGCCCGCGCGGCGGCGGGCAGTACCCCACCAGCGCCAGCGCCTGCGCATCACGTACGATTACTTGTCATTCCACTCAGCTCAGTCGCCGAACAAGTCCTATGAAGTATCGATGTATAGTACGGACCTCGTTGACGACGCCGTCGATCTGCTTGTCGACGGGCTGCGCGAGGTCGAGCCCCTCCTGCACGCGCAGCAGCGCCCGCACCGCGCCCTCCTGCGCACACACACACACACACATACATACACATTGAGGTACACAAGCACTGGCTAGTGCCGTTCTGTTAGTCAATCTATTATCTATGTCTCTAAATAGTCGTCCATTCATCACTATCCCTTGTAGACCTGCTATAGATCTATGTAACAAAGCCTCCTAACTCGAGCCATTGGAAAGGGTATTTATTTAAAAAAGTCGAAGCCGAATATGTGATTTCTTCGTTAATAAATTATATCATCTTAAATGCAACACTACTGTTTACGTCGTACCTATACGAGGGTACCTACTACGTCACACGACAACAGTGCGGTGCATTCAGTGCTCTCGTACTGGCTCAACGTGAGGAGGTGCGTAACTGCGTACACACAATCGCAAGTAAACAATACTTGTTGTTGCGAATCTGTATCGCGGAGATATAAATATACTGGGCGCTCGTCGCGCGCACTATCGCCATACGGAAACGATTCGCCAAATATTGGCGAACATTGTTCCTGTAAAATTAAAGTACAGAAGGACCACCACACAACACGTGATGTTTTTGTTTTCTGTTCATGGGTTGCTTTATTATCGGTCACAGCTACTTACTAGTTGAATGGGTGTAGGTGTAGGTATTATCGCGAGCAACCCTTCCATACGAATTTTTGTAGTGACGACGTAGGAATTACAATCATTATCTAAGAAATTCACCCGTGAAGGTCAGACACTAATTACTAGCATAATTACTGTACAAATATGTGTCGGTTACATGCGCACTTGGTGTTTGCGCGTGCAGTGTGCTATCATATTCATTTATTTTATACTTGTAATAATGTCGCACACATGTTGTAGAAAGGAAACTATAGGATTATTACGAGTATCTTGTGACTGGTCCTGACTGCAACTTAAAATATTCATAGTGTTAATGTTATAATTATGTGTCCAGTCCTGGCGGTTATTGTCCCCTCGGCAGTCGGCTTTGTGTCTGAAGAACTTACCTATTGTTCATTATATTAATGTTATGGTAGTTCTGCGGTGGGGAGAAGCTCATTAATAGTAGTGATAATATCAATGGTTGTTTACTAAACACTGTTGTCCATGGACCTATGGCTTGAATGCCTTTGGCTAGTGAAAGGCCACTAGAGCAACAGTTCCGGCAGACTGTACTGTCTTGAATGAATGTTTTGGATCCCATGGCCATGACTTAATAAATAGCCGTAAGATGAAGTCAAGTGGGGTTTTTACTACATAGTCGGCAGTAGTCCCAAAAAAGACTGTACCCTATAATAAGAAAGAGATTGGTTGTGTGTTGGCACGGTGTCAGTGGTGTGTCACGGTGGGCGGCGTGTGTGTGTGTGGTGTGGGCGCATACCTTGATGGCGAAGTCCCTCGCCTCGGGGTAGGTGTGCAGGTGCTGCACGAGCGTGTCGGCGCGCGCGAGCACGCTCTCGCGGCTGTCGGCCGCCGCCACCGCGCCGACCACGTACGCCGTGCGCGAGTGGATCGACGTCTGACCACCGCACCGACCACGAACAGGAAATAATTAACATATTGACAACTGAGTACACTTAACAATCATAGTATCACTGGTGAACGTGATCGTGATCATGACGTGTAGCAGTAGTGAGTACCTACTGTGATTTACAACAATGTGTATAAATGTGCGCCACGAAGGACCATAATATGTACCTACCTACCGTATGCTGCATACTGTTATGTAACTACTAGATATTACTAGAAGTTTAGTGTAACTACAACTAGTTTGTATACAACAACACAATACTTAGGATGGCGACTTGCCACCGCGCCGCCCACACGCGACACACTAACACATTCAGTCATTCATCATTTCTGTAACACTCGACTATATTACCCTTCTCTAGTAGCGATCTATGTCTGAGAACAAATTAAGCCTTCGTAAAAGTTTGCAGGATGTTATCATGCAAAACAATTCAGTTAATATATACGATAAAATGCCTAGGATATAAGATAACCTGTGCATGCATAACTCGTCAAGGCCTCGCTAACTTTAGTGCGCACCTGCGTTGCGCGGGAGGCCTTGTTGTCAAACTTTATCTACATTTATATATATTACATTATTATTTCCTAAAACTGATATAAGTGATAAGTGTGACCCCGCGGGCGCGGGCGCGGCACCTCGCTCTCTCGACAATAGTACTAACTCTCTAACAAACATAGTACACGATCTGTGTGTTTTGTAATTAGTCACCTCGCCTGTCACCAAAATACTGCGTACATCATTACACAACAACACGAGAACGGGAGTGCAAAACATGTTTTGAACACGATTCTCTTACCTTCGCTTACACTTACTAATAACGTACATTTTCTTGAAATAGATAAGTAGGTACATTAGACTTACCTATTTCAGAAAACGAACGAATGTGGGTCATCGTGTAGCATGTTAGTTTTGATACCACAGACGATGATTTAGATCTACGTACATACGTGTAATCGTATAATAAAACTACATAACCACTAAAATGACATAGGTAGGTGTGTTTCGTAGTATTGCTTTATCGCAAGCAATATATGCACTACTAATGTGTTCCGCGAGTGAGTGACAGATAGTCGTCTGGTGTGGCGAAATATGACGTAAACGACCCATTTCTATTGTTTATTTATATCTAGGTGTGTAGTGTGTGGCTATGTCCTACGAGAATTAGATGACCTCAACTATTATTTATGTTATTAACCTATTATTTAATTTCCCGGAAACATATGTATTTATAAATATAATTTTATGTAAAATCACTTCAAATGTCTCAAATCAACAAGTGATTAGATAACTATTGACACAGTTGATTAAGCCTCGAAATAATATTGTCATGTATGTACAAGCAAGCACAGTCAGAAGGCTAATATTAACATTAACTCATACCAAAATTAAAAATTCTGTGTACCAGAACAGTATTGATTAAAATCTTCAGCTTTCAGTTCATGTGGTACATGACACTGTGCAGTGGTTCTTCTGTTAATATATTTATAGTGGCACCACGTCACTGTCACTCGTCGCCCACGCGTACACCGCGGCGCACGATTCGACTGTCGCCATGTTATTATCATTTCTCCACAAACTATCTATCTACCTATCTACTATCACCTCACTATCACCCCTTGTTCATCTCACCATCACAATCACAGCATGTACACTGCTATCTCACACTGAATCAGACATCCTCAATTGTGGTAATTTTGTGTACATCATTTTCGCATAGCAGTTCTACAGTGGTCATAAGATGGGTAACATGATTGGATTAAATGTAGATAAGTGTGTGTGTGTGTGTGTGTGTGTGTGGACATGTTGTGAACACACACACACAGCTGATGTACTGCATTGCTGACCACTGAACACATTTTGTATTGTCTCCAAGAGTGATATAATAATGTATTGTCATTTATGTGAGATACTATTTACACATAACTTTACATGAGTAATAAATTGATTTTTAAATTATAATTATTATCATGATAAATAAATGATGACTGCAACCACTTAAAAATAATGGCATGATAATAAAAGATACAAACAAAACTGTGTGTGTGTAGTAATGTGCATGTTCCAAGTGAACTACTAGTGGTGGCACTCACCTTGGTGATGGAGGGCTTGTGGTCCTTCCACATGGGCTCTGATATCTTGCCCAGCTGGGTGTCTTTCTTGAGGCGCAGGCCCTGCAGCAGGCTCTCCATGCTGAGCTCCTTCACCTCGGAACCCACGCCGGGAGCTGCCACCTCCTTGGGCTTGGTGCCTCCTTGTTCATGGGTCAATGTTCTAGTTTCAGTCTCTTGTACAGTAGTAGCTTTCACTTTAGCATCTGTCTCTGTCTTGGTAGCTTCTGCACCCGATGCTAGCCGAGCTGACACCACTTTCTCAAACCGTCTTATTACATCTATAAACAATGCATTACTTTTGGTAACCCTTCAGTAACAAATTACAGATAATGCAAAAATTCTTGTTTTAAATGCCCCTGGATCCATTAGTGCTTTGCTGAATATATTATGTATTAAGCGACACAACTGCTATGTTTATTGTTACCATTGTAAATTATGCTGCTTCTAACTGACTAATTATATTGACATGCAAACAATATAAAAGTAAATAGATTAGAACTTTGTTCTATGGTATCTAGAACCCTAAGCAACTAATTTAACGTTTCAAAAGTACCTAATTATATGGTCTAATTGAAATAAAATATTTTGAATTTGAATTTGAATTTGACCCTATATTGGTGTTGTAACTTAGTTTTTTTACCCCATTTATTTAGTAGTATTAAGAGTTGAAAACAAACACATAATCAGTTTCTATAAACTGCTGTAATTTAGCTACATGAGCCTGCAAAGTGCAAGCTAACCTTATAATAGTGTTAATGTATACGTACTGTCCCATTGTTCTGGCGTGGCGGGCTTGACGCGCTGCAGCAGCTTGTCCAGCTCGGCGTGCAGGTTGTTCAGCGACAGGTAATGTCGGATCACGCGCCACTGACCCCCCAGCGACGACATGTTCACCACAATAGCACTCTGTTCTAGGACTGTCGCGAACTCATTAAATCGTTAGATCGTTCTAGCTATTGACGCTATTGATTATAAACTTACACTTTTAAGTTCAACACAATCAACACAAACCGCTGTCACTAAACATCACAATCTGCGACGTATTATATTGGGTGTTGTTAGTCAGCAGCTCACCGTGCGCTTTCCCAGGGCCGCAGCACAATAATGTGCGATGATATTTGCGCAAAATCTTGAACACCTCAAGATAAATAATATTCACAATTCGCAAATTATAAATAAATCAATGACAAGTGACGTCAAATCGGACGATCTTTGCGCAGCGCTACCAACTTGATCAAATCAAAACAAATATGAAATCGCTCCGTTTTACGTACTCAGCAGTTTGTTAAAAATTAACACTCAATTTTACTTTGATTTGAATAAAAAAAAAAATTGAATTATTTGAATAATTATTCTTTTTTAAGATAATAGACAGAACTTCTTTCAGTTCCTATTAGAAACGTAAGTAGATCTAATGACTGTGTTTTATTATTAGTAACGATATTTATATATTCTGAAATCTTCAGTAAATCACTAGCCAATTGAGTGTTTTGAACGAGCTGCTCTTTTTGGTAGGAGTATGTGACCACACTATATTTAAATATACACTGAGCTGAAGTAAACAAATCTTTTAATTTATATAGCAGCGTGCAATCAAAACATGTTTTGAAAATTTTTAGATTACGACGATCTTTAGTTCGACGTTGGCGGCGGAGGCCCGCCGCGCGATTCATTCGCTCGATTCGCTGCACGCTATGTGCGCCACACCTCTCACGCGACCCACTCACCGACTACAACGCCGAGTCTCGATTAGTAAACAAACATCGTATGATTGAATTTTGTAACTGGTCCAAGTATTTCCGTGACAAAACAATGAGTGTACCAAAACGTAACGATACCTAAATCACTCGCACATACAAAAACTATGAATTAGGTAATATAATTTGTAATAGAAAAAAATACTTTTCTTATTTGTCCCAAGTAAGTAGGTATCGCACATAATACATAATACTAACTTAGCAATGCAGTGGTAAGTTAATTGCAACAGAATGATATCCATGCGACCAAATCAGAAATGAGGAGATCCGTAGAAGAACATAACATAGCCGAAAGGATCAGCAAGCTTAATTGGCAGTGGGCGGGACACATAGCTCGTAGAACTAATGACCGCTGGGGCTGAAAGGTTCTTGAGTGGAGACCACGCACCGGAAAGTGAAGCGTGGGATGGCCTCCAACGAGATGGACCACATTTTTCACATTACATTTTTATTTAATTTTTATTTTTTCAATTTCTTTTAAGATGTGGCATTTTAATGATCTTTTGAATAATAAAAGCGATTAAATGTATCTTTTACAATCTTTTGAAAGTGAGTTATAAAGTTTTGCTCCCTCCTAATTAATGTTTTTTTTTCCATAATTAGTTATAGGTTTAGGTATGTGTAAGTCGTGTACTTAAATTCAAATTCAAATATTTTATTTGTTAAACATAGGTAAAAAGTTACAAACTCGGTGGAATAGTAAAAGTTCTTACAAAAGTATCACTATGTTTTACCATTATAGGCATACAAATATAAGTACATTTTTAAAAACATAAATAATTGCATATTACAATAGTCTATACATTTTATCATCCAAATAAAAAAATAAAAAATCTGTGAGCATTTTTCTAAATTTATCTATATTAATTGTCTCTGATATTTTTGGGAATATGTTTTTGACCCTGTATGTTTTTATGAACCTGATTTATTTGAGTTTGAATGTCTTTTGAAAGAATTTTACGGATTAGAATACACGTGTTATATTTATATATTTGGAAAATGTTGAATAATTTTGTTTCATTATAAATTTTATCCGCAGGTGTTTGATAGTGGTAGTGGAATAGAACTTTAATCATTTTGTTTTGTGCCCTTTGCAGTCCTTCTAGGTTTGTTTTTGCTGCTGAACCCCACACGTCAATAATATCGATACCGATGCCGATAATATCGATACCGACGCCAATAATATCGATACCGACGCCCATAAAAATATCGATACCGACGCCCATAAAAATATCGATACCGACGCCGATAATAACGATACCGACGCCGATAATATCGATACCGAAGCCAATAATATCGATACCGACGCTCATAAAAATATCGATACCGACGCCAATAATATCGATACCTAAGCCCATAGAAATATCGATACCGACGCCCATAAAAATATCGATACCGACGCCTATAATATCGATACCGACGCCGATAACATCGATACCGAAGCCAATAATATCGATACCTAAGCCCATAAAAATATCGATACCGACGCCGATAATATCGATACCGACCTTAATAAAAATATCGATACCGACGCGAGTAAAAATATAGATAGCGACGCCGATAATATCGATACCGACGCCGATAATATCGATACCGATGCCCATAAAAATATCGATATCGACGCCGATAATATCAAAACCGATGCCGATAATATCGATACCGACGCCGATAATATCGATACCGACTCCCATAAAAATATCGATAGCGACGCCGATAATATCGATACCGACGCCGATAATATCGATACCGACGCCCATAAAAATATCGATATCGACGCCCATAAAAATATCGATGGCGACGCCGATAATATCGATACCGACGCCAATAATATCGTCTATAAAAATATCGATACCGACGCCGATAATATCGATACCGACGCCAATAATATCGATACCGACGCCCATAAAAATATCGATACCGACGCCGATAATATCGATACCGATGCCAATAATATTGATACCGACGCCAATAATATCGATACCGACGCCAATAATATCGATACCGACGACGATAATATCGATACCGACGCCAATAATATCGATACCGATGCCCATAAAAATATCGATACCAACGCCCATAAAATATCGATACCGACGCCGATAATATCGATACCGACGCAAATAAAAAAAACGTTACCGACGCCCATAAAAACATCGATACCGACGCTAATAATATCGATACCGACACCCATAAAAATATCTATACCGGCGCCGATAATATCGACACTGACGCCGATTATATCGATACCGACGCCGATAATTTATTTATTTATTTATTGCATCAGAACGACCAACAACTGATTACAAAACAATATTAATCAATAATAATAGAAGCCTTTTACTCAGTCTTCTCGCAATACTTAAAACATTCCAACAATATCACCTACTTCTCGTCGGCAAACAGATCAAGTTCATTATTGGAATCCAGAATATCGATACCGCCGTCGATAATTTGATACCAACGCCCATTAAAATATCGATACCGACGCCAATGATATCAAGACCGACGCCCATAAAAATATCGATGGCGACGCCGATAATATCGATACCGACGCCAATAATATCGTCTATAAAAATATCGATACCGACGCCGATAATATCGATACCGACGCCAATAATATCGATACCGACGCCCATAAAAATATCGATACCGACGCCAATAATATCGATACCGACGCCGATAATATCGATACCGACGCCGATAATATCGATACCCACGCCAATAATATCGATACCGACGCCCATAAAAAAAATCGATAGCGACGCCGATAATATCGATACCGACGCCGATTATATCGATACCGACGCCGATAATATCGATACCGACGTCGATTATATCGATACCGACGCCGATAATATCGATACCGACGCCTATAATATCGATACCGACGCCGATAAAAATATCGATACCGACGCCGATAATATCAATACCGATGCCAATAATATCGATATCGACGCAAATAATATCGATACCGACGCCCATAAAAATATCGATACCGACGCCAATAATATCTATAGCGAGCATAAAAATATCGATAGCGACGCCGATAATATCGATACCGACACCGATAATATCGATACTAACGCCGATAATATCGATACCGACGTCAATAATATCGATACCGACTCCCATAAAAATATCGATAGCGACGCCGATAATATCGATACCGACGCCGATAATATCGATACCGACGCCCATAAAAATATCGATACCGACGCCGATAATATCGATACATACGCCAATAATAGTTCTTGTCGCAATACTTCAAACATTCCAACAATATCACCTACTTCTCGTCGGCAAACAGATCAAGTTCATTATTGGAATCCAGAATATCAGATAATTTGATACCAACGCCCATTAAAATATCGATACCGACGCCAATGATATCAAGACCGACGCCCATAAAAATATCGATACCGACGCCCATAAAATAATCCATAGCGACGCCGATAATATCGATACCGACGCCGATAATATCGATACCGACGCCGATAATATCGATACTAACGCCTCTAAAAATATCGATACCGACGCCAATAATATCGATACCGACGCCCATAAAAATATCGATACCGACGCCAATAATATCGATACCGACGCCGATAATATCGATACCGACGCCGATAATATCGATACCGACGCCAATAATATCGATACCGACGCCGATAATATCGATACCGACGCCTATAATATCGATACCGACGCCGATAAAAATATCGATACCGACGCCGATAATATCAATACCGATGCCAATAATATCGATATCGACGCAAATAATATCGATACCGACGCCCATAAAAATATCGATACCGACGCCAATAATATCGATACCGACGCCGATAATATCGATACCGACGCCGATAATATCGATACCCACGCCAATAATATCGATACCGACGCCCATAAAAAAAATCGATAGCGACGCCGATAATATCGATACCGACGCCGAAAATATCGATACCGACGTCGATAATTTGATACCGATGCCCATAAAAATATCGATACCGACGCCAATGATATCAATACTGACGCCCATAATAATATCGATACCGATGCCGATAATATAGTACCGACGACGATAAAAATATCGATATCGACTCCCATAAAAATATTGATAGCGACGCCGATAATATCGATACCGACGCCGATAATATCGATACCGACGCCGATAATATCGATACCGACGCCCATAAAAATATCGATACCCACGCCGATAATATCGATACCGACGCCCATAATATTTATACCGACGCCAATAATATCGATTCCGACGCCAATAATATCGATACTGACGACGATAATATCGATACCGACGCCAATAATATCGATACCGATGCCCATAAAAATATCGATACCAACGCCCATAAAATATCGATACCGACGCTGATAATATCGATAACGATGCCAGTAATATCGATACCGACGCAAATAAAAAAAATATTACCGACACCCATAAAAATATCGATACCGACGCTAATAATATCGATACCGACACCCATAAAAATATCTATACCGGCGCCGATAATATCGACACTGACGCCGATTATATCGATACCGACGCCGATAATATCGATACCGACGTCGATAATTTGATACCGACGCCCATAAAAATATCGATACCGACACCAATGATATCAATACCGACGCCCATAATATAATCGATACCGACGCCGATAATATCGATACCGACGTCGATAATTTGATACCGACGCCCATAAAAATATCGAACCGACGCCAATGATATCAATACCGACGCCCATAATAATATCGATACCGACGCCGATAATATCGATACCGACGCCGATAATATCGATACCGACGCCAATAATATCGATAGCGACGTCCATAAAAAAAATCGATAGCTTCGCCAATGATATCAATACCGACGCCCATAATAATATCGATACCGACGCCGATAATATCGATACTGACGACGATAATATCGATACCGACGCCAATAATATCGATACCATGCCCATAAAAATATCGATACCAACGCCCATAAAATATCGATACCGACGCCAATAATATCGATACCGACGCCCATAAAAATATCGATACCGACGCCACTAATATTGATACCGATGCCAATAATATCGATACCGACGCCCATAATAATATCGATACCGACGACGATAATATCGACACTGACGATGATTATATCGATACCGACTTCCATAAAAATATCGATACCGACGCCGATAATATCGATACGGACACCAATAATATCGATAGGGACGTCCATAAAAAAAATCGATAGCTTCGCCAATGATATCAATACCGACGCCCATAATAATATCGATACCGACGCCAATAATATCGATACTGACGACGATAATATCGATACCGACGCCAATAATATCGATACCGATGCCCATAAAAATATCGATACCAACGCCCATAAAATATCGATACCGACACCAATAATATCGATACCGACGCCCATAAAAATATCGATACCGACGCCACTAATATTGATACCGATGCCAATAATATCGATACCGACGCCCATAATAATATCGATACCGACGACGATAATATCGACACTGACGATGATTATATCGATACCGACTCCCATAAAAATATTGATAGCGACGCCGATAATATCGATACCGACGCCGATAATATCGATACCGACGCCGATAATATCGATACCGACGCCCATAAAAATATCGATACCCACGCCGATAATATCGATACCGACGCCCATAATATTGATACCGACGCCAATAATATCGATACCGACGCCAATAATATCGATACTGACGACGATAATATCGATACCGACGCCAATAATATCGATACCGACGCCCATAAAAATATCGATACCGACGCTAATAATATCGATACCGACACCAATAATATCGATACCGACGCCCATAATAATATCGATACCGACGACGATAAAAATATCGATATCGACGCCCATAAAAATATCGATGGCGACGCCGATAATATCGATACCGACGCCAATAATATCGATACCGACGCCAATAATATCGATACAGACGCCCATAAAAATATCGATACCGACGACGATAATATCGACACTGACGATGATTATATCGATACCGACTCCCATAAAAACATCGATAGCGACGCCGATAATATCGATACCGACGCCCATAATATCGATACCGACGCCCATAAAAATATCGATACCGACGCCGATAATATCGATACCGGCGCCACTAATATTGATACCGATGCCAATAATATCGATACCGACGCCCATAATAATATCGATACCGACGACGATAATATCGACACTGACGATGATTATATCGATACCGACTTCCATAAAAATATCGATACCGACGCCGATAATATCGATACGGACACCAATAATATCGATAGGGACGTCCATAAAAAAAATCGATAGCTTCGCCAATGATATCAATACCGACGCCCATAATAATATCGATACCGACGCCAATAATATTGATACCGATGCCAATAATATCGATACCGACGCCCATAATAATATCGATACCGACGACGATAATATCGACACTGACGATGATTATATCGATACCGACGCCGATAATATCGATACCGACGCCCATAATAATATCGATACCGACGCCGATAATATCGATACCGACGCCGATAATATCGATACCGACGCCCATAAAAATATCGATACCCACGCCGATAATATCGATACCGACGCCAATAATATTGATACCGACGCCAATAATATCGATACCGACGCCAATAATATCGATACTGACGACGATAATATCGATACCGACGCCAATAATATCGATACCGATGCCCATAAAAATATCGATACCAACGCCCATAAAATATCGATACCGACGCCGATAATATCAATACCGACGCCAGTAATATCGATACCGACGCAAATAAAAAAAACATTACCGACGCCCATAAAAATATCGATACCAACGCCAATAATATCGATACCGACGCCCATAAAAATATCGATACCGACGCCACTAATATTGATACCGATGCCAATAATATCGATACCGACGCCCATAATAATATCGATACCGACGACGATAATATCGACACTGACGATGATTATATCGATACCGACTTCCATAAAAATATCGATACCGACGCCGATAATATCGATACGGACACCAATAATATCGATAGGGACGTCCATAAAAAAAATCGATAGCTTCGCCAATGATATCAATACCGACGCCCATAATAATATCGATACCGACGCCAATAATATCGATACTGACGACGATAATATCGATACCGACGCCAATAATATCGATACCGATGCCCATAAAAATATCGATACCAACGCCCATAAAATATCGATACCGACACCAATAATATCGATACCGACGCCCATAAAAATATCGATACCGACGCCACTAATATTGATACCGATGCCAATAATATCGATACCGACGCCCATAATAATATCGATACCGACGACGATAATATCGACACTGACGATGATTATATCGATACCGACTCCCATAAAAATATTGATAGCGACGCCGATAATATCGATACCGACGCCGATAATATCGATACCGACGCCGATAATATCGATACCGACGCCCATAAAAATATCGATACCCACGCCGATAATATCGATACCGACGCCCATAATATTGATACCGACGCCAATAATATCGATACCGACGCCAATAATATCGATACTGACGACGATAATATCGATACCGACGCCAATAATATCGATACCGACGCCCATAAAAATATCGATACCGACGCTAATAATATCGATACCGACACCAATAATATCGATACCGACGCCCATAATAATATCGATACCGACGACGATAAAAATATCGATATCGACGCCCATAAAAATATCGATGGCGACGCCGATAATATCGATACCGACGCCAATAATATCGATACCGACGCCAATAATATCGATACAGACGCCCATAAAAATATCGATACCGACGACGATAATATCGACACTGACGATGATTATATCGATACCGACTCCCATAAAAACATCGATAGCGACGCCGATAATATCGATACCGACGCCCATAATATCGATACCGACGCCCATAAAAATATCGATACCGACGCCGATAATATCGATACCGACGCCAATAATATCGATACCGACGCCCATAATAATATCGATACCGACGACGATAAAAATATTGTTATCGACGCCCATAAAAATATCGATACCGACGCCCATAAAATATCGATACCGACGCCAATAATATCGATACCGACGCCCATAAAAATATCGATACCGACGCCACTAATATTGATACCGATGCCAATAATATCGATACCGACGCCCATAAAAATATCGATACCGACGCCAATAATATTGATACCGATGCCAATAATATCGATACCGACGCCCATAATAATATCGATACCGACGACGATAATATCGACACTGACGATGATTATATCGATACCGACGCCGATAATATCGATACCGACGCCCATAATAATATCGATACCGACGCCGATAATATCGATACCGACGCCGATAATATCGATACCGACGCCCATAAAAATATCGATACCCACGCCGATAATATCGATACCGACGCCAATAATATTGATACCGACGCCAATAATATCGATACCGACGCCAATAATATCGATACTGACGACGATAATATCGATACCGACGCCAATAATATCGATACCGATGCCCATAAAAATATCGATACCAACGCCCATAAAATATCGATACCGACGCCGATAATATCGATACCGACGCCAGTAATATCGATACCGACGCAAATAAAAAAAACATTACCGACGCCCATAAAAATATCGATACCAACGCCAATAATATCGATACCGACACCCATAAAAATATCTATACCGGCGCCGATAATATCGACACTGACGCCGATTATATCGATACCGACGCCGATAATATCGATACCGACGCCCATAATAATATCGATACCGACGCCGATAATATCGATACCGACGCCCATAATAATATCGATACCGACGCCGATAATATCGATACCGACGCCAATACCGACGAGCATAATAATATCGATACCGACGCCGATAATAGCGATATCGACGCCGATAATATCGATACCGACGCCCATAAAAATATCGATACCGACGCCGATAACATCGATACCGACGCCAACAATATTGATACCGACGCCAATAATATCGATACCGACGCCAATAATATCGATACCGACGACGATAATATCGATACCGACGCCAATAATATCGATACCGATGCCCATAAAAATATCGATACCGACGCCAATAATATCGATACCGACGCCCATAAAAATATCGATACCGACGCCACTAATATTGATACCGATGCCAATAATATCGATACCGACGCCCATAATAATATCGATACCGACGACGATAATATCGACACTGACGATGATTATATCGATACCGACTCCCATAAAAATATTGATAGCGACGCCGATAATATCGATACCGACGCCGATAATATCGATACCGACGCCGATAATATCGATACCGATGCCCATAAAAATATCGATACCGACGCCGATAACATCGATACCGACGCCAATAATATTGATACCGACGCCAATAATATCGATACCGACGCCAATAATATCGATACCGACGACGATAATATCGATACCGAAGCCAATAATATCGATACCGACGCCCATAAAAATATTGATACCGACGCCAATAATATCGATACCGAGGCCGATAAAAATATCGATACCGACGCCACCAATATTGATACCGATGCCAATAATATCGATACCGACGCCCATAATAATATCGATACCGACGACGATAATATCGACACTGACGATGATTATATCGATACCGACTCCCATAAAAATATTGATAGCGACGCCGATAATATCGATACCGACGCCGATAATATCGATACCGACGCCGATAATATCGATACCGACGCCCATAAAAATATCGATACCCACGCCGATAATATCGATACCGACGCCCATAATATTTATACCGACGCCAATAATATCGATTCCGACGCCAATAATATCGATACTGACGACGATAATATCGATACCGACGCCAATAATATCGATACCGATGCCCATAAAAATATCGATACCAACGCCCATAAAATATCGATACCGACGCTGATAATATCGATACCGACGCCAGTAATATCGATACCGACGCAAATAAAAAAAATATTACCGACGCCCATAAAAATATCGATACCGACGCTAATAATATCGATACCGACGCCCATAATATTTATACCGACGCCAATAATATCGATTCCGACGCCAATAATATCGATACTGACGACGATAATATCGATACCGACGCCAATAATATCGATACCGATGCCCATAAAAATATCGATACCAACGCCCATAAAATATCTATACCGGCGCCGATAATATCGACACTGACGCCGATTATATCGATACCGACGCCTATAATATCGATACCGACGTCGATAATTTGATACCGATGCCCATAAAAATATCGATACCGACGCCAATGATATCAATACTGACGCCCATAATAATATCGATACCGATGCCGATAATATAGTACCGACGACGATAAAAATATCGATATCGACTCCCATAAAAATATTGATAGCGACGCCGATAATATCGATACCGACGCCGATAATATCGATACCGACGCCGATAATATCGATACCAACGCCCATAAAAATATCGATACCCACGCCGATAATATCGATACCGACGCCCATAATATTTATACCGACGCCAATAATATCGATTCCGACGCCAATAATATCGATACTGACGACGATAATATCGATACCGACGCCAATAATATCGATACCGATGCCCATAAAAATATCGATACCAACGCCCATAAAATATCGATACCGACGCTGATAATATCGATACCGATGCCAGTAATATCGATACCGACGCAAATAAAAAAAATATTACCGACACCCATAAAAATATCGATACCGACGCTAATAATATCGATACCGACACCCATAAAAATATCTATACCGGCGCCGATAATATCGACACTGACGCCGATTATATCGATACCGACGCCGATAATATCGATACCGACGTCGATAATTTGATACCGACGCCCATAAAAATATCGATACCGACACCAATGATATCAATACCGACGCCCATAATATAATCGATACCGACGCCGATAATATCGATACCGACGTCGATAATTTGATACCGACGCCCATAAAAATATCGAACCGACGCCAATGATATCAATACCGACGCCCATAATAATATCGATACCGACGCCGATAATATCGATACCGACGCCGATAATATCGATACCGACGCCAATAATATCGATAGCGACGTCCATAAAAAAAATCGATAGCTTCGCCAATGATATCAATACCGACGCCCATAATAATATCGATACCGACGCCGATAATATCGATACTGACGACGATAATATCGATACCGACGCCAATAATATCGATACCGATGCCCATAAAAATATCGATACCAACGCCCATAAAATATCGATACCGACGCCAATAATATCGATACCGACGCCCATAAAAATATCGATACCGACGCCACTAATATTGATACCGATGCCAATAATATCGATACCGACGCCCATAATAATATCGATACCGACGACGATAATATCGACACTGACGATGATTATATCGATACCGACTTCCATAAAAATATCGATACCGACGCCGATAATATCGATACGGACACCAATAATATCGATAGCGACGTCCATAAAAAAAATCGATAGCTTCGCCAATGATATCAATACCGACGCCCATAATAATATCGATACCGACGCCAATAATATCGATACTGACGACGATAATATCGATACCGACGCCAATAATATCGATACCGATGCCCATAAAAATATCGATACCAACGCCCATAAAATATCGATACCGACACCAATAATATCGATACCGACGCCCATAAAAATATCGATACCGACGCCACTAATATTGATACCGATGCCAATAATATCGATACCGACGCCCATAATAATATCGATACCGACGACGATAATATCGACACTGACGATGATTATATCGATACCGACTCCCATAAAAATATTGATAGCGACGCCGATAGTATCGATACCGACGCCGATAATATCGATACCGACGCCGATAATATCGATACCGACGCCCATAAAAATATCGATACCCACGCCGATAATATCGATACCGACGCCCATAATATTGATACCGACGCCAATAATATCGATACCGACGCCAATAATATCGATACTGACGACGATAATATCGATACCGACGCCAATAATATCGATACCGACGCCCATAAAAATATCGATACCGACGCTAATAATATCGATACCGACACCCATAAATATATCTATACCGGCGCCGATAATATCGACACTGACGCCGATTATATCGATACCGACCCCGATAATATCGATACCGACGTCGATAATTTGATACCGACGCCCATAAAAATATCGATACCGACGCCAATGACATCAATACCGACGCCCATAATAATATCGACACCGACGCCTATAATATCGATACCGACGTCGATAATTTGATACCGACGCCCATAAAAATATCGATACCGACGCCAATGATATCAATACCGACGTCCATAATAATATCGATACCGATGCCGATAATATCGTACCGACGACGATAAAAATATCGATATCGACGCCCATAAAAATATCGATGGCGACGCCGATAATATCGATACCGACGCCCATAAAAAAAAACGATAGCGACGCCCATAAAAATATCGATACCGACGCCAATGATATCAATACTGACGCCCATAATAATATCGATACCGACGCCGATAATATCGATACCGACGCCGATAATATCGATACCGACGCCCATAAAAATATCGATACCTACGCCAATAATATCGATACCGACGCCCATAAAAATATCGATACCGACGCCAATAATATTGATACCGACGCCAATAATATCGATACCGACGCCCATAATAATATCGATACCGATGCCAGTAATATCGATACCGACGCAAATAAAAAAAATATAACCGACACCCATAAAAATATCGATACCGACACCCATAAAAATATCTATACCGGCGCCGATAATATCGACACTGACGCCGATTATATCGATACCGACGCCGATAATATCGATACCGACGTCGATAATTTGATACCGACGCCCATAAAAATATCGAACCGACGCCAATGATATCAATACCGACGCCCATAATAATATCGATACCGACGCCGATAATATCGATACCGACGACGATAAAAATATCGATACCGACGCCCATAAAAAAAATTGATAGCGACGCCCATAAAAATATCGATACCGACGCCAATGATATCAATACTGACGCCCATAAATAATATCGATACCGACGCCGATAATATCGATACCGACGCCAATAATATCGATAGCGACGTCCATAAAAAAAATCGATAGCTTCGCCAATGATATCAATACCGACGCCCATAATAATATCGATACCGACGCCGATAATATCGATACCGACGCCGATAATATCGATACCGACGGCGGTGTTATCAATACCGACGCCTATAAAAATATCGATACCAATGCCAATAATATCGATACCGACCCCAATAAAAATATCGTAACCGATGCCAAAATATCAATACCGATGCCGATAATATCGATACCGACGCCAATAATATCGATACCGACGCCGATAATCTCGATACCGACGCCGATAATATCGATACCGACGCCAATAATATCGATACCGACGCCAATAATATCGATACCGACGCCCATAAAAATATCGATACTGACGCCGATAATATCGATACCGACGCCAATAATATCGATACCGACGCCCATAAAAATATCGATACCGACGCCAATAATATCGATACCGACGCCCATAAAAATATCGATACCGACGCCAATAATATTGATACCGATGCCAATAATATCGATACCGACACCCATAATAATATTGTGGGCTACTTCCACCACATACACACATGTATACGTTTACACTACGTATATAATACATATTTACTTATTTACCTAATTAAACTTAAATATTTATATTTACATAAACACAAATTATATAAACATTATACACAATATATTACATTATTTACATATCTACATATATCTATTTATTAATATATATGTATTTATTAAATATCTTCCGGCAATAATAATAAACATATTCCGTGCATAATAATTGCATTATTGACGGATGACGTAGCGCGGGCCACCAGTGCCGTTCGTTGGAACCGCGCTGACCCGTAGTGACGTACCTGAGAGCTACGTCACACGATAGGCGTTGCCGCTAAGGTGGGAGCATCTATGCGCGTGACCGTTCACCTTGAGCTGTCCTCGGTCGGGATCTCGCTAGCGCGACGCGAAGCTTATGCTCCTTGCTGTAATTTCTCCGCCTATAATTACTGCTTATGCTCGTTGTTTTACACGCTTAACGAACTGTTATGTGCTTTTATCTATAGACTGTTGTATTCTGCTTGTAATTCTATTCTATCGTGCCGTGACTATTACCTATCTTTTACACTTGTGCTTATGTGCTTTCTTCTACTCTTCAACTATTGTGAACTTGTGAATTTCAAATATCCTTCTGCTTCCGTGTTTGTGTGGACATTATACTGTGAGTACTGACTGAACTGTTTACTTTAATCTCCTACACCCGCAAACACTAAAATATAACTTAGTGGTATTCGACACCTCCCATACCGCCAAAATATCGATACCGACGACGATAATATCGACACTGACGATGATTATATCGATACCGACTCCCATAAAAATATTGATAGCGACGCCGATAATATCGATACCGACGCCGATAATATCGATACCGACGCCGATAATATCGATACCGACGCCCATAAAAATATCGATACCCACGCCGATAATATCGATACCGACGCCAATAATATTGATACCGACGCCAATAATATCGATACCGACGCCAATAATATCGATACTGACGACGATAATATCGATACCGACGCCAATAATATCGATACCGATGCCCAAAAAATATCGATACCAACGCCCATAAAATATCGATACCGACGCCAATAATATCGATACCGACGCCCATAAAAATATCGATACTGACGCCGATAATATCGATACCGACGCCAATAATATCGATACCGACGCCCATAAAAATATCGATACCGACGCCCATAAAAATATCTATACCGGCGCCGATAATATCGACACTGACGCCGATTATATCGATACCGACGCCGATAGTATCGATATCGACGCCCATAATAATATCGATACCGACGCCGATAATATCGATACCGACGCCCATAATAATATCGATACCGACGCCGATAATATCGATACCGACGCCAATACCGACGCCCATAATAATATCGATACCGACGCCGATAATAGCGATACCGACGCCGATAATATCGATACCGACGCCCATAAAAATATAGATACCGACGCCGATAACATCGATACCGACGCCAATAATATTGATACCGACGCCAATAATATCGATACCGACGACGATAATATCGATATCGACGCCAATAATATCGATACCGATGCCCATAAAAATATCGATACCAACGCCCATAAAATATAGATACCGACGCCGATAATATCGATACCGACGCCGATAATATCTATACCGACGCCAATAATATCGATACCGACGCCCATAATAATATCGATACCGACGACGATAAAAATATCGATATCGACGCCCATAAAAATATCGATGGCGACGCCGATAATATCGATACCCACGCCAATAATATCGATACCGACGCCCATAAAAAAAATCGTTAGCGACGCCCATAAAAATATCGATGGCGACGCCGATAATATCGATACCGACGCCCATAAAAAAAATCGATAGCGACGCCCATAAAAATATCGATACCGACGCCAATGATATCAATACTGACGCCCATAATAATATCGATACCGACGCCGATAATATCGATACCGACGCCGATAATATCGATACCGACGCCAATAATATCGATAGCGACGCCCATAAAAAAAATCGATAGCTTCGCCAATGATATCAATACCGACGCCCATAATAATATCGATACCGACGCCGATAATATCGATACCGACGCCGATAATATCGATACCGACGGCGGTGTTATCAATACCGACGCCTATAAAAATATCGATACCAATGCCAATAATATCGATACCGACCCCAATAAAAATATCGTAACCGATGCCAAAATATCAATACCGATGCCGATAATATCGATACCGACGCCAATAATATCGGAACCGACGCCAATAATATCGATACCGACGCCCATAAAAATATCGATACCGACGCCGATAATATCGATACCGACGCCAATAATATCGATACCGACGCCGATAATATCGATACCGACGCCGATAATATCGATACCGACGCCAATAATATCGATACCGACGCCAATAATATCGATACCGACGCCCATAAAAATATCGATACTGACGCCGATAATATCGATACCGACGCCAATAATATCGATACCGACGCCCATAAAAATATCGATACCGATGCCAATAATATCGATACCGACGCCCATAAAAATATCGATACTGACGCCGATAATATCGATACCGACGCCAATAATATCGATACCGACGCCCATAAAAATATCGATACCGACGCCAATAATATTGATACCGATGCCAATAATATCGATACCGACGCCCATAATAATATCGATACCGACGCCGATAATATCGATACCGACGCCCATAAAAATATCGATACCCACGCCGATAATATCGATACCGACGCCAATAATATTGATACCGACGCCAATAATATCGATACCGACGCCAATAATATCGATACTGACGACGATAATATCGATACCGACGCCAATAATATCGATACCGATGCCCATAAAAATATCGATACCAACGCCCATAAAATATCGATACCGACGCCAATAATATCGATACCGACGCCCATAAAAATATCGATACTGATGCCGATAATATCGATACCGACGCCAATAATATCGATACCGACGCCCATAAAAATATCGATACCGACGCCCATAAAAATATCTATACCGGCGCCGATAATATCGACACTGACGCCGATTATATCGATACCGACGACGATAATATCGATACCGACGCCCATAATAATATCGATACCGACGCCGATAATATCGATACCGATGCCAGTAATATCGATACCGACGCAAATAAAAAAAACATTACCGATGCCCATAAAAATATCGATACCGACGCTAATAATATCGATACCGACACCCATAAAAATATCTATACCGGCGCCGATAATATCGACACTGACGCCGATAAATCAAAGATCCGAAATGATAATTCAAAATGAAAATTGATACAACTAAAGAGCATTTTCAAAATCAGCTCGCACTAAAGCGTACAAAATCCGCCATTTAGTTCTTTTTTTAATTTCATGTACCCAGTGACACCCGCGTCATCAAAACGAATCGAATGAGGTGTCATTTATCTAAATCGGTTGAGCCGTTGAGTAGTTACGACGGACATACATACCTAATTACCTACATACATACATACGCATCAAAGACCGAAAATAATATCAATATAACGCGATAAAAACCCTCCTTCGGCAGTCGAGTAAAAATAAAGGTAATTGTGTAAAAAACAAAAAATGTGATAATTTTTTGGCTCTAGCTAGTCAGTATTTAATCATATCATCAATATTTAATACTAGCTTTTGGCCACGGCTTCGCCCGCGTGGTCTTACTTTTTTTACCCCGTTTTTTGCAACATTTTGCATTGCTACTCCGCTCCTATTAGTCGTAGCGCGATAGTATATAGCCTATAGCCTTCTTCGATAAATGGGCTATTTAACACTTAAAGATTTTTTCAAATCGGTCTAATAGTTTCGGAGCCTATTCAATACAAACAAATATTCAAATCTTTCTACTTTATAATATTAGTATAGATAAAATTTGTCACTTAAGAAGGCGTAGACAGGTACCTGAACGATTATTAGCGCTTTATTGACTGAATTGTGATCAAAGAAGGCGCCTATGCCCGAAAGAAACAATAAAATAAAAATTTTGTGTTTAGGTATTTAGTGAAATCCACCTAGCCAAGCACTACCGGGTGGGTGGGCGGGCGATTTTTTCGATTTTTTTCGCGAGAAACGCCTACTTGTGGGGTACCGTTGGATGCGGGCCGCCAAGCACTATACGTCTGTGTAGTTTTTAGGGGTAGGTCCTTAAGAAAAATTTTGAAAAATCGCGGAAAAACTGTGAATTTAGTACAATTTTCAAGTGTTTTTAATAAGTTATATATAATATTTTAGTTTTTTAAGTCGCTATGACCGTGATGCACGCTTAAAGCTCATTTATAGAACCCCGTATGCAATTTATACCGATCTAACTTTCCGCGAGCGGCTTTGCCCGCTATCCCACGGGAACCGTTTTAACTATTTTACCGGGATTAAAAGTGGCCTATGTGCTATTCCAGACTATGTTTTATCTCTGTGCCAACATCCAGATACGTTCAGTAGTTTTTGCTTGAAAAAATAACAAACATCCATCCATACAAACTTTCAAATTTATTATATTAGTAGGATATAATAAAAAGTGAAAATTCCAAAAATCTATGTTAAAATACATTTTAATTTTTGAATATTTTTTTTGTAAAAATTAGAGTGGAGACGTGCCAGATAGATATGTCGCCAAATTAAATGAATGTACCAAACTCTGTGCTAACGTAACTATAAAAACCTAACTTTATGAAACCTAACTCTAAGAAACCGAACTCTGAGCAACCTAACTATGAAAAACCTAACTCTGAGCAACACTACTTTGAAAAACCTAACTCTGAACAACATATCTCTAGGAAACCTAACTCTAAGCAACCTAACTCTGAACTCTGAGCAACTTATTTCTGAGTAAGCTAACTTTAGGACACCTAACTCTGAGGAAGCTAACTTTATTAAACCTAACTCTGAGCAACCGAACTCTGAAACCAAAAAACTCTGAGTAAGCTAACTTTATGAAACCTAACTCTGGGTAAGCTAACTTTATGAAACCTAAGTCTGAGCAACCTATGAGAAAACTAACTCTGAGGAATCTAACTCTAAAAAACCTAACTCTGACCAACCTAACTTTGATAAACCTAACTTTAAACAACGTAACTCAAAGCAACCTCTCTGAATAACCTAACTTTATGAAACCAAACTATGAGCAACATAACTATGAGAAAACTAACTCTGAGTAACCTAACTTTGATAAACCTAACTCTGAACAAAGTAACTCTGAGCAACCTAACTCTGAATAACCCAACTTTATGAAACCTAACTCTAAGCAACCTAACTATGAGAAAACCAACTCAAAGCAACCTAACTCTGAATAAAGTAACTGTAAGAAACCTAACTCTTAACAACCTAATTTGAGCAACCTAACTCTAAGAAACCGAACTCTGAGCAACCTAACTATGAAAAACCTAACTCTGAGCAACACTACTTTGAAAAACGTAACTCTGAGCAACGAAACTCTGAACAAAAAAAAACTCTGGGTAAGCTAACTTTAAGAAACCTAACTCTGAGCAAAGTAACTCTGAGCAACCTAACTTTATGAAACCTAACTCTGAGAAACCATACTCTGAGCAACCTAACTATGAGAAAACTAACTCAAAGCAACCTAACTCTGAGTAACCTAACTGTAAGAAACCTAACTCTTAACAACCTAATTTGAGCAACCTAACTCTAAGAAACCGAACTCTGAGCAACCTAACTATGAAAAACCTAACTCTGAGCAACACTACTTTGAAAAACGTAACTCTGAGCAACGAAACTCTGAACAAAAAAAACTCTGGGTAAGCTAACTTTAAGAAACCTAACTCTGAGCAAAGTAACTCTGAGCAACCTAACTTTATGAAACCTAACTCTGAGAAACCATACTCTGAGCAACCTAACTATGAGAAAACTAACTCAAAGCAACCTAACTCTGAGTAACCTAACTGTAAGAAACCTAACTCTTAACAACCTAATTTGAGCAACCTAACTCTAAGAAACCGAACTCTGAGCAACCTAACTATGAAAAACCTAACTCTGAGCAACACTACTTTGAAAAACCTAACTCTGAACAACCTATCTCTAGGAAACCTAACTCTAAGCAACCTAACTCTGAACTCTGAGCAACCTATTTCTGTGTTAGCTAACTTTAGGCAACCTAACTCTGAGGAAGCTAACTTTATGAAACCTAACTCTGAGCAAACTAACTCTGAAAAACAACTCTGAGCAACGAAACTCTAAACAAAAAAACTCTGAGTAAGCTAACTTTATGAAACCTAACTCTGAGGAACCTAACTCTAAAAAACCTAACTCGGACCAACCTAACTTTGATAAACCTAACTCTAAACAACGTAACTCAAAGCAACCTAACTCTGAATAACCTAACTTTATGAAACCAAACTCTGAGCAAAGAAACTCTGAGCAACCTAACTTTATGAAACTTAACTCTTAGCAACCATACTCTGAGCAACCTAACTATGAGAAAACTAACTCAAAGCAATCATAGGTCAGAGTTTGACGACGTCTGTGGTTTAGTGGTTCGAGTACCGGACTGCTGATCACGAGGTCGTGGGTTCGATTCCCACAGGACACAAATATTTATGTGATGAATATAAGTATTTGTGTTTGTCTGGGTGTTTCCTATGTATAATAAGTATGTATTTACAACAACAAAAAGTATAAAAGTATTATATCCATTGTCTAGTACCCATAGTATAAGCTCTGCTTAGTTTGGGACTAGATGGTGCTGTGTAAAATGTCCAAAGATATTATTGATTAGTTAGGTTAGGTCAGAGTTAGGTTAGGTCAGAGTTAGGTTAGGTCAGAGTTAGGTTAGGTCAGAGTTAGGTTAGGTCAGAGTTAGGTTAGGTCAGAGTTAGGTTAGGTCAGAGTTAGGTTAGGTCAGAGTTAGGTTAGGTCAGAGTTAGGTTAGGTCAGAGTTAGGTTGGGGTGACAGGTCGGACAACCTCCTCGTGTGCTCCGCGGCTATCAGTCCTTCTCGGATACGTCCGGTGGGAACGGTAGTCGTGGAGCCTGGTTCACCCTGGGCAACTCGGGCAACAACTCTTCCTGCCTTTTAGGGAGTCTTGTTGCTCGTGGCTAATGGTCCGACACCGGGGAAAGGCCCTTTTCAGGGCCATGGGGGGGACAACCCCCTGCGAAGCCGCGAGGCCTAGCGGGGGAGAAAAGGCCCTTTTCAGGGCCAGGGGGGGGCTTCCCACGAGGCCGCGAGGCTTAGCGGGCAGCGTTGCGCGGCGAAACTCCACGTGTGCCCCTGTATCCAGGGGGCCGTAGTGGAGGCGCGGAGGGCGGGCCCGGTGTGTACTCGCACTACCACCGGGCAGGCACAGAAGTCACCTTTAGTGCCACCGCCGAAAAACCGGGGGGTATCTTCCGCCAGCCCTGAGTGTCTGTCGATCAGGTCTCGCGGCTCAGGGTGGGGTACCCTCCGTCGGTCTTGGCTTGGTCGCCCGGACTGCGGGGAAGACAACCTCGACACAAAATTACTCCGAAGCCCAAGTTTCGGCGCCCGGCGAGGGGATGCATGGCCGGGGGGATTGCCTCGGTCGTGAGGGCGCCAACCTCAGCGGACCGGCCGACCCGCTGTTGTATATAGGCTTACCCAGGTACAGGGGGCACTGCCTGGGTGGACCATCCTTTCCCCCATACTCGTGGGACTACATATGGATAGTACAAATAAATTAAAAAACAAACCAAACGACGTTGGAGAGGGGGGTGCCGCATCCGATACAGGATCGGCATCCAGTGAAGTTATGGTGGTGGAGTACAGCGCATCTGCGCTCTCTCCGTCACAGTTTTGGAGAGATGGGCGTAAACGGTTACGCTCCAATGATGGGACGAGTCGCTCGGCTTCCGAGTCGGGCGACGAGGCAACACCTGCCAGAAGAGGGAGAGGACGACCTCCCACTACTGGCGAACACGTCGGCCTAGCTAAAGCAAAGGCAGAGTTACTGGTGGCTAAACGGGACGAGTTCCGCCGCAGCGCGGAAGATGACGTACTTGACTTGGCTAAGGAGGCCAAGGCAAAGAGGGCAAAGTCAGTCATTGACTCAGGCTCCGCGGAAGGACTAACCGCAGCTGCTCTCTTCGAGCAGGTGGCTGCGGGCCTAAAGGTAGTACAGCATGTGGCTACCAAGTCTGGCAATCTCAAAGGCACATTTACGCGGAGCCTGAAGGATGCAATGATGGTTATCGAGGCAGCGGCGGGCGAACTGCGGCAGCTCTCGATTTCAGAGGAAAATATTCGCCTGCAGGTCGAACTTTCAAAGCTGCAGACTGACAACCGGCGCCTTCAGGAGGAGAACCACAAATTCATCACGGAACAGGAGAAAATGCGGCGAGAGCTGGAACAGCTCAAAGCGGACGTGGCGCGGATTCATCATCCTTCCGCCCCAGAGACGCCGCGACCAGCCGAATCAGAACTGGTTCAGCTCTTCCGTACGGAAATGTCTAACCTGGCTGCCAGGTTTAGTGTGATCGAAGGTAAGATCTTGCGCCCGCCCCTCGCTGGTGATCGAAGGGGCAACCAAACGCAGGCGCCACCTTCATATGCGGCAAAGACTGCCGCACCGCGGGCCCCTAGCCGGCCGGCCGGGAACAGTCAGGCCAATTCAGACAGATTGGCGCGAAACTCGCCCTCCTCGACTGATACGCCGAGCTCGGCTCAGACAGGGCAGTCCCAAACCAACCAAACCCCAGTGGCTGCGCAGGCATCGCCACCACACAGCCAGCCTGAGTCTGGCCCGTCGAAGGCTGCCCCTACAAAAACGCAGCCAAAGCAGAAGAAGGGCAAAAAGCCAAAGTCGGGCGGCACCACTAGTACCCCGGCTCCAGCTCCGAAGACCAATGCAGCTGCCAACCCCAAGGAAGGGGAATGGCAGACTGTAAAAAACAAAAAGGGCAAGAAGAAGTCGGCCAAAAAGGGCCGAAACAAGGCCCCAAAGCTGCGGGTACCACGCTCAACGGCGGTGGTGATTGCTCTGCAGCCTGGAGCGGAGGAGAAGGGCATCACATATGCCACAGTCCTTTCCGAGGCCAAGCAAAAGGTCGACTTGGCCGGCCTTGGAATTCCCTCCCTCCGCTTCAAGCGGGCCGTCACTGGTGCCCGCATACTGGAGATCCCTGGTGCGGAGACAGCGGACAAGGCAGACTCCCTCGCACAAAAGCTACGAGAGTGCCTAAGCGGCGATGACATCAAAATCTCCAGACCCACCAAGACGGCGGAACTCCGTCTGTCAGGTCTGGATGACTCAATTACCGAACAAGAGGTGTGCGATGTGGCCGCACGAGCCAGCGGATGTTCTGCTGCGGATGTGAAAGTCGGGCAAATACGGGTTGGGCCCTCTGGTCTGGGAACGGTATGGCTGCGCTGCCCTGTAGCAGCAGCCAAGAACCTAGCTGGCACTGGTCATCTGCTAATCGGATGGGTCTCGGCAAAGGTCACACTGCTGGAAGCCAGACCCATGCAGTGTTTCCGTTGCCTGTACGGCGGACACGTCCAACACACGTGTTCGTCCGAAGTCGACCGCAGTGACCAGTGCTATCGCTGCAGTCAGAAGGGTCATAGGGCCGGGCAGTGCACCGCCGCCCCACACTGCTCTCTATGTGCAGACTTGGGCAAACCAGCAGCGCACAGGGTTGGCGCAAAGACCTGTGCAGCAAGAGGCAAGAAGGCGACAAAGACTCCAGCACAGTCACAATCAACCGCACGGGCGACCCAGCCAACAGCAACCCAGCCCGCGGTAGAGATGGAAACCGAGGAAGTTCCACATCAATAATGGCTCAAAACTTCTTGCAGACCAATATCAACCACTGCGCCCGAGCTCAGGACCTACTATTCCAGAGCATGGCGCAGTGGTTGATCCACGTGGCGGTGGTAGCGGAGCCATACTTCGTCCCACCCAGGGACAACTGGGTAGGTGATCCAGCGGGCTCAGTGGCCATGGTGTGCCAAACATCTCTGGGTGCAACAATGGTGGTTGTCGATAGGCGTCCAGGCTGTGTTGCTGCTCTCGTCGAGGGCGTCCTAGTGGTTGGGGTATACTTCTCTCCCAACAGGGCTCTTGCGGATTTTGAGTCTTTTCTCGGAGACGTAGGAGCCCTGATTGGGCAAAACCACACGCGCCCCGTCCTACTCCTCGGGGACCTTAACGCCAAATCTTCGGCTTGGGGTTGCCCCAGCACTGACGCGCGTGGTGACGTGCTTGAGGAGTGGGCGGTGGCGACGGGGCTACAAATCCTCAACCACGGGACCGTCCATACCTGCGTGCGGCATAATGGCGGATCGATTGTAGACGTCTCTTTCGCTAGCGACTCACTGGCGCGCCGCGTTCAAGGCTGGAGGGTGATGGAAGGCGTGGAGACACTTTCTGACCACCGCTACATTCGTTTCGAGGTCTCCGCGCCTTCGGCGGCTCCGGACAGCGGCCGCCCGAACACGAACACCCCTGCGACCCCTAGGTGGGTCCTAAAGCAGCTCGACAGAGACGTCCTAATCGAGGCCGCCATAGTGCAGGCATGGTTCGCCGCTCCTGAGGAGCCAGTGGAGGTGAACGCTGAGGCGGCCTGGTTCTGCCATGCATTGACGCAAATCTGCGACGCGGCAATGCCCCGAGCCAGGCCCGGACCTCAAAAACGCCAGGTATACTGGTGGTCTCGGGAGCTGCGAAACCTACGCACGGAGTGTGTTGCAGCCCGGCGCCGGTACACCAGGCACCGCCGACGACGACGTCGCGATCTCGCGGTCGGTACCCAGTTATATGAGGACTACAAGGCGTCCAAGGTAGCCCTGCAGCTAGGCATCGCCCAGGCAAAGGAGGCCGGCCACGAGCAATTCCTGGAACTGCTAAACAGGGACCCCTGGGGGCGCCCCTACAAGCTCGTTAGAGCAAAACTAGGACCTTGGGCGCCCCCGCTGACCGAGACGATGGAGCCAGGTCTGCTTGAGAGCGTAGTGGCCGCCCTCTTTCCGAACAGAGGAGAGCACACACCGCCGTATTTGCGCCCACAGCATGACACCCAGGACGAGTCTGATGTGCCCGAAGTCTCGGAGGCCGAGCTGGACGCAGCAGAACTGCGCATGCGCGCCAAAAATATGGCCCCAGGACCGGATGGTGTCCCTGGTCGCGCTTGGGCACTCGCCCTCAAAGTGCTGGCTCCAAGACTGAGGGAGCTTTTTACCGCTTGCCTCAGTCAAGGATGCTTCCCACAGCGGTGGAAGACGGGTAGACTCGTGCTCATTAAGAAACCCGGTCGCCCAGCGGACTCCCCCTCGGCGTACCGACCGATTGTCCTGCTCGACGAGGTAGGCAAACTTCTAGAGCGCATCATCGCCGCTCGCCTCGTCAAGCATCTGGCGTGGGTGGGCCCTGACCTTTCGGATAACCAGTTCGGTTTCCGGGTGGGTCGGTCGACCATTGACGCAATTCGGCGCGTCAAGGCCCACTCGGAGCAGGCGGTGGCAGAAGGGGGGGTGTTGTTAGCGGTATCGCTCGATATCTCCAACGCGTTCAACACCCTCCCATGGGGCTGCATCGTGGAGGCACTACGATATCATCAAGTGCCGCCCCATCTGTGTCGGATAGTCGGGGACTACCTACGCAATCGGTCGGTGATGTACACGACCCGGAACGGAGTCTGCACAAGGGCAATGTCGTGCGGTGTTCCACAGGGCTCTGTCCTTGGACCCCTCCTGTGGAACATCGGATACGACTGGGTCCTGCGAGGAGCCACACTCCCGGGCGTCAGCGTGACTTGCTACGCCGACGACACACTTGTCACAGCCCGGGAAAGATCATTTCGTGAGTCTGCCCGTCTTGCCACTGCAGGGGTGGCGCAGGTCGTCGCTCGGATACGCATGTTGGGGCTGGAAGTGGCGCTGAATAAGACAGAAGCGGTCTGTTTTCACGGGCCCCGGAAGGCGCCTCCAGTGGGATCCCACATTGTCATCGGTGGGGTCCGCATTGCAGTCAATCAATGCATGAGGTACCTGGGGCTCGTGCTTGACAGCCGCTGGAGGTTTGAAGCCCACTTCCAGCAACTGGTACCGCGGCTGATGAGTACGGCCGGTGCCCTTGGGCGGCTATTGCCAAACCTCGGTGGCCCAAACAACAGCTGCAGGAGGCTATATCTGGGGGTCATTCGTTCGATGGCCCTCTACGGTGCCCCTGTCTGGGCCACCGAGCTGACGAGTCACGGCGCCGTTATGCTAAGGCGACCGCAGCGTGCGATATCCATCCGGGTTATCCGTGGATATCGCACGATATCGGCAGAGGCGGCGTGTGCGCTGGCAGGTTCCCTACCTTGGGACCTGGATGCGCGAGTCCTTGCGTCACTCTATACATGGCGCAAGGACGCGCGTGAGCGCGAAGTGATGGTGGTCCCGAGGGAGGTGGACCAGTGCAGAGCACAGTTGCAACACGCAGCTGTTGAGGAGTGGGCGGAGCGACTTGCGCGACCAGGGGCGGGCCTTCGGACCATTGAGGCCCTTCGTCCCGTGCTGAAGGAGTGGGTGGACAGGCGCCACGGCCTAATGTCCTTCCGGATGACACAGGTACTGTCGGGGCACGGCTGCTTCGGCAAGTATCTGTGCCGAATTGCCGGCAGGGAGCCGGACGCCTGTTGCCACCATTGTGGAGGCCTTGAGGACACGGCGCAGCACACGCTCGCCGAGTGCACTGCCTGGGCAGAGCAACGCCGCGTCCTCAATGCAGAGATAGGAGGAGACCTCTCGCTGCCGACCGTCGTCTCTAGCATGGTCGGCAGCGAAAGCGCGTGGCAGGCGGTGGCCTCTTTTTGCGAGGAGGTCATCGCCGCCAAGGAAGCCGCGGAGAGAGAGCGAGAGAGTGTCTCCACGCTGCCAATTCGCGCCCGACGTACTGGGCGCCGGAACAGGGCAAACACTGCCCTGTTCCAACCACCCTAAAGTGGCCACGGGCGGCAGACTTGGGGAAGTCTGTCGCCCAGCACTATGGCCCGAGTAGGCGATGCGGTCGGAGTGTGCCGCGTCCCACTCAGTGGATTGGCAGGAGAGGGGGGTGCACACCACACGCACCCCCCCCCCAATAGAGCCGGGGGCCGCATAGGCGGCCCGTCACCGCCGGGGTCGCGGAAGAATGTCTATACGTACCCGTGACCCCGGCCGAAAGGTGATGAGGCGAACACCTGTCTGTTTTTAGTGGGTAGACGTCCTTTTCAGGGCGGAGTCCCACACACCGCGCCGTCCTCCCCGGGGCGGCGTGACGGTGCATAAAGCATTTTCAGACACAAAAAAAAAAAAAAAAAAGGTCAGAGTTAGGTTAGGTCAGAGTTAGGTTAGGTCAGAGTTAGGTTAGGTCAGAGTTAGGTTAGGTCAGAGTTAGGTTAGGTCAGAGTTAGGTGGGGTGACAGGTCGGACAACCTCCTCGTGTGCTCCGTGGCTATCAGTCCTTCTCGGATACGTCCGGTGGGAACGGTAGTCGTGGAGCCTGGTTCACCCTGGGCAACTCGGGTAACAACTCTCTCTGCCTTTTGGGGAGTCTTGTTGCTCGTGGCTAATGGTCCGACACCGGGGAAAGGCCCTTTTCAGGGCCATGGGGGGGAGAACCCCCTGCGAAGCCGCGAGGCCTAGCGGGGGAGAAAAGGCCCTTTTCAGGGCCAGGGGGGGGCTTCCCGCGAGGCCGCGAGGCTTAGCGGGTGGCTTAGGGGGTGCTCCACGTGCGCCTCTGTGTGCAGAGGACACAGTGGATGCGCGAGGGCGGGCCCGGTGTGTACTTACCCTACCCCGGGCAGGCAGTGGGAGTTTTCTTTCCTGCCACCGCCGGAAAAACCGGGGGATGTCTGACATCTCCGGTCGGTCTTGGCTTGATCGCCTGGGCCGGGAGGAAGACAACCTCCACAAAAATTACTCCGAAGCCCAAGTTTTGGCGCCCGGCGAGGGGATGCATGGCCGGGGGGATTGCCTCGGTCGTGAGGGCGCCAACCTCAGCGGACCGGCCGACCCGCTGTTGACTTAGGCTTACCCAGGTACAGGGGGCACTGCCTGGGTGGACCATCCTTTCCCCCATACTCGTGGGATTAGTTATGGAATATATAATTAAAACTAAAAAACCAAAAGACGTTGAGGGGGGTGCCGCATCCGATACCGGGTCGGCATCGAGTGATGTGATGGTGGTGGACTGCAGCACGTTAGAGCTCAGTCCGTCACAATTTTGGAGAGAGGGGCGCAAGAGACTGCGCTCGGGGAGTGGGACGAGTCGCTCGGCTTCTGAGTCGGGCGACGAGGCGTCACCGGCACGGCGGGGGAGAGGTCGACCTCCCACCACCGGAGAGTACGTGGGGCTGGCCAAGGCGAAAGCCGAACTTGTAGCCGCCCAGCGCGAGGAACTGCGCCTTCGCGTGGAGCAGGACGCGCAGGACTTGGTCGATGCGGCCAAGTCCAAACGCGCGAAGCCGGGTGTTGTCACCGGCTTAGAAGGAGAGGAACAGGGCCGCACCGCAACCGCTCTTTACGAGCAGGTGGCTGCGGGCCTAAAGGTGGTCCAGCATGTGGCCACCAAATCAGGAAATCTGAAGGGAACATTCACCCGAAGCCTCAAAGAAGCGATGGCGGTCATTGAGGGTGCAGCCGGTGAGCTCCGCCAGCTCTCGGCATCTGAAGAAAACAGTCGCCTGCAGGAAGAGTTGTCCAAACTGCAGGCTGACAATCGCCGCCTCCAGGGCGAAAATAGGAAATTTAAAGAAGAGCAGGAAAAAATGCGGCAGGAGGTCGACAAGCTCAAAGCTGACGTCTCGCGGATACAAAATCCATCCGCCTCCGCCCCAGAGACACCGCGGCCGGCTGAGCCAGATCTGGTTCAGCTGGTCCGCACGGAACTGGCAAGTCTGGCTGCCAGATTCTCAGTGCTTGAGGGCAAGATCCTGCGCCCGCCTCTCGCTTGCGATCGCCTAGCGAATCAGGCGCAGGCGCCGCCCTCATATGCGGCAAAGGCTGCCGCACCACGCGGTGCTAGCCGCCCCTCGGCGATTACGACCAAAGGGGGCCAGAAAAAGGCCCCCCCGGCTAAGACACTGCCGGCGGCCAAGACGTCCGGCGCCCCAGCCCCGGACCCTGCCCCGGCTCCATCTGAGACTGAAGCCCCGATGGAAACATCGGAGCCCCTAGCCCCTCCTAGCGAGCCCCAGGCCGGCCCATCTCAGGTGTCGGCTGCCAAGCCCAAAGGCAAGGGGAAAGGGAAAAGAACAAAGGACAATGCGCCCGCACCAACACAAGGTGCCGCGACAGCTGCCGCTCGCAAGGAGGGCGAGTGGCAGACTGTCACGAACAGGAAGGGCAAGAAGAAGCGAGGAGGGACGAAAAAGAAGAAGGCGAATAAGCTCAAGGCACCGCGCTCAACTGCGGTTGTCTTATCGCTGCAGCCGGGCGCGGAGGAGAGGGGCATCTCATATGTCTCCGTCCTCCTCAAGGCCAAGCAGAGTGTGGACTTGGCTGGCCTCGGGATCACCTCCCTCAAGTTCAAGCGGGCCGTTACTGGCGCCCGCATCCTTGAAATTCCCGGGGCCACGAGCGGCGACAAGGCCGATGCCCTCGCCGCCAAACTAAGAGGATGCCTTGACGACGGGGATGTCCGGGTCTCCAGGCCCACGAAGTGCGCGGAGTTACGCGTTGTGGGTCTGGACGACTCCGTGACTGCGGCGGAGGTCGCCACCGCGGCTGCCCGCATTGGCGGATGCACCGCCGCAGAAATAAAGGTTGGGGAGATCCGAGTCGGCCCTTCTGGCGTCGGCTCCGCGTGGCTCCGCTGTCCTGTCGCGGCAGCCAAGAAGGTCGCAAACGCGGGCCACTTACTGGTAGGCTGGGTGTCGGCCAAGGTGACACTGCTGGAGCCTAGGCCCCTGCAGTGTTACCGATGCCTGTACGGCGGGCACGTACAGCACACGTGCTCGTCCGAGGTCGACCGCAGCGACCTATGTTACCGCTGCAGCCAGCCGGGCCACAAGGCTGGTCAGTGCACCGCTGCTCCGCACTGCAGCGTGTGTGCGGCAGAGCAGAAACCCGCGGGACACCGTATTGGCGCCAAGGCCTGCGTGTCCCGCCAAAAGAAGGGCAAGCCCGGCGGGGTCGAACATCGGACCCCCCCGGCGCGAAGCCAGCCAACGGCCGTCGTCGCCATGGACGTAGCGGAGCCCGCCCAGCCATCACAACAACAATGAGGCACTGGGCGTAAGAACACCACCAATTGGCCACGGGCGGCAGGCTTGGGGAAGCCTGTCGCCCAGCACTAGGCCCGAGTAGGGATGCGGTCGGAGTGTGCCGCGTCCCACTCAGTGGAGGAGAAGAGGGTGCACACCACAGGCACCCTCCCAACAGAGCCGGGGGCCGCATAGGCGGCCCGTCACCGCCGGGGTCGCGGAAGAATGTCTACACGTACCCGTGACCCCGGCATTATGTGATGAGGCGAACACCCGTCTGGTTTTAGTGGGTAGACGTCCTTTTCAGGGCGGAGTCCCACACACCGCGCCGTCCTCCCCGGGGCGGCGTGAAGGTGCATAAAGCATTTCCAGACGATAAAAAAAAAAAAAAAAAAAAAAAAAAAAAAAAAAAAAAAAAAAAAAAAAAAAAAAAAAAAGGTCAGAGTTAGGTTAGGTCAGAGTTAGGTTAGGTCAGAGTTAGGTTAGGTCAGAGTTAGGTTAGGTCAGAGTTAGGTTAGGTCAGAGTTAGGTTGGGGTGACAGGTCGGACAACCTCCTCGTGTGCTCCGTGGCTATCAGTCCTTCTCGGATACGTCCGGTGGGAACGGTAGTCGTGGAGCCTGGTTCACCCTGGGCAACTCGGGCAACAACTCTTCCTGCCTTTTGGGGAGTCTTGTTGCTCGTGGCTAATGGTCCGACACCGGGGAAAGGCCCTTTTCAGGGCCATGGGGGGGAGAACCCCCTGCGAAGCCGCGAGGCCTAGCGGGGGAGAAAAGGCCCTTTTCAGGGCCAGGGGGGGAGGCTTCCCGCGAGGCCGCGAGGCTTAGCGGGCAGCGTTGCGCGGCGAAACTCCACGTGTGCCCCTGTATCCAGGGGGCCGTAGTGGAGGCGCGGAGGGCGGGCCCGGTGTGTACTCACACTACCACCGGGCAGGCACAGAAGTCGTCTTCAGTGCCACCGCCGGAAAACCGGGGGGTATCTTCCGCCAGCCCTGAGTGTCTGTGGATCAGGTCTCGCGGCTCAGGGTGGGGTACCCTCCGTCGGTCTTGGCTTGGTCGCCCGGACCGCGGGGAAGGCAACCTCGTACAAAATGCCTCCGAATCCCAAGTTTCGGCGCCCGGCGAGGGGACGCATGGCCGGGGGGATTGCCTCGGTCGTGAGGGCGCCAACCTCAGCGGACCGGCCGACCCGCTGTTGACATAGGCTTACCCAGGTACAGGGGGCACTGCCTGGGTGGACCATCTTTTCCCCCATACTCGTGGGATTTCATATGGATTCTAAAATAAAAAACAAACCCAAAGACGTAGGAGGAGAGAAGGATGGAGAGGAGAGAAGAATGGAGGAGGACGCCGTATCCGACACCGGGTCGGTGTCAAGTGATGTAATGCTGGTGGAGTGCAGCGTGCCTGCGTTGTCTCCATCGCAATTCTGGAGGGAGGGGCGCAAACGCCTGCGCTCAGGAAATGCGACGAGTCGCTCGGCTTCCGAGTCGGGTGACGAGGCGTCGCCAGCCCGGAGGGGGAGAGGCCGTCCTCCCACCACCGGCGAGTACGTGGGGCTGGCGAAAGCGAAGTTGGAGTTGCTCGCCGCCAAACGCGAAGAATTTCGTCTTCGCGTCGAAGAGGACGTGAGGGACTTGGTCGATGCGGCCAAGTCGAAACGCACTAAACCAGGTGTTGTCCCTGGTTCAGAAGCAGAGAGGGAAGGCCGCACCGCAGCCGCTCTATATGAGCAGGTGGCAGCAGCCCTTAAGGTGGTCCAGCACGTGGCCACCAAATCTGGCAACCTTAAGGGAACCTTCACCCGATCCCTTAAGGAAGCGATGGTGGTCATCGAGGACGCAGCCGGGGAGCTTAAACAACTCTCGGCCTCTGAAGAAAATGCCCGCCTGCAGGAGGAACTGTCCAAACTGCAGGCGGACAACCGCCGCCTTCAGGCGGAAAACAAGAAGTTCCTGGACGAGCAGGCCAAGATGCGTCTCGAGCTCGAGCAGCTGAAGACCGATGTGGCGGGTATCCGAAAGCCCGCCACCACCACCCCGGAGATGCCGCGGCCGGCTGAGCCAGATCTGGTTCAGCTGGTCCGCAATGAGATGGCGAGCTTGGCCGCCCGATTCTCGGTGATCGAGGGCAAAATCTTGCGCCCGCCACTCGCTAGCGACCGAACACCTAGTCGAGCGCCGCCACCACCGTCATATGCGGCGAAGGCTGCTGCGCCTCGCAGTGCGAACCGCCCACAGGCGGCAAAAGGTGGCCAAAAACCGGCCCCTTCGGCCAAGGCTCCGAACGTGAGCCAGAAAGCCCCGGCGGCCAAGGTGACTGGCGCTTCAGCCCCGGCCACAGCCCCGGTTCCAACCCCGGCCACGGCCCCGGTTCCAACCCCGGCCACGGCCCCGGCTTCAGCCCAGGCCGAGCCTGAAACACCTATGGAGACATCCCCCAGCGAGCCCCAGGCTGGTCCATCAAAGACCACGGCTCCCAAGAACAAGGGAAAAGGGAGGGGGAAAAAGACAGGCGTAAGCAACGCGCCCGCACCCACTCAAGGTGCCATGGCAGCTGCCGCTCCCAAGGACGGGGAGTGGCAGACTGTCACCAAGAAGAAAGGAAAGAAGAAGGCCAACAAAAAGAGCCAGAAAAAGAAGGCGCCAAGGCTGCGAGCACCCCGTTCAACTGCGGTGGTGATCACGCTGCAGCCTGGAGCGGAGGAGAAGGGCATTACGTATGCCTCAGTCCTTGCCGAGGCCAAACAAAAGGTCGATCTGGCTGGCCTCGGTATCTCCTCCCTCCGCTTCAAGCGGGCCATCACCGGTGCCCGCATACTGGAGATTCCCGGTGCGGCAACGGCAGAAAAAGCGGACTCCCTAGCCAATAAGCTGCGGGAGAACCTCAACGGAGAGGACATTAAGATCACCAGACCCACCAAATGTGCCGAATTGCGTCTGTCGGGCCTGGACGACTCAGTAACCTCACAAGAGGTCTGCGATGTGGCTGCGCGAGTCGGCGGATGTGCTGCCGAGGACGTCAAAGTCGGCCAAATACGGTTTGAGCCCTCCGGCCTAGGTACAGTCTGGCTACGCTGTCCGGTGACAGCGGCCAAAACCATATCAAACGCTGGTCGTCTCCTGGTCGGATGGGTGGCTGCAAGGGTGACGCTGCTGGAACCCAGACCCATGCAATGCTTCCGTTGTTTGTACGGTGGACACGTCCAACACACGTGTTCATCCGAGGTGGACCGGAGTGACCAGTGTTACCGCTGCAGTCAGCCGGGCCACAAGGCTGGGCAGTGCACCGCCACCCCGCACTGCAGTGTGTGTGCCGCTGAAGGCAAGCCAGCGGAACATCGCATTGGCGCCAGGGCCTGCGTGGCCCGCCAAAAGAAGAGGGGGAAGCCCAGCGGGGCCGGATTCCGGACCCCCCCGGCGCCTAGCCAGCCAGTCACCGTGGCTATGGACGTGACGGAACCCGCAGAGCCATCACAATAATGGCCCTCGAAGTTCTGCAGGCGAATGTCAACCACTGCGCCAGAGCTCAGGACCTCCTGCTCCAAAGCATGGCGCAGTGGTCGATAAACGTGGCCGTAGTGGCGGAGCCACTATACATCCCATCTAGGGACAACTGGGCGGGCGACACCGATGGCGTCGTGGCCATCGGATGTCAAGTGTCAACAGGCTCCTCTTTAGTCGTCGTCGACAAAATGCCGGGCTGCGTGGCAGCTATCGTCGGTGGTGTCCTCGCGGTTGGCGTCTACTTCTCGCCCAACAGAGTCCTCGCTGAGTTCGAGGCCTTTCTCGGCAGCGTGGGGGCTCTGATTGGGCGGAACAGCTCTCGCCCCGTCCTGCTCCTCGGCGACCTCAATGCCAAGTCTGTGGCTTGGGGTTGCCCTGCCACAGATGCGCGCGGCGATGCGCTCGAGGAGTGGGCAGTCGCAACGGGGCTAGTAGTACTCAACCGCGGGACAGTGCACACGTGCGTGCGGGACAACGGCGGCTCCATCGTGGACGTCTCCTTCGCCAGCACATCTTTGGCGCACCGCGCTCAAGGCTGGCGGGTCATGGAGGGTGTGGAGACTCTCTCCGACCACCGGTATATCCGGTTCGGGATATCCGCACCCTCAGCGTCCCCCAGCGGCGGGCGCCCGAGTCGCGTCCATCCGACGACCCGGAGGTGGGTCCTGACGCGGCTCGACAGAGACGTTCTCATGGAAGCCGCCATCGTCCAAAGCTGGTTCTCCTCTCCTGAGGACCCGCTGGACGTGGACGCCGAGGCCGACTGGTTCGGGTTCGCAATGTCGCAGATCTGCGACGCGGCTATGCCCCGGGCCAGGTCTGGTCCTCAGAGGCGTCATGTGTATTGGTGGTCCCAGGAGCTGGCGAGCCAGCGCACGACGTGTGCAGCTGCCCGGCGCAGCTATCTGCGGCGGCGTCGACGACGGCCACGCGATCTCTCGGCCGAGGCCCGGCTGCGAGAGGCCCTTGCAGCAGCCAAGGAGGCCCTACAACTCGGCATCAGCCGGGCCAAAGAGGTCGCGAACGAGGAGTTCCTGCGCCTCCTCAACAGCGACCCCTGGGGGCGGCCCTACAAGCTCGCAAGAGCCAAACTGCGGCCTTGGGCGCCCCCTCTAACGGAGACACTCGAGCCCGCTCTGGTCCGAGATGTCGTTTCGGCTCTGTTCCCGGACAGAGCGGGCCACGAGCCCCCGTCTATGGGGTCGCGAAGACGTGGTAGGGAGGAGGCACAAGAGGAGCCTGTACCCGCAGTGACGGAGGCGGAGTTGGCGGTCGCCGTCGACCGCATGAGCGCCCGGAACACGGCCCCCGGACCCGACGGGATTCCCGGCCGCGCATGGGCGCTAGCCCTCAAGGTCCTGGGGCCCAGAACACGACACCTGTTCACCGGGTGTCTCGAGCAGGGTCGATTCCCCACAGAGTGGAAGACGGGCAGACTGGTCCTCCTGAAGAAAGACGGACGCCCCGCGGATTCGCCTTCCGCGTACCGTCCCATCGTGCTGTTGGACGAGGCGGGAAAACTCTTCGAGCGTATTGTCGCCGCCCGCCTCGTCAAGCACCTGACGCACGTTGGCCCCGACCTGTCCGACAACCAGTTTGGTTTCCGAGCGGGTCGCTCGACCGTTGACGCGATCCTGCGCGTCAAGGCCCGCTCGGAGCAGGCGGTGGAATCCGGGGGGGTGTTGATGGCGGTGTCGCTGGACATCGCCAACGCCTTCAACACCATCCCGTGGAGCTGCATTTTGGCGGCCCTTGAATTCCACCGCACACCATCGTATCTGCGTCGGCTGGTCGGGGACTATCTCCGTGACCGCGCCATCACCTTTGCGGTCAGGGACGGTACGCACACACGGCCCATGTCCTGCGGTGTTCCACAGGGGTCCGTGTTGGGGCCCCTCTTGTGGAACATCGGCTATGACTGGGTCCTCCGCGGGGCTACTCTCCCGGGTGTCAGCGTCGTGTGTTACGCTGACGACACGCTCGTCCTGGCCCGGGAGAGGGACTACAGGGAGTCTGCCCGTCTGGCGACTGCTGGAACCGCCCAGACAGTGGCGCGCATTCGCCGCTTGGGGCTGGAAGTGGCGTTGAACAAGACGGAGGCGATCTGCTTCCACGGTCCGCGGAAGGCGCCTCCGTCGGGATCCCACATCACCATCGGTGGGGTCCAGATCGCTGTGAGGCCCGAGTTGAAATACTTGGGCCTCCTACTGGACAGCAGATGGACGTTCAACGCCCACTTCCAGCGCCTAGGCCTGCGTCTCTTAAGCGCGGCCGGGGCGCTCGGTCGGCTATTGCCGAACCTCGGTGGCCCTAACGTCGCGTGCAGGCGGCTATACCTGGGGGTCATACGTTCCATGGCCCTCTACGGTGCCCCTGTCTGGGCCACCGAGGTAACGGAGCGCGGCGCTGCACTGTTGCGGTGGCCGCAGCGTGCGATATCCGTACGGGTCATCCGCGGATATCGCACCATATCGACGGAGGGGGCCTGTGTTTTGGCCGGCTCGCTCCCTTGGGACATCGACGCTCGGGTCCTTGCGTCACTCTATACATGGCGCAAGGACGCGCTGGAGCGTAGGGGTGGGTGCGTCCCGAGGGAGCTGGAGCACCAGAGGCGGCTGCTGCAACGGGCAGCGCAGGAGGAGTGGTCGGCTCGGCTGAGCCGACCGAGTGCAGGCGTCAGGACGGTCGAGGCAGTCCGTCCTGTTCTGACGGACTGGGTGGGCAGGCGTCACGGCGTGCTGACCTTCCGGCTGACACAGGTGCTGTCGGGGCATGGATGCTTCGGCAGTTACCTGTGGCGTATCGCCGGGAGGGAGCCGGACGCCCACTGCCACCATTGTGTCAACTGCCCCGAGGACACGGCGCAGCATACGCTCGCGGATTGCCCCGCATGGGCAGAGCAGCGCCGTGTCTTACGCAACACTGTAGGGGCGAACCTCGACCTCCCGGCCGTCGTCAGGGAGATGGTCGGGTGTCCTGACGCCTGGCAAGCGATGGCCTCCTTCTGCGAGGACGTCATCTCGCAGAAGGAGGAGGCGGAGCGTGAGAGGGAGTCCGCTGCCGCCACCCTGCCAATCCGCGCCCGACGAACTGGGCGCAGGAACAGGGCAAACCGTGCCCTGTTCCATCCACCTTAAAGTGGCCACGGGCGGCAGACTTGGGGAAGTCTGTCGCCCAGCACTATGGCCCGAGTAGGCGATGCGGTCGGAGTGTGCCGCGTCCCACTCAGTGGATTGGCAGGAGAGGGGGGTGCACACCACACGCACCCCCCGTACAGAGCCGGGGGCCGCATAGGCGGCCCGTCACCGCCGGGGTCACGGAAGAATGTCCACACGTACCCGTGACCCCGGCCGAAAGGTGATGAGGCGAACACCTGTCTGTTTTTAGTGGGTAGACGTCCTTTTCAGGGCGGAGTCCCACACACCGCGCCGTCCTCCCCGGGGCGGCGTGACGGTGCATAAAGCATTTTCAGACACAAAAAAAAAAAAAAAAAAAAAAAAAAAAAAAAAAAAAAAGGTCAGAGTTAGGTTAGGTCAGAGTTAGGTTAGGTCAGAGTTAGGTTAGGTCAGAGTTAGGTTAGGTCAGAGTTAGGTTAGGTCAGAGTTAGGTTAGGTCAGAGTTAGGTTAGGTCAGAGTTAGGTTAGGTCAGAGTTAGGTTAGGTCAGAGTTAGGTTAGGTCAGAGTTAGGTTAGGTCAGAGTTAGGTTAGGTCAGAGTTAGGTTAGGTCAGAGTTAGGTTAGGTCAGAGTTAGGTTAGGTCAGAGTTAGGTTAGGTCAGAGTTAGGTTAGGTCAGAGTTAGGTTAGGTCAGAGTTAGGTTAGGTCAGAGTTAGGTTAGGTCAGAGTTAGGTTAGGTCAGAGTTAGGTTAGGTCAGAGTTAGGTTAGGTCAGAGTTAGGTTAGGTCAGAGTTAGGTTAGGTCAGAGTTAGGTTAGGTCAGAGTTAGGTTAGGTCAGAGTTAGGTTAGGTCAGAGTTAGGTTAGGTCAGAGTTAGGTTAGGTCAGAGTTAGGTTAGGTCAGAGTTAGGTTAGGTCAGAGTTAGGTTAGGTCAGAGTTAGGTTAGGTCAGAGTTAGGTTAGGTCAGAGTTAGGTTAGGTCAGAGTTAGGTTAGGTCAGAGTTAGGTTAGGTCAGAGTTAGGTTAGGTCAGAGTTAGGTTAGGTCAGAGTTAGGTTAGGTCAGAGTTAGGTTAGGTCAGAGTTAGGTTAGGTTAGGTTAGGTTAGGTTAGGTTAGGTTAGGTTAGGTTAGGTTAGGTTAGGTTAGGTTAGGTTAGGTTAGGTTAGGTTAGGTTAGGTTAGGTTAGGTTAGGTTAGGTTAGGTTAGGTTAGGTTAGGTTAGGTTAGGTTAGGTTAGGTTAGGTTAGGTTAGGTTAGGTTAGGTTAGGTTAGGTTAGGTTAGGTTAGGTTAGGTTAGGTTAGGTTAGGTTAGGTTAGGTTAGGTTAGGTTAGGTTAGGTTAGGTTAGGTTAGGTTAGGTTAGGTTAGGTTAGGTTAGGTTAGGTTAGGTTAGGTTAGGTTAGGTTAGGTTAGGTTAGGTTAGGTTAGGTTAGGTTAGGTTAGGTTAGGTTAGGTTAGGTTAGGTTAGGTTAGGTTAGGTTAGGTTAGGTTAGGTTAGGTTAGGTTAGGTTAGGTTAGGTTAGGTTAGGTTAGGTTAGGTTAGGTTAGGTTAGGTTAGGTTAGGTTAGGTTAGGTTAGGTTAGGTTAGGTTAGGTTAGGTTAGGTTAGGTTAGGTTAGGTTAGGTTAGGTTAGGTTAGGTTAGGTTAGGTTAGGTTAGGTTAGGTTAGGTTAGGTTAGGTTAGGTTAGGTTAGGTTAGGTTAGGTTAGGTTAGGTTAGGTTAGGTTAGGTTAGGTTAGGTTAGGTTAGGTTAGGTTAGGTTAGGTTAGGTTAGGTTAGGTTAGGTTAGGTTAGGTTAGGTTAGGTTAGGTTAGGTTAGGTTAGGTTAGGTTAGGTTAGGTTAGGTTAGGTTAGGTTAGGTTAGGTTAGGTTAGGTTAGGTTAGGTTAGGTTAGGTTAGGTTAGGTTAGGTTAGGTTAGGTTAGGTTAGGTTAGGTTAGGTTAGGTTAGGTTAGGTTAGGTTAGGTTAGGTTAGGTTAGGTTAGGTTAGGTTAGGTTAGGTTAGGTTAGGTTAGGTTAGGTTAGGTTAGGTTAGGTTAGGTTAGGTTAGGTTAGGTTAGGTTAGGTTAGGTTAGGTTAGGTTAGGTTAGGTTAGGTTAGGTTAGGTTAGGTTAGGTTAGGTTAGGTTAGGTTAGGTTAGGTTAGGTTAGGTTAGGTTAGGTTAGGTTAGGTTAGGTTAGGTTAGGTTAGGTTAGGTTAGGTTAGGTTAGGTTAGGTTAGGTTAGGTTAGGTTAGGTTAGGTTAGGTTAGGTTAGGTTAGGTTAGGTTAGGTTAGGTTAGGTTAGGTTAGGTTAGGTTAGGTTAGGTTAGGTTAGGTTAGGTTAGGTTAGGTTAGGTTAGGTTAGGTTAGGTTAGGTTAGGTTAGGTTAGGTTAGGTTAGGTTAGGTTAGGTTAGGTTAGGTTAGGTTAGGTTAGGTTAGGTTAGGTTAGGTTAGGTTAGGTTAGGTTAGGTTAGGTTAGGTTAGGTTAGGTTAGGTTAGGTTAGGTTAGGTTAGGTTAGGTTAGGTTAGGTTAGGTTAGGTTAGGTTAGGTTAGGTTAGGTTAGGTTAGGTTAGGTTAGGTTAGGTTAGGTTAGGTTAGGTTAGGTTAGGTTAGGTTAGGTTAGGTTAGGTTAGGTTAGGTTAGGTTAGGTTAGGTTAGGTTAGGTTAGGTTAGGTTAGGTTAGGTTAGGTTAGGTTAGGTTAGGTTAGGTTAGGTTAGGTTAGGTTAGGTTAGGTTAGGTTAGGTTAGGTTAGGTTAGGTTAGGTTAGGTTAGGTTAGGTTAGGTTAGGTTAGGTTAGGTTAGGTTAGGTTAGGTTAGGTTAGGTTAGGTTAGGTTAGGTTAGGTTAGGTTAGGTTAGGTTAGGTTAGGTTAGGTTAGGTTAGGTTAGGTTAGGTTAGGTTAGGTTAGGTTAGGTTAGGTTAGGTTAGGTTAGGTTAGGTTAGGTTAGGTTAGGTTAGGTTAGGTTAGGTTAGGTTAGGTTAGGTTAGGTTAGGTTAGGTTAGGTTAGGTTAGGTTAGGTTAGGTTAGGTTAGGTTAGGTTAGGTTAGGTTAGGTTAGGTTAGGTTAGGTTAGGTTAGGTTAGGTTAGGTTAGGTTAGGTTAGGTTAGGTTAGGTTAGGTTAGGTTAGGTTAGGTTAGGTTAGGTTAGGTTAGGTTAGGTTAGGTTAGGTTAGGTTAGGTTAGGTTAGGTTAGGTTAGGTTAGGTTAGGTTAGGTTAGGTTAGGTTAGGTTAGGTTAGGTTAGGTTAGGTTAGGTTAGGTTAGGTTAGGTTAGGTTAGGTTAGGTTAGGTTAGGTTAGGTTAGGTTAGGTTAGGTTAGGTTAGGTTAGGTTAGGTTAGGTTAGGTTAGGTTAGGTTAGGTTAGGTTAGGTTAGGTTAGGTTAGGTTAGGTTAGGTTAGGTTAGGTTAGGTTAGGTTAGGTTAGGTTAGGTTAGGTTAGGTTAGGTTAGGTTAGGTTAGGTTAGGTTAGGTTAGGTTAGGTTAGGTTAGGTTAGGTTAGGTTAGGTTAGGTTAGGTTAGGTTAGGTTAGGTTAGGTTAGGTTAGGTTAGGTTAGGTTAGGTTAGGTTAGGTTAGGTTAGGTTAGGTTAGGTTAGGTTAGGTTAGGTTAGGTTAGGTTAGGTTAGGTTAGGTTAGGTTAGGTTAGGTTAGGTTAGGTTAGGTTAGGTTAGGTTAGGTTAGGTTAGGTTAGGTTAGGTTAGGTTAGGTTAGGTTAGGTTAGGTTAGGTTAGGTTAGGTTAGGTTAGGTTAGGTTAGGTTAGGTTAGGTTAGGTTAGGTTAGGTTAGGTTAGGTTAGGTTAGGTTAGGTTAGGTTAGGTTAGGTTAGGTTAGGTTAGGTTAGGTTAGGTTAGGTTAGGTTAGGTTAGGTTAGGTTAGGTTAGGTTAGGTTAGGTTAGGTTAGGTTAGGTTAGGTTAGGTTAGGTTAGGTTAGGTTAGGTTAGGTTAGGTTAGGTTAGGTTAGGTTAGGTTAGGTTAGGTTAGGTTAGGTTAGGTTAGGTTAGGTTAGGTTAGGTTAGGTTAGGTTAGGTTAGGTTAGGTTAGGTTAGGTTAGGTTAGGTTAGGTTAGGTTAGGTTAGGTTAGGTTAGGTTAGGTTAGGTTAGGTTAGGTTAGGTTAGGTTAGGTTAGGTTAGGTTAGGTTAGGTTAGGTTAGGTTAGGTTAGGTTAGGTTAGGTTAGGTTAGGTTAGGTTAGGTTAGGTTAGGTTAGGTTAGGTTAGGTTAGGTTAGGTTAGGTTAGGTTAGGTTAGGTTAGGTTAGGTTAGGTTAGGTTAGGTTAGGTTAGGTTAGGTTAGGTTAGGTTAGGTTAGGTTAGGTTAGGTTAGGTTAGGTTAGGTTAGGTTAGGTTAGGTTAGGTTAGGTTAGGTTAGGTTAGGTTAGGTTAGGTTAGGTTAGGTTAGGTTAGGTTAGGTTAGGTTAGGTTAGGTTAGGTTAGGTTAGGTTAGGTTAGGTTAGGTTAGGTTAGGTTAGGTTAGGTTAGGTTAGGTTAGGTTAGGTTAGGTTAGGTTAGGTTAGGTTAGGTTAGGTTAGGTTAGGTTAGGTTAGGTTAGGTTAGGTTAGGTTAGGTTAGGTTAGGTTAGGTTAGGTTAGGTTAGGTTAGGTTAGGTTAGGTTAGGTTAGGTTAGGTTAGGTTAGGTTAGGTTAGGTTAGGTTAGGTTAGGTTAGGTTAGGTTAGGTTAGGTTAGGTTAGGTTAGGTTAGGTTAGGTTAGGTTAGGTTAGGTTAGGTTAGGTTAGGTTAGGTTAGGTTAGGTTAGGTTAGGTTAGGTTAGGTTAGGTTAGGTTAGGTTAGGTTAGGTTAGGTTAGGTTAGGTTAGGTTAGGTTAGGTTAGGTTAGGTTAGGTTAGGTTAGGTTAGGTTAGGTTAGGTTAGGTTAGGTTAGGTTAGGTTAGGTTAGGTTAGGTTAGGTTAGGTTAGGTTAGGTTAGGTTAGGTTAGGTTAGGTTAGGTTAGGTTAGGTTAGGTTAGGTTAGGTTAGGTTAGGTTAGGTTAGGTTAGGTTAGGTTAGGTTAGGTTAGGTTAGGTTAGGTTAGGTTAGGTTAGGTTAGGTTAGGTTAGGTTAGGTTAGGTTAGGTTAGGTTAGGTTAGGTTAGGTTAGGTTAGGTTAGGTTAGGTTAGGTTAGGTTAGGTTAGGTTAGGTTAGGTTAGGTTAGGTTAGGTTAGGTTAGGTTAGGTTAGGTTAGGTTAGGTTAGGTTAGGTTAGGTTAGGTTAGGTTAGGTTAGGTTAGGTTAGGTTAGGTTAGGTTAGGTTAGGTTAGGTTAGGTTAGGTTAGGTTAGGTTAGGTTAGGTTAGGTTAGGTTAGGTTAGGTTAGGTTAGGTTAGGTTAGGTTAGGTTAGGTTAGGTTAGGTTAGGTTAGGTTAGGTTAGGTTAGGTTAGGTTAGGTTAGGTTAGGTTAGGTTAGGTTAGGTTAGGTTAGGTTAGGTTAGGTTAGGTTAGGTTAGGTTAGGTTAGGTTAGGTTAGGTTAGGTTAGGTTAGGTTAGGTTAGGTTAGGTTAGGTTAGGTTAGGTTAGGTTAGGTTAGGTTAGGTTAGGTTAGGTTAGGTTAGGTTAGGTTAGGTTAGGTTAGGTTAGGTTAGGTTAGGTTAGGTTAGGTTAGGTTAGGTTAGGTTAGGTTAGGTTAGGTTAGGTTAGGTTAGGTTAGGTTAGGTTAGGTTAGGTTAGGTTAGGTTAGGTTAGGTTAGGTTAGGTTAGGTTAGGTTAGGTTAGGTTAGGTTAGGTTAGGTTAGGTTAGGTTAGGTTAGGTTAGGTTAGGTTAGGTTAGGTTAGGTTAGGTTAGGTTAGGTTAGGTTAGGTTAGGTTAGGTTAGGTTAGGTTAGGTTAGGTTAGGTTAGGTTAGGTTAGGTTAGGTTAGGTTAGGTTAGGTTAGGTTAGGTTAGGTTAGGTTAGGTTAGGTTAGGTTAGGTTAGGTTAGGTTAGGTTAGGTTAGGTTAGGTTAGGTTAGGTTAGGTTAGGTTAGGTTAGGTTAGGTTAGGTTAGGTTAGGTTAGGTTAGGTTAGGTTAGGTTAGGTTAGGTTAGGTTAGGTTAGGTTAGGTTAGGTTAGGTTAGGTTAGGTTAGGTTAGGTTAGGTTAGGTTAGGTTAGGTTAGGTTAGGTTAGGTTAGGTTAGGTTAGGTTAGGTTAGGTTAGGTTAGGTTAGGTTAGGTTAGGTTAGGTTAGGTTAGGTTAGGTTAGGTTAGGTTAGGTTAGGTTAGGTTAGGTTAGGTTAGGTTAGGTTAGGTTAGGTTAGGTTAGGTTAGGTTAGGTTAGGTTAGGTTAGGTTAGGTTAGGTTAGGTTAGGTTAGGTTAGGTTAGGTTAGGTTAGGTTAGGTTAGGTTAGGTTAGGTTAGGTTAGGTTAGGTTAGGTTAGGTTAGGTTAGGTTAGGTTAGGTTAGGTTAGGTTAGGTTAGGTTAGGTTAGGTTAGGTTAGGTTAGGTTAGGTTAGGTTAGGTTAGGTTAGGTTAGGTTAGGTTAGGTTAGGTTAGGTTAGGTTAGGTTAGGTTAGGTTAGGTTAGGTTAGGTTAGGTTAGGTTAGGTTAGGTTAGGTTAGGTTAGGTTAGGTTAGGTTAGGTTAGGTTAGGTTAGGTTAGGTTAGGTTAGGTTAGGTTAGGTTAGGTTAGGTTAGGTTAGGTTAGGTTAGGTTAGGTTAGGTTAGGTTAGGTTAGGTTAGGTTAGGTTAGGTTAGGTTAGGTTAGGTTAGGTTAGGTTAGGTTAGGTTAGGTTAGGTTAGGTTAGGTTAGGTTAGGTTAGGTTAGGTTAGGTTAGGTTAGGTTAGGTTAGGTTAGGTTAGGTTAGGTTAGGTTAGGTTAGGTTAGGTTAGGTTAGGTTAGGTTAGGTTAGGTTAGGTTAGGTTAGGTTAGGTTAGGTTAGGTTAGGTTAGGTTAGGTTAGGTTAGGTTAGGTTAGGTTAGGTTAGGTTAGGTTAGGTTAGGTTAGGTTAGGTTAGGTTAGGTTAGGTTAGGTTAGGTTAGGTTAGGTTAGGTTAGGTTAGGTTAGGTTAGGTTAGGTTAGGTTAGGTTAGGTTAGGTTAGGTTAGGTTAGGTTAGGTTAGGTTAGGTTAGGTTAGGTTAGGTTAGGTTAGGTTAGGTTAGGTTAGGTTAGGTTAGGTTAGGTTAGGTTAGGTTAGGTTAGGTTAGGTTAGGTTAGGTTAGGTTAGGTTAGGTTAGGTTAGGTTAGGTTAGGTTAGGTTAGGTTAGGTTAGGTTAGGTTAGGTTAGGTTAGGTTAGGTTAGGTTAGGTTAGGTTAGGTTAGGTTAGGTTAGGTTAGGTTAGGTTAGGTTAGGTTAGGTTAGGTTAGGTTAGGTTAGGTTAGGTTAGGTTAGGTTAGGTTAGGTTAGGTTAGGTTAGGTTAGGTTAGGTTAGGTTAGGTTAGGTTAGGTTAGGTTAGGTTAGGTTAGGTTAGGTTAGGTTAGGTTAGGTTAGGTTAGGTTAGGTTAGGTTAGGTTAGGTTAGGTTAGGTTAGGTTAGGTTAGGTTAGGTTAGGTTAGGTTAGGTTAGGTTAGGTTAGGTTAGGTTAGGTTAGGTTAGGTTAGGTTAGGTTAGGTTAGGTTAGGTTAGGTTAGGTTAGGTTAGGTTAGGTTAGGTTAGGTTAGGTTAGGTTAGGTTAGGTTAGGTTAGGTTAGGTTAGGTTAGGTTAGGTTAGGTTAGGTTAGGTTAGGTTAGGTTAGGTTAGGTTAGGTTAGGTTAGGTTAGGTTAGGTTAGGTTAGGTTAGGTTAGGTTAGGTTAGGTTAGGTTAGGTTAGGTTAGGTTAGGTTAGGTTAGGTTAGGTTAGGTTAGGTTAGGTTAGGTTAGGTTAGGTTAGGTTAGGTTAGGTTAGGTTAGGTTAGGTTAGGTTAGGTTAGGTTAGGTTAGGTTAGGTTAGGTTAGGTTAGGTTAGGTTAGGTTAGGTTAGGTTAGGTTAGGTTAGGTTAGGTTAGGTTAGGTTAGGTTAGGTTAGGTTAGGTTAGGTTAGGTTAGGTTAGGTTAGGTTAGGTTAGGTTAGGTTAGGTTAGGTTAGGTTAGGTTAGGTTAGGTTAGGTTAGGTTAGGTTAGGTTAGGTTAGGTTAGGTTAGGTTAGG